>CANSZD010000061.1:0-327084 GCA_947648045.1 Beta corolliflora | reverse complement strand
GGCATAACTCTTAGCCCGAAAAACATTTCTAAACGATTCTTGTGCCTAACGTGATTTTTTTTCCATGCTCCACAGCTCCGTCATGTCAAAATGTGTTAAAAATAAAGTTGGATTTTTCTTGCAAGTAGTGCCCTACATTGAATGTGAAAAGTATTTTGCCCATAACTCTTATCTCGGAAAACATTTCTGATTGATTCGTGCGCCAAAAGTGGCATTTTTCCATGGTCATTAGATTCCTCAAGTCAAAATGGGAAAAAAATGAAGTCGTATTTTTCGTATCAGTTGTGCCCTGCATTGAGTTTAAAAGTGTTTTTGGCATAACTTTTAGCCTGAAAAACATTTCTAAACGATTCTTGTGCCTAAAGTGATTTTTTTCCAAGACCCACAGCTCCGTCATGTCAAAATGTGTAAAAAATGAAGTTGGATTTTTCGTACAAGTAGTGCCCTACATTGAATGTGAAAAGTATTTTGCCCATAACTCTTATCTCGGAATACATTTCTGATTGATTCTTGCGCCAAAAGTGGCATTTTTCCATGCTCATTAGACTCCTCGAGTCCGAATGGGAAAAAAATGAAGTCGGATTTTTCGTACGAGTTATGCCCTACATTGAGCTGAAAAGTGTTTTTGGCATAACTCTTAGCCTGAAAAACATTTCTAAACGATTCTTGTGCCTAAAGTGGTTTTTTATGCATACTCCACAGCTCCGTAATGTCAAAATGTGTAAAAAATGAAGTTGGATTATTCGTACAAGTAGTGCCCTACATAGAACGTGAAAAGTATTTTGTCCATAACTCTTATCTCGGAAAACATTTCTGATTGATTATTGCGCCTAAAGTAGCATTTTTCAATGCTCAATAGATTCCTCAAGTCCGAATGGGAAAAAAAATGAAGTCGGATTTTTCGTACCGGTGCCAGGCTCCATTGAGCTGAAAAGTGTTTTTGGCATAACTCTTTACCTGAAAACATTTCTAAACGATTCTTGTGCCTAAAGTGGTTTTTTCCATGCTCCACTGCTCCGTCATGTCAAAATGTGTAAAAAATGAAATTGGATTTTTCGTACAAGTAGTGCCCTACATTGAATGTGAAAAGTATTTTGCCCAAAACTCTTATCTCGGAATACATTTCTGATTTATTCTTGCGCCAAAAGTGGCATTTTTCCATCCTCATTAGACTCCTCGAGTCCGAATGGGAAAAAAATGAAGTCGGATTTTTCGTACGAGTTATGCCCTACATTGAGCTGAAAAGTGTTTTTGGCATAACTCTTAGCCTGAAAAACATTTCAAAACGATTCTTGTGCCTAAAGTGGTTTTTTTTGCATGCTCCACAGCTCCGTCATGTCAAAATGTGTAAAAAATGAAGTTGGATTATTCGTACAAGTAGTGCCCTACATAGAACGTGAAAAGTATTTTGTCCATAACTCTTATCTCGGAAAACATTTCTGATTGATTATTGCGCCTAAAGTAGCATTTTTCCATGCTCAATAGATTCCTCAAGTCCGAATGGGAAAAAAAATGAAGTCGGATTTTTCGTACCAGTTGTGCCCTGCATTGAGCTGAAAAGTGTTTTTGGCATAACTCTTTACCTGAAAACATTTCTAAACGATTCTTGTGCCTAAAGTGGTTTTTTCCATGCTCCACTGCTCCGTCATGTCAAAATGTGTGAAAAATGAAGTTGGATTTTTCGTACAAGTAGTGCCCTACATTGAATGTGAAAAGTATTTTGCCCAAAACTCTTATCTCGGAATACATTTCTGATTTATTCTTGCGCCAAAAGTGGCATTTTTCCATCCTCATTAGACTCCTCGAGTCCGAATGGGAAAAAAATGAAGTCGGATTTTTCGTACGAGTTATGCCGTACATTGAGCTGAAAAGTGTTTTTGGCATAACTCTTAGCCTGAAAAACATTTCAAAACGATTCTTGTGCCTAAAGTGGTTTTTTTTCCATGCTCCATGACTCCGTCATGTCAAAATGTGTAAAAAATGAAGTTGGATTTTTCGTACAAGTAGTGCCCTACATAGAACGTGAAAAGTATTTTGCCCATAACTTTTATCTCGGAAAATATTTCTGATTGATTATTGCGCCTAAAGTAGCATTTTTCCATGCTCAATAGATTTCTCAAGTCCGAATGGGAAAAAAAATGAAGTCGGATTTTTCGTACTGGCCTGTGCCCCGCATTGAGTTAAAAAGTGTTTATGGCATAACTCTTAGCCCGAAAAACATTTCTAAACGATTCTTGTGCCTAACGTGATTTTTTTCCCATGCTCCACGACTCCGTCATGTCAAAATGTGTAAAAAATAAAGTTGGATTTTTCTTGCAAGTAGTGCCCTACATTGAATGTGAAAAGTATTTTGCCCATAACTCTTATCTCGGAAAACATTTCTGATTGATTCTTGCGCCAAAAGTGGTATTTTTCCATGCTCATTAGATTCCTCAAGTCAAAATGGGAAAAAAAATGAAGTCGTATTTTTCGTATTAGTTGTGCCCTACATTGAGTAAAAAGTGTGTTTGGCATAACTTTTAGCCCGAAAAACATTTCTAAATGATTCTTGTGCCTAAAGTGGTTTTTTTCCAAGTCCCACAAATGGCCATGTCAAAATGTGTAAAAATGAAGTTGGATTTTTCGTACAAGTAGTGCCCTACATTGAATATGAAAAGTATTTTGCCCATAACTCTTATCTCGAAAACATTTCGATTGATTCTTGCGCCAAAAGTGGCATTTTTTCATGTTCATTAGACTCTTCGAGTCCGAATGGGAAAAAAATGAAGTCGGATTTTTCGTACGAGTTATGCCCTACATTGAGGTGAAAAGTGTTTTTGGCATAACTCTTAGCCTGAAAAACATTTCAAAACGATTCTTGTGCCTAACGTGATTTTTTTTTCCATGCTCCACACCCGTCATGTGAAAATGTGTAAAAAATGAAGTTGGATTTTTCGTAGAAGTAGTACCCTACATAGAACGTGAAAAGTATTTTGCCCATAACTCTTATCTCGGAAAAAATTTCTGATTGATTCTTGCGCCTAAAGTAGCAATTTTCCATGCTCAATAGATTCCTCAAGTCCGAATGGAAAAAAAAATGAAGTCGGATTTTTCTTACCGGTAGTGCCCCGCATTGAGTGAAAAGTGTTTTTGGCATAACTCATTAGCCCGAAAAACATTTCTAAACGATTCTTGTGCCTAAAGTGGTTTTTTCCATGCTCCACTGCTCCGTCATGTCAAAATGTGTAAAAAATGAAGTTGGATTTTTCGTACAAGTAGTGCCCTACATTGAATGTGAAAAGTATTTTGCCCAAAACTCTTATCTCGGAATACATTTCGATTTATTCTTGCGCCAAAAGTGGCATTTTTCCATCCTCATTAGACTCTTCGAGTCCGAATGGGAAAAAAATGAAGTCGGATTTTTCGTACGAGTTATGCCCTACATTGAGCTGAAAAGTGTTTTTGGCATAACTCTTAGCCTGAAAAACATTTCTAAACGATTCTTGTGCCTAACGTGATTTTTTTTCCATGCTCCACAGCTCCGTCATGTGAAAATGTGTAAAAAATGAAGTTGGATTTTTCGTAGAAGTAGTACCCTACATAGAACGTGAAAAGTATTTTGCCCATAACTCTTATCTCGGAAAAAATTTCTGATTGATTCTTGCGCCTAAAGTAGCAATTTTCCATGCTCAATAGATTCCTCAAGTCCGAATGGAAAAAAAAAATGAAGTCGGATTTTTCGTACCAGTTGTGCCCTGCATTGAGCTGAAAAGTGTTTTTGGCATAACTCATAGCCTGAAAAACATTTCTAAACGATTCTTGTGCCTAAAGTGGTTTTTTCCATGCTCCACTGCTCCGTCATGTCAAAATGTGTAAAAAATGAAGTTGGATTTTTCGTACAAGTAGTGCCCTACATTGAATGTGAAAAGTATTTTGCCCAAAACTCTTATCTCGGAATACATTTCTGATTTATTCTTGCGCCAAAAGTGGCATTTTTCCATCCTCATTAGACTCCTCGAGTCCGAATGGGAAAAAAATGAAGTCGGATTTTTCGTACGAGTTATGCCCTACATTGAGCTGAAAAGTGTTTTTGGCATAACTCTTAGCCTGAAAAACATTTCTAAATGATTCTTGTGCCTAAAGTGGTTTTTTTCCAAGTCCCACAAACTTCCATGTCAAAATGTGTAAAAAATGAAGTTGGATTTTTCGTACAAGTAGTGCCCTACATTGAATATGAAAAGTATTTTGCCCATAACTCTTATCTCGGAATACATTTCTGATTGATTCTTGCGCCAAAAGTGGCATTTTTTCATGCTCATTAGACTCTTCGAGTCCGAATGGGAAAAAAATGAAGTCGGATTTTTCGTACGAGTTATGCCCTACATTGAGCTGAAAAGTGTTTTTGGCATAACTCTTAGCCTGAAAAACATTTCTAAACGATTCTTGTGCCTA
This sequence comes from Beta corolliflora, assembly GCA_947648045.1. Taxonomy (NCBI): domain Eukaryota; kingdom Viridiplantae; phylum Streptophyta; class Magnoliopsida; order Caryophyllales; family Amaranthaceae; genus Beta; species Beta corolliflora. The sequence continues at coordinate 322,653 of CANSZD010000061.1, read as the reverse complement.
ACGTGATTTTTTTTCCATGCTCCACAGCTCCGTCATGTGAAAATGTGTAAAAAATGAAGTTGGATTTTTCGTAGAAGTAGTACCCTACATAGAACGTGAAAAGTATTTTGCCCATAACTCTTATCTCGGAAAAAATTTCTGATTGATTCTTGCGCCTAAAGTAGCAATTTTCCATGCTCAATAGATTCCTCAAGTCCGAATGGAAAAAAAAAATGAAGTCGGATTTTTCGTACCAGTTGTGCCCTGCATTGAGCTGAAAAGTGTTTTTGGCATAACTCATAGCCTGAAAAACATTTCTAAACGATTCTTGTGCCTAAAGTGGTTTTTTCCATGCTCCACTGCTCCGTCATGTCAAAATGTGTAAAAAATGAAGTTGGATTTTTCGTACAAGTAGTGCCCTACATTGAATGTGAAAAGTATTTTGCCCAAAACTCTTATCTCGAAAACATTTCGATTTATTCTTGCGCCAAAAGTGGCATTTTTCCATCCTCATTAGACTCCTCGAGTCCGAATGGGAAAAAAATGAAGTCGGATTTTTCGTACGAGTTATGCCGTACATTGAGCTGAAAAGTGTTTTTGGCATAACTCTTAGCCTGAAAAACATTTCAAAACGATTCTTGTGCCTAAAGTGGTTTTTTTGCATGCTCCACAGCTACGTCATGTCAAAATGTGTAAAAAATGAAGTTGGATTTTTCGTACAAGTAGTGCCCTACATAGAACGTGAAAAGTATTTTGCCCATAACTTTTATCTCGGAAAATATTTCTGATTGATTATTGCGCCTAAAGTAGCATTTTTCCATGCTCAATAGATTTCTCAAGTCCGAATGGGAAAAAAATGAAGTCGGATTTTTCGTACCAGTTGTGCCCTGCATTGAGCTAAAAAGTGTTTATGGCATAACTCTTAGCCTGAAAAACATTTCTAAACGATTCTTGTACCTAACGTGATTTTTTTCCATGCTCCACAGCTCCGTCATGTCAAAATGTGTAAAAAATAAAGTTGGATTTTTCTTGCAAGTAGTGCCCTACTTTGAATGTGAAAAGTATTTTGCCCATAACTCTTATCTCGGAAAACATTTCTGATTGATTCTTGCGCCAAAAGTGGCATTTTTCCATGCTCATTAGATTCCTCAAGTCAAAATGGGAAAAAAAATGAAGTCGTATTTTTCGTATTAGTTGTGCCCTGCATTGAGCTGAAAAGTGTGTTTGGCATAACTTTTAGCCTGAAAAACATTTCTAAATGATTCTTGTGCCTAAAGTGATTTTTTTCCAAGACCCACAGCTCCGTCATGTCAAAATGTGTAAAAATGTATTTTGCCCATAACTCTTATATCGGAAAACATTTCTTATTAATTCTTGCGCCAAAAGTGGCATTTTTCCATGCTCATTAGATTCCTCGAGTCCGAATGGGAAAAAAAATAAAGTCGGTTTTTTCGTACGAGTTATGCCCTACATTGAGCTGAAAAGTGTTTTTGGCATAACTCTTAGCCTGAAAAACATTTCTAAATGATTCTTGTGCCTAAAGTGGTTTTTTTCCAAGTCCCACAGCTCTGTCATGTCAAAATGTGTAAAAAATGAAGTTGGATTTTTCGTACAAGTAGTGCCCTACATTGAATATGAAAAGTATTTTGCCCATAACTCTTATCTCGGAATACATTTCTGATTGATTCTTGCGCCAAAAGTGGCATTTTTCCATGCTCATTAGACTCTTCGAGTCCGAATGGGAAAAAAATGAAGTCGGATTTTTCGTACGAGTTATGCCCTACATTGAGCTGAAAAGTGTTTTTGGCATAACTCTTAGCCTGAAAAACATTTCTAAACGATTCTTGTGCCTAACGTGATTTTTTTTCCATGCTCCACAGCTCCGTCATGTGAAAATGTGTAAAAAATGAAGTTGGATTTTTCGTAGAAGTAGTACCCTACATAGAACGTGAAAAGTATTTTGCCCATAACTCTTATCTCGGAAAAAATTTCTGATTGATTCTTGCGCCTAAAGTAGCAATTTTCCATGCTCAATAGATTCCTCAAGTCCGAATGGAAAAAAAAAATGAAGTCGGATTTTTCGTACCAGTTGTGCCCTGCATTGAGCTGAAAAGTGTTTTTGGCATAACTCTTAGCCTGAAAAACATTTCTAAACGATTCTTGTGCCTAAAGTGGTTTTTTTCCATGCTCCACTCGCCGTCATGTCAAAATGTGTAAAAAATGAAGTTGGATTTTTCGTACAAGTAGTGCCCTACATTGAATGTGAAAAGTATTTTGCCCAAAACTCTTATCTCGGAATACATTTCTGATTGATTCTTGCGCCAAAAGTGGCATTTTTCCATCCTCATTAGACTCCTCGAGTCCGAATGGGAAAAAAATGAAGTCGGATTTTTCGTACGAGTTATGCCCGTACATTGAGTCGAAAAGTGTTTTTGGCATAACTCTTAGCCTGAAAAACATTTCAAAACGATTCTTGTGCCTAAAGTGGTTTTTTTGCATGCTCCACAGCTCCGTCATGTCAAAATGTGTAAAAAATAAAGTTGGATTTTTCGTACAAGTAGTGCCCTACATAGAACGTGAAAAGTATTTTGCCCATAACTTTTATCTCGGAAAACATTTCGATTGATTATTGCGCCTAAAGTAGCATTTTTCCATGCTCAATAGATTCCTCAAGTCCGAATGAGAAAAAAAATGAAGTCGGATTTTTCGTACCAGTTGTGCCCTGCATTGAGCTAAAAAGTGTTTATGGCATAACTCTTAGCCTGAAAAACATTTCTAAACGATTCTTGTGCCTAACGTGATTTTTTTCCATGCTCCACAGCTCCGTCATGTCAAAATGTGTAAAAAATAAAGTTGGATTTTTCTTGCAAGTAGTGCCCTACATTGAATGTGAAAAGTATTTTGCCCATAACTCTTATCTCGGAAAACATTTCTGATTGATTCTTGCGCCAAAAGTGGCATTTTTCCATGCTCATTAGATTCCTCAAGTCAAAATGGGAAAAAAAATGAAGTCGTATTTTTCGTATCAGTTGTGCCCTACATTGAGCTGAAAAGTGTTTTTGGCATAACTTTTAGCCTGAAAAACATTTCTAAATGATTCTTGTGCCTAAAGTGATTTTTTTCCAAGACCCAAAGCTCCGTCATGTCAAAATGTGTAAAAAATGTATGGATTTTCCCATAACTGCTTATATCGAATGTGAAAAATTTTGCCATAATCTTATCTTGGAAAACATTTCTATATTCTTGCGCCAAAAGTGGCATTTTTCCATGCTCATTAGATTCCTCGAGTCCGAATGGGAAAAAAATGAAGTCGGTTTTTTCGTACGAGTTATGCCCTACATTGAGCTGAAAAGTGTTTTTGGCATAACTCTTAGCCTGAAAAACATTTCTAAACGATTCTTGTGCCTAACGTGATTTTTTTTCCATGCTCCACAGCTCCGTCATGTCACAAAGTGTTCAAAATAAAGTTGCATTTTTCTTGCAAGTAGTGGCCTACATTGAATGTGAAAAGTATTTTGCCCATAACTCTTATCTCGGAAAATATTTCTAATTGATTCGTGCACCAAAAGTGGCATTTTTCCATGCTCATTAGATTCCTCAAGTCAAAATGGGAAAAAAAATGAAGTCGTATTTTTCGTATCAGTTGTGCCCTGCATTGAGTGTAAAAGTGTTTTTGGCATAACTCTTTACCTGAAAAACATTTCTAAACGATTCTTGTGCCTAAAGTGGTTTTTTCCATGCTCCACTGCTCCGTCATGTCAAAATGTGTAAAAAATGAAGTTGGATTTTTCGTACAAGTAGTGACCTACATTGAATGTGAAAAGTATTTTGCCTAACACTCTTATCTCGGAATACATTTCTGATTGATTCTTGCGCCAAAAGTGGCATTTTTCCATGCTCATTAGATTCCTCAAGTCAAAATGGGCAAAAAAATGAAGTCGTATTTTTCGTATCAGTTGTGCCCTTCATTGAGTTGAAAAGTGTTTTTGGCATAACTTTTAGCCTGAAAAACATTTCTAAACGATTCTTGTGCCTAAAGTGATTTTTTTCCAAGACCCACATCTCCGTTATGTCAAAATGTATAAAAAATGAAGTTGGATTTTTCGTACAAGTAGTGCCCTACATTGAATGTGAAAAGTATTTTGCCCAAAACTCTTATCTCGGAATACATTTCTGATTGATTCTTGCGCCAAAAGTGGCATTTTTCCATCCTCATTAGACTCCTCGAGTCCGAATGGGAAAAAAATGAAGTCGGATTTTACGTACGAGTTATGCCCTACATTGAGCTGAAAAGTGTTTTTGGCATAACTTTTAGCCTGAAAAACATTTCAAAACGATTCTTGTGCCTAAAGTGGTTTTTTTGCATGCTCCACAGCTCCGTCATGTCAAAATGTGTAAAAAATGAAGTTGGATTTTTCGTACAAGTAGTGCCCTACATTGAACGTGAAAAGTATATTGCCCTTAACTCTTATCTCGGAAAACATTTCTGATTGATTATTGCGCCTAAAGTAGCATTTTTCCATGCTCAATAGATTCCTCAAGTCCGAATGGGAAAAAAAATGAAGTCGGATTTTTCGTACCAGTTGTGCCCTGCATTGAGCTAAAAAGTGTTTATGGCATAACTCTTAGCCTGAAAAACATTTCTAAACGATTCTTGTGCCTAACGTGATTTTTTTCCATGATCCACAGCTCCGTCATGTCAAAATGTGTAAAAAATAAAGTTGGATTTTTCTTGCAAGTAGTGCCCTACATTGAATGTGAAAAGTATTTTTCAGATATCGCTTGTGCCATGCTCATTGAGTCCGAAAAAAAAGTGTTTTTGGCATAACTTTTAGCCTGAAAAACATTTCTAAACGATTCTTGTGCCTAAAGTGATTTTTTTCCAAGACCCACAGCTCCGTCTTGTCAAAATTTGTAAAAAATGAAGTTGAATTTTTCGTACAAGTAGTGCCCTACATAGAACGTGAAAAATATTTTGCCCATAACTCTTATCTCGGAAAACATTTCTGATTGATTATTGCGCCTAAAGTAGCATTTTTCCATGCTCAATAGATTCCTCAAGTCCGAATGGGAAAAAAAATAAAGTCGGATTTTTCGTACCAGTTGTGCCCTACATTGAGTTGAAAAGTGTTTATGGCATAACTCTTAGCCTGAAAAACATTTCTAAACGATTCTTGTGCCTAACGTGATTTTTTTCCATGCTCCACAACTCCGTCGTGTCAAAATGTGTAAAAAATAAAGTTGGATTTTTCGAACAAGTAGTGCCCTACATTGGATGTGAAAAGTATTTGCCCATAACTCTTATCTCGGAAAACATTTCTGATTGATTATTGCGCCTAAAGTAGCATTTTTCCATGCTCAATAGATTACTCAAGTCCGAATGGGAAAAATATTAATTTGGATTTATCGTACCAGTTGTGCCCTGCATTAAGCTGAAAAGTGTTTTTGACATAACTCTTTACCTGAAAAACATTTCTAAACGATTCTTGTGCCTACAGTGGTTTTTTTCCATGCTCCACTGCTCCGTCATGTCCAAATGTGTAAAAAATGAAGTTGGATTTTTCGTACAAGTAGTGCCCAACATTGAATGTGAAAGTATTTTGCCCATAACTCTTATCTAGGAAAACATTTCTGATTGATTCTTGCGCCTAAAGTAGCATTTTTTTCCATGCTCAATAGATTCCTCAAGTCTGAATGGGAAAAAAAATGAAGTAGGATTTTTCGTATCAGTTGTGCCCTAGATTGAGCTGAAAAGTGTTTATGGCATAACTCTTAGCCTGAAAAACATTTCTAAAAGATTCTTGTGCCTAACGTGATTTTTTTCCATGCTCCACAGCTCCGTCATGTCAAAATGTGTAAAAAATAAAGTTGGATTTTTCGTACAAGTAGTGCCCTACATTGGATGTGAAAAGTATTTTGCCCATAACTCTTATCTCGGAAAACATTTCTTATTGATTCTTGCGCCAAAAGTGGCATTTTTCCATGCTCATTAGATTCCTCGAGTCCGAATGGGAAAAAAATGAAGTCGGATTTTTCGTACGAGTTATGCCTTACATTGAGCTGAAAAGTGTTTTTGGCATAACTCTTAGCCTGAAAAACATTTCTAAACGATTCTTGTGCCTAAAGTGGTTTTTTTCAAAGACCCACAGCTCCGTCATGTCAAAATGTGTAAAAAATAAAGTTGGATTTTTCGTACAAGTAGTGCCCTACATTGAATGTGAAAAGTATTTTGCCCATAACTCTTATCTCGGAATACATTTCTGATTGATTCTTGCGCCAAAAGTGGCATTTTTCCATGCTCATTAGACTCCTCGAGTCCGAATGGGAAAAAAATGAAGTCGGATTTTTCGTACGAGTTATGCCTTACATTGAGCTGAAAAGTGTTTTTGGCATAACTTTTTGCTTGAAAAACATTTCTAAACGATTCTTGTGCCTAAAGTGGTTTTTTTCCAAGACCCACAGCTCCGTCATATCAAAATGTGTAAAAAATGAAGTTGGATTTTTCGTACAAGTAGTGCCCTACATTGAATGTGAAAAGTTTTTTGCCCATAACTCTTATCTCGGAATACATTTCTGATTGATTCTTGCGCCAAAAGTGGCATTTTTCCATGCTCATTAGACTCCTCGAGTCCGAATGGGAAAAAAATGAAGTCGGATTTTTCGTACGAGTTATGCCCTACATTGAGCTGAAAAGTGTTTTTGGCATAACTCTTAGCCTGAAAAACATTTCTAAACGATTCTTGTGCCTAAAGTGGTTTTTTTTGCATGCTCCACAGCTCCGTCATGTCAAAATGTGTAAAAAATGAAGTTGGATTTTTCGTACAAGTAGTGCCCTACATAGAACGTGAAAAGTATTTTGCCCATAACTCTTATCTCGGAAAACATTTCTGATTGATTATTGAGCCTAAAGTAGCATTTTTCCATGCTCAATAGATTCCTCAAGTCCGAATGGGAAAAAAAATGAAGTCGGATTTTTCGTACCAGTTGTGCCCTACATTGAGCTGAAAAGTGTTTTTGGCATAACTCTTTACCTGAAAAACATTTCTAAACGATTCTTGTGCCTAAAGTGGTTTTTTCCATGCTCCACTGCTCCGTCATGTCAAAATGTGTAAAAAATGAAGTTGGATTTTTCGTACAAGTAGTGACCTACATTGAATGTGAAAAGTATTTTGCCCAAAACTCTTATCTCGGAATACATTTCTGATTGATTCTTGCGCCAAAAATGGCATTTTTCCATCCTTATTAGACTCCTCGAGTCCGAATGGGAAAAAAATGAAGTCGGATTTTTCGTACGAGTTATGCCCAACATTGAGCTGAAAAGTGTTTTTGGCATAACTCTTAGCCTGAAAAACATTTCAAAACGATTCTTGTGCCTAAAGTGGTTTTTTTGCATGCTCCACAGCTCCGTCATGTCAAAATGTGTAAAAAATGAAGTTGGATTTTTCGTACAAGTAGTGCCCTACATAGAACGTGAAAAGTATATTGCCCATAACTCTTATCTCGGAAAACATTTCTGATTGATTATTGCGCCTAAAGTAGTATTTTTCCATGCTCAATAGATTCCTCAAGTCCGAATGGGAAAAAAAATGAAGTCGGATTTTTCGTACCAGTTGTGCCCTACATTGAGCTAAAAAGTGTTTATGGCATAACTCTTAGCCTGAAAAACATTTCTAAACGATTCTTGTGCCTAACGTGATTTTTTTACATGCTCCACAGCTCCTTCATGTCAAAATGTGTAAAAAATAAAGTTGGATTTTTCTTGCAAGTAGTGACCTACATTGAATGTGAAAAGTATTTTGCCCATAACTCTTATCTCGAAAAACATTTCTGATTGATTCTTGCGCCAAAAGTGGCATTTTTCCATGCTCATTAGATTCCTCAAGTCAAAATGGGAAAAAAAATGAAGTCGTATTTTTCGTATCAGTTGTGCCCTGCATTGAGCTGAAAAGTGTTTTTGGTATAACTTTTAGCCTGAAAAACATTTCTAAATGATTCTTGTGCCTAAAGTGATTTTTTTCCAAGACCCACAGCTCCGTCATGTCAAAATGTGTAAAAAATGAAGTTGGATTTTTCGTACAAGTAGTGCCCTACATTGAATGTGAAAAGTATTTTGCCCATAACTCTTATCTCGGAAAACATTTCTGGTTGATTCTTGCTCCAAAAGTGGCATTTTTCCATGCTCATTAGATTCCTCAAGTCAAAATGGGAAAAAAAATGAAGTCGTATTTTTCGTATTAGTTGTGCCCCGCATTGAGCTGAAAAGTGTGTTTGGCATAACTTTTAGCCTGAAAAACATTTCTATATGATTCTTGTGCCTAAAGTGATTTTTTTCCAAGACCCACAGCTCCGTCATGTCAAAATGTGTAAAAAATGAAGTTGGATTTTTCGTACAAGTAGTGCCCTACATTGAATGTGAAAAGTATTTTGCCCATAACTCTTTTCTCGGAAGACATTTCTGATTGATTCTTGCGCCAAAAGTGGCATTTTCCATGCTCATTAGACTCCTCGAGTCCGAATGGGAAAAAAATGAAGTCGGATTTTTCGTACGAGTTATGCCCTACATTGAGCTGAAAAGTGTTTTTGGCATAACTCTTAGCCTGAAAAATATTTCTAAATGATTCTTGTGCCTAAAGTAATTTTTTTTGCATGCTCCACAGCTCCGTCATGTCAAAATGTGTAAAAAATGAAGTTGGATTATTCGTACAAGTAGTGCCCTACATAGAACGTGAAAAGTATTTTGCCCATAACTCTTATCTCGGAAAACATTTCTGATTGATTATTGCGCCTAAAGTAGTATTTTTCCATGCTCAATAGATTCCTCAAGTCCGAATGGGAAAAAAATTGAAGTCGGATTTTTCGTACCAGTTGTGCCCTGCACTGAGTTGAAAAGTGTTTATGGAATAACTTTTAGCCTGAAAAACATTTCTAAACGATTCTTGTGCCTAAAGTGATTTTTTTCCATGCTCCACAGATCCGTCATGTGAAAATGTGTGAAAAATGAAGTTGGATTTTTCGTAGAAGTAGTACCCTACATAGAACGTGAAAAGTATTTTGCCCATAACTCTTATCTCGGAAAAAATTTTTGATTGATTTTTGCGCCTAAAGTAGCAATTTTCCATGCTCAATAGATTCCTCAAGTCCGAATGGAAAAAAAATGAAGTCGGATTTTTCATACCGGTTTGTGCCCCGCATTGAGTGAAAAAGTGTTTTTGGCATAACTCTTAGCCTGAAAAACATTTCTAAACGATTCTTGTGCCTAACGTGATTTTTTTTTTCCATGCTCCACAGCTCCGTCATGTCAAAATGTGTTAAAAATAAAGTTGGATTTTTCTTGAAAAATTTCTGAATGATTCTTGCGCCTAAAGTGACATTTTTCCATGCTCATTAGATTCCTCAAGTCAAAATGGGAAAAAAAATGAAGTCGTATTTTTCGTATCAGTTATGCCCTGCATTGAGCTGAAAAGTGTTTTTGGCATAAATTTTAGCCTGAAAAACATTTCTAAAAGATTCTTGTGCCTAAATTGATTTTTTTCCAAGACCCACAGCTCCGTCATGTCAAAATGTGTAAAAAATGAAGTTGGATTTTTCATAGAAGTAGTGCCCTACATTGAATGTGAAAAGTATTTTGCCTATAACTCTTATCTCGGAATACATTTCTGATTGATTCTTGCGCCAAAAGTGGCATTTTTCCATGCTCATTAGACTCCTCGAGTCCGAATGGGAAAAAAATGAAGTCGGATTTTTCGTATGAGTCATGCCCTATATTGAGCTGAAAAGTGTTTTTTGGCATAACTCTTAGCCTGAAAAACATTTCTAAACGATTCTTGTGCCTAAAGTGGTTTTTTTCCATGCTCCACAGCTCCGTCATGTGAAAATGTGTAAAAAATGAAGTTGGATTTTTCGTAGAAGTAGTACCCTACATAGAACGTGAAATGTATTTTGCCCATTATTCTTATCTCGGAAAAATTTTCTGATTGATTATTGCGCCTAAAGTAGCAATTTTCCATGCTCAATAGATTCCTCAAGTCCGAATGGAAAAAAAAATGAAGTTTGATTTTTCGTACTGGGCCAGTGCCCTTAATTGAGCCGAAAAGTGTTTTTGGCATAACTCTTAGCCTGAAAAACATTTCTAAACGATTCTTGTGCCTAACATGATTTGTTTCCATGCTCCACAGCTCCGTCATGTCAAAATGTGTTTAAAATAAAGTTGGATTTTTCTTGCAAGTAGTGCCCTACATTGAATGTGAAATGTATTTTGCCCATAACTCTTATCTCGGAAAACATTTCTGATTGATTCTTGCGCCAAAAGTGGCATTTTTCCATGCTCATTAGATTCCTCAAGTCAAAATGGGAAAAAAATGAAGTCGTATTTTTCGTATCAGTTGTGCCCTGCATTGAGCTGAAAAGTGTTTTTGGCATACCTTTTTGCCTCAAAAATATTTCTAAACGATTCTTGTGCCTAAAGTGATTTTTTTCCAAGACCCACATCTCCGTCATGTCAAAATGTGTAAAAAATGAAGTTGGATTTTTCGTAGAAGTAGTGCCCTACATTGGATGTGAAAAGTATTTTGCCCATAATTCTTATCTCGGAAAACATTTCTTATTGATTCTTGCGCCAAAAGTTACATTTTTCCATGCTCATTAGATTCCTCGAGTGCAAATGGGAAAAAAATGAAGTCGGATTTTTCGTACGAGTTATGCCCTACATTGAGCTGAAAAGTGTTTTTGGCAGAACTCTTAGCATGAAAAACATTTCTAACGATTCTTGTGCCTAAAGTGATTTTTTTCCAAGACCCACAGCTCCGTCATGTCAAAATGTGTAAAAAATGAAGTTGGATTTTTCGTACAAGTAGTGCCCTACATTGAATGTGAAAAGTATTTTGCCCATAACTCTTATCTCGGAATACATTTCTGATTGATTCTTGCGCCAAAAGTGGCATTTTTCCATGCTCATTAGACTCCTCGAGTCCGAATGGGAAAAAAATGAAGTCGGATTTTTCGTACGAGTCATGCCCTATATTGAGCTGAAAAGTGTTTTTGGCATAACTCTTAGCCTGAAAAACATTTCTAAACGATTCTTGTGCCTAAAGTGGTTTTTTTTGCATGCTCCACAGCTCCGTCATGTCAAAATGTGTAAAAAATGAAGTTGGATTATTCGTACAAGTAGTGCCCTACATAGAACGTGAAAAGTATTTTGCCCATAACTCTTATCTCGGAAAACATTTCTGATTGATTATTGCGCCTAAAGTAGCATTTTTCCATGCTCAATAGATTCCTCAAGTCCGAATGGAAAAAAAAAATGAAGTTTGATTTTTCGTACCAGTTGTGCCCTGCATTGAGCTGAAAAGTGTTTATGGCATAACTCTTAGCCTGAAAATCATTTCTAAACGATTCTTGTGCCTAAAGTTGTTTTTTTCCATGCTCCACAGCTCCGTCATGTCAAAATGTGTAAAAAATGAAGTTGGATTTTTCGTACAAGTAGTGCCCTACATAGAACGTGAATAGTATTTTGCCCATAACTCTTATCTCGGAAAAAATTTCTGATTGATTCTTGCGCTTGAAGTAGCATTTTTCCATGCTCAATAGATTCCTCAAGTCCGAATGGAAAAAAAAATGAAGTCGGATTTTTAGTACCAGTTGTGCCCAACATTGAGCTAAAAATTGTTTTTGGCATAACTCTTAGCCTGAAAAACATTTCAAAACGATTCTTGTGCCAAAAGTGATGTTTTTCCATGCTCCATAGCTCCGTCATGTCAAAATGTGTAAAAAATAAAGTTGGATTTTTCTTGCAAGTAGTGCCCTACATTGAATGTGAAAAGTATTTTGCCCATAACTCTTATCTCGGAAAACAATTCCGATTGATTCTTGCACCAAAAGTGGCATTTTTCCATGCTCATTAGATTCCTCAAGTGAAAATGGGAAAAAAAAATTAAGTCGTATTTTTCGAATCAGTTGTGCCCTACATTGAGCTGAAAAGTGTTTTTGGCATAACTTTTCGCCTGAAAAACATTTCTAAACGATTCTTATGCCTAAAGTGATTTTTTTCCATGCTCCACAGCTCCGTCATATCAAAATGTGTAAAAAATGAAGTCGGATTTTTCGTACGAGTTATGCCCTACATTGAGCTGAAAAGTGTTTTTGGCATAACTCTTAGCCTGAAAAACATTTCTAAACGATTCTTGTGCCTAAAGTGGTTTTTTTTGCATGCTCCACAGCTCCGTCATGTCAAAATGTGTAAAAAATGAAGTTGGATTTTTCGTACAAGTAGTGCCCTACATAGAACGTGAAAAGTATTTTGCCCATAACTCTTATCTCGGAAAACATTTCTGATTGATTATTGCGCCTAAAGTAGCATTTTTCCATGCTCAATAGATTACTCAAGTCCGAATGGGAAAAAAATAAAGTCGGATTTTTAGTACCAGTGGCATTTTTCCATGCTCATTAGATTCCTCAAGTTAAAATGGGAAAAAAAATGAAGTCGTATTTTTCGTATCAGTTGTGCCCTGCATTGAGCTGAAAAGTGTTTTTGGCATAACTTTTAGCCTAAAAAATATTTCTAAACGATTCTTGTGCCTAAAGTGATTTTTTTCCAAGACCCACAGCTCCGTCATGTCAAAATGTGTAAAAAATGAAGTTGGATTTTTCGTACAAGTAGTGCCCTACATTGAATGTGAAAAGTATTTTGCCCATAACTCTTATCTCGGAATACATTTCTGATTGATTCTTGCGCCAAAAGTGGCATTTTTCCATGCTCATTAGACTCCTCGAGTCCGAATGGGAAAAAAATGAAGTCGGATTTTTCGTACGAGTTATGCCCTACATTGAGCTGAAAAGTGTTTTTGGCAGAACTGTTAGCCTGAAAAACATTTCTAAACGATTCTTGTGCCTAAAGTGGTTTTTTTCCATGATCCACAGCTCCGTCATGTCAAAATGTGTTAAAAATGAAGTTGGATTTTTCGTACAAGTAGTGCCCTGCATAGAACGTGAAAAGTATTTTGCCCATAACTCTTATCTCGAAAAACATTTCTGATTGATTATTGCGACAAAAGTAGCATTTTTCCATGCTCAATAGATTCCTCAAGTCCGAATGGGAAAAAAATGAAGCCGGATTTTTCTTACTAGTTGTGCCATGCATTGAGCTGAAAAATGTTTTTGGCATAACTATTAGCCTGAAAAACATTTCTAAACGATTCTTGTGCCTAAAGTTATTTTTTTCCATGCTCCACAGCTCCGTCATGTCAAAATGTGTAAAACATGAAGTTGGATTTTTCGTAGAAGTAGTACCGTACATAGAAAGTGAAAAATATTTTGCCCATAACTCTTATCTCGGAAAAGAGTTCTAATTGATTCTGGCGCCAAAAGTGGCATTTTTCCATGCTCATTAGATTCCTCGAGTCCGAATGGGAAAAAAATGAAGTCGGATTTTTCGTACGAGTTATGCCTTACATTGAGCTGAAAAGTGTTTTTGGCATAAGTCTTAGCCAGAAAAACATTTCTAAACGATTCTTGTGCCTAATGTGGTTTTTTTTGCATGCTCCACAGCTCCGTCATGTCAAAATGTGTAAAAAATGAAGTTGGATTTTTCGTACAAGTAGTGCCCTACATAGAACGTGAAAAGTATTTTGCCCATAACTCTTATCTCGGAAAACATTTTTGATTGATTATTGCGCCTAAAGTAGCATTTTTCCATGCTCAATAGATTCCTCAAGTCCGAATGGAAAAAAAATGAAGTCGGATTTTTCGTACCAGTTGTGCCCTGCATTGAGCTGAAAAGTGTTTAGGGAATAACTCTTAGCCTGAAAAACATTTCTAAACGATTCTTGTGCCTAAAGTGATTTTTTTCCATGCTCCACAGCTCCGTCATGTGAAAATGTGTAAAAAATGAAGTTGGATTTTTCGTAGAAGTAGTACCCTACATAGAACGTGAAAAGTATTTTGCCCATAACTCTTATCTCGGAAAAATATTCTGATTGATTCTTGCGCCTAAAGTAGCAATTTTCCATGCTCAATAGATTCCTCAAGTCCGAATGGAAAAAAAAATGAAGTCGGATTTTTCGTACCAGTTGTGCCCTGCATTGAGCTGAAAAGTGTTTTTGGCATAACTCTTAGCCTGAAAAACATTTCTAAACGATTCTTGTGCCTAAAGTGGGTTTTTTTGCATGCTCCACAGCTCCGTCATGTCAAAATGTGTAAAAAATGAAGTTGGATTTTTCGTACAAGTAGTGCCCTACATTGAACGTGAAAAGTATTTTCCCCATAACTCTTATCTCGGAAAACATTTCTGATTGATTATTGCGCCTAAAGTAGCATTTTTCCATGCTCAATAGATTCCTCAAGTCCGAATGGAAAAAAAATGCATTCGGATTTTTCGTACCAGTTGTGCCCACCATTGAGCGGAAAAGTGTTTATGGAATAACTCCTAGTCTGAAAAACATTTCTAAACGATTCTTGTGCCTAAAGTTATTTTTTTCCATGCTCCACGGCTCCGTCATGTGAAAATGTGTAAAAAATGAAGTTGGATTTTTCGTAGAAGTAGTACCCTACATAGAACGTGAAAAGTATTTTGCCCATAACTCTTATCTCGGAAAAATTTTCTGATTGATTCTTGCGCCTAATGTAGCAATTTTCCATGCTCAATAGATTCCTCAAGTCCGAATGGAAAAAAAAAATGAAGTCGGATTTTTCGTACCAGTTGTGCCCTGCATTGAGCTGAAAAGTGTTTTTGGCATAACTCTTAGCCTGAAAAACATTTCTAAACGATTCTTGTTCCTAACGTGATTTTTTTTCCTTGCTCCACAGCTCCGTCATGTCAAAATGTGTTAAAAATAAAGTTGGATTTTTCTTGCAAGTAGTGCCCTACATTGAATGTGAAAATTATTTTGCCCATAACTCTTATCTCGGAAAACATTTCTGATTGATTCTTGCGCCAAAAGTGGCATTTTTCCATGCTCATTAGATTCCTCAAGTCAAAATGGGAAAAAAAATGAAGTCGTATTTTTCGTATCTGTTGTGCCCTGCATTGAGCTGAAAAGTGTTTTTGGCATAACTTTTAGCCCGAAAAATATTTCTAAACGATTCTTGTGCCTAAAGTGATTTTTTTCCAAGACCCACAGCTCCGTCATGTCAAAATGTGTAAATAATGAAGTTGGATTTTTCGTACAAGTAGTGCCCTACATTTGATGTGAAAAGTATTTTGCCCATAATTCTTATCTCGGAAAAAATTTCTTATTGATTTCTTGCGCCAAAAGTTGCATTTTTCCATGCTCATTAGATTCCTCGAGTCCGAATGGGAAAAAAATGAAGTCGGATTTTTCGTACGAGTTAAGCCCTACATTGAGCTGAAAAGTGTTTTTGGGAGAACTGTTAGCCGGAAAAATATTTATAAACGATTCTTGTGCCTAAAGTGGTTTTTTTCCATGATCCACAGCTCCGTCATGTCAAAATGTGTTAAAAATGAAGTTGGATTTTTCGTACAAGTAGTGCCCTGCATAGAACGTGAAAAGTATTTTGCCCATAACTCTTATCTCGGAAAACATTTCTGATTGATTATTGCGCCAAAAGTAGCATTTTTCCATGCTCAATAGATTCCTCAAGTCCGAATGGGAAAAAAAATGAAGTCGGATTTTTCTTACTAGTTGTGCCCTGCATTGAGCTGAAAAGTGTTTTTGGCATAACTATTAGCCTGAAAAACATTTTTAAACGATTCTTGTGCCTAAAGTGATTTTTTTTCCAAGATCCACAGATCCGTCATGTCAAAATGTGTAAAAAATGAAGTTGGATTTTTCATACATGTAGTGCCCTACATTGAATGTGAAAAGTATTTTGCCCATAACTCTTATCTCGGAATACATTTCTGATTGATTCTTGCGCCAAAAGTGGCATTTTTCCATGCTCATTAGACTCCTCGAGTCCGAATGGGAAAAAAATGAAGTCGGATTTTTCGTACGAGTTATGCCCTACATTGAGCTGAAAAGTGTTTTTGGCATAACTCTTAGCCTGAAAAACATTTCTAAACGATTCTTGTGCCTAAAGTGGTTTTTTTGCATGCTCCACAGCTCCGTCATGTCAAAATGTGTAAAAAATGAAGTTCGATTTTTCGTACAAGAAGTGCCATACAAAGAACGTGAAAAGTATTTTGCCCATAACTCTTATCTCGGAAAACATTTCTGATTGATTATTGCGCCTAAAGTAGCATTTTTCCATGCTCAATAGATTCCTCAAG
Organism: Beta corolliflora; assembly: GCA_947648045.1. Lineage (NCBI taxonomy): Eukaryota > Viridiplantae > Streptophyta > Magnoliopsida > Caryophyllales > Amaranthaceae > Beta > Beta corolliflora. Next base: position 306,452 of record CANSZD010000061.1, on the reverse strand, counting down.
TCCGAATGGGAAAAAAAATGAAGTCGGATTTTTCGTACCAGTGGTGCCCTGCATTGAGCTGAAAAGTGTTTATGGCATAACACTTAGCCTGAAAAACATTTCTAAACGATTCTTGTGCCTAAGGTTATTTTTTTCCTTGCTCCACAGCTCCGTCATGTCAAAATGTGTAAAACATGAAGTTGGATTTTTCGTAGAAGTAGTACCGTACATAGAACGTCAAAAATATTTTGCCCATAACTCTTATCTCGGAAAAGAGTTCTAATTGATTCTGGCGCCAAAAGTGGCATTTTTCCATGCTCATTAGATTCCACGAGTCCGAATGGGAAAAAAATGAAGTCGGATTTTTCGTACGAGTTATGTCTTACATTGAGCTGAAAAGTGTTTTTGGCATAACTCTTAGCCTGAAAAACATTTCTAAACGATTCTTGTGCCTAAAGTGGTTTTTTTCCATGCTCCACAGCTCCGTCATATCAAAATGTGTAAAAAATGAAGTTGGATTTTTTGTACAAGTAGTGCCCTACATTGAATGTGAAAAGTATTTTGCCCATAACTCTTATCTCGTAATACATTTCTGATTGATTCTTGCGCCAAAAGTGGCATTTTTCCATGCTCATTAGACTCCTCGAGTCCGAATGGGAAAAAAATGAAGTCTGATTTTTCGTACGAGTTATGTCTTACATTGAGCTGAAAAGTGTTTTTAGCATAACTCTTAGCCTGAAAAAAATTTCTAAACGATTCTTGTGCCTAAAGTGGTTGTTTTGCATGCTCCACAGCTCCGTCATGTCAAAATGTTTAAAAAATGAAGTTCGATTTTTCGTACAAGAAGTGCCATACATAGAACGTGAAAAGTATTTTGCCCATAACTTTTATCTCGGAAAACATTTCTGATTGATTATTGCGCCTAAAGTAGCATTTTTCCATGCTCCATAGATTCCTCAAGTCCGAATGGGAAAAAAAATGAAGTCGGATTTTTCTTACTAGTTGTGCCCTACATTGAGCTGAAAAATGTTTTTGGCATAACTATTAGCCTGAAAAACATTTCTAAACGATTCTTGTGCCTAAAGTGATTTTTTTCCAAGATCCACAGATCCGTCATGTCAAAATGTGTAAAAAATGAAGTTGGATTTTTCATACATGTAGTGCCCTACATTGAATGTGAAAAGTATTTTGCTCATAACTCTTATCTCGGAAAAAATTTCTAATTGATTCTTGCGCCAAAAGTGGCATTTTTCCATGCTCATTAGACTCCCCGAGTCCGAATGGGAAAAAAATGAAGTCGGATTTTTCGTACGAGTTATGCCCTACATTGAGCTGAAAAGTGTTTTTGGCATAACTCTTAGCCTGAAAAACATTTCTAAACGATTCTTGTGCCTAAAGTGGTTTTTTTGCATGCTCCACAGCTCCGTCATGTCAAAATGTGTAAAGAATGAAGTTCGATTTTTCGTACAAGTGCCATACATAGAACGTGAAAAGTATTTTGCCCATAACTCTTATCTCGGAAAACATTTCTGATTGATTATTGCGCCTAAAGTAGCATTTTTCCATGCTCCATAGATTCCTCAAGTCCGAATGGGAAAAAAAATGAAGTCGGATTTTTCTTACTAGTTGTGCCCTACATTGAGCTGAAAAATGTTTTTGGCATAACTATTAGCCTGAAAAACATTTCTAAACGATTCTTGTGCCTAAAGTGATTTTTTTCCAAGATCCACAGATCCGTCATGTCAAAATGTGTAAAAAATGAAGTTGGATTTTTCATACATGTAGTGCCCTACATTGAATGTGAAAAGTATTTTGCCCATAACTCTTATCTCGGAAAAAATTTCTGATTGATTCTTGCGCCAAAAGTGGCATTTTTCCATGCTCATTAGACTCCCCGAGTCCGAATGGGAAAAAAATAAAGTCGGATTTTTCGTACGAGTTATGCCCTACATTGAGCTAAAAAGTGTTTTTGGCATAACTCTTAGCCTGAAAAACATTTCTAAACGATTCTTTTGCCTAAAGTGGTTTTTTTGCATGCTCCACAGCTCTGTCATGTCAAAATGTGTAAAAAATGAAGTTGGATTTTTCGTACAAATAGTGCCCTACATAGAACGTGAAAAGTATTTTGCCCATAACTCTTATCTCGGAAAAAATTTCTGATTGATTCTTGCGCTTAAAGTAGCATTTTTCCATGCTCAATAGACTCCTCAAGTCCGAATGGAAAAAAAAATGAAGTCGGATTTTTAGTACCGCAGGTTGCCCTACATTGAGCTGAAAAGTGTTTTTGGCATAACTCTTAGCCTGAAAAACATTTCTAAACGATTCTTGTGCCTAAAGTGATGTTTTTTCATGCTCCATAGCTCCGTCATGTCAAAATGTGTAAAAAATAAAGTTGGATTTTTCTTGGAAGTAGTGCCCTACATTGAATATTAAAAGTATTTTGCCCATAACTCTTATCTCGGAAAACATTTCTGATTGATTCTTGCGCCAAAAGTGGCATTTTTCCATGCTCATTAGATTCCTCAAGTCAAAATGGGAAAAAAAATGAAGTCGTATTTTTCGAATCAGTTGTGCCCTACATTGAGATGAAAAGTGTTTTTGGCATAACTTTTAGCCCGAAAAACATTTCTAAACGATTCTTGTGCCTAAAGTGATTTTTTTCCAAGACCCACAACTCGTTATGTCAAAATGTGTAAAAAATGAAGTTGGATTTTTCGTACAAGTAGTGCCCTACTTTGAATGTGAAAAATATTTTGCCCATAACTCTTATCTCGGAAAACATTTCTAATTGATTCTTGCGCCAAAAGTGGAATTTTTCCATGCTCATTAGATTTCTCGAGTCCGAATGGGAAAAAAATGAAGTCGGATTTTTCGTTTGAGTTATGCCCTACATTGAGCTGAAAAGTGTTTTTGGCATAACTCTTAGCCTGAAAAACATTTCTATACGATTCTTGTGCCTAAAGTGGTTTTTTTTCCATGCTCCACAAATTCGTCATATCAAAATGTGTAAAAAATGAAGTTGGATTTTTCGTACAAGTAGTGCCCTACATTGAATGTGAAAAGTATTTTGCCCATAACTCTTATCTCGGAATACATTTCTGATTGATTCTTGCGCCAAAAGTGGCATTTTTCCATGCTCATTAGACTCCTCGAGTCCGAATGGGAAAAAAATGAAGTCGGATTTTTCGTACGAGTTATGCCCTACATTGAGCTGAAAAGTGTTTTTGGCATAACTCTTAGCCTGAAAAACATTTCTAAACGATTCTTGTTCCTAGAGTGGTTTTTTTTGCATGCTCCACAGCTCCGTCATGTCAAAATGTGTAAAAAATGAAGTTGGATTTTTCGTACAAGTAGTGCCCTACATAGAACGTGAAAAGTATTTTGCCCATAACTCTTATCTCGGAAAACATTTCTGATTGATTATTGTGCCTAAAGTAGCATTTTTCCATGCTCAATAGATTCCTCAAGTCCGAATGGAAAGAAAATGAAGTCGGATTTTTCGTACCAGTTGTGCCCTGCATTGAGCTGAAAAGTGTTTATGGAATAACTCTTAGCCTGAAAAACATTTCTAAACGATTCTTGTGCCTAAAGTGATTTTTTTCCATGCTCCACAGCTCCGTCATGTGAAAATGTGTAAAAAATGAAGTTGGATTTTTCGTAGAAGTAGTACCCTACATAGAACGTGAAAAGTATTTTGCCCATTATTCTTATCTCGGAAAAATTTTCTGATTGATTCTTGCGCCTAAAATAGCAATTTTCCATGCTCAATAGATTCCTCAAGTCCGAATGGAAAAAAAAATGAAGTCGGATTTTTCGTACCAGTTGTGCCCTCCATTGAGCTGAAAAGTGTTTTTGGTATAACACTTAGCCTGAAAAAAATTTCTAAACGATTCTTGTGCCTAACGTGATTTTTTTTCCATGCTCCACAGCTCCATCATGTCAAAATGTGTTAAAAATAAAGTTGGATTTTTCTTGCAAGTAGTGCCCTACATTGAATGTGAAAAGTATTTTGCCCATAACTCATATGTCGGAAAACATTTCTGATTGATTCTTGCGCCAAAAGTGGCATTTTTCCATGCTCATTAGATTCCTCAAGTTAAAATGGGAAAAAAAATGAAGTCGTATTTTTCGTATCAGTTGTGCCCTGCATTGAGCTGAAAAGTGTTTTTGGCATAACTTTTAGCCTGAAAAATATTCCTAAACGATTCTTGTGCCTAAAGTGGTATTTTTCCAAGACCCACAGCTCCGTCATGTCAAAATTTGTAAATAATGAAGTTGGATTTTTCGTACAAGTAGTGCCCTACATTAGATGTGAAAAGTATTTTGCCCATAATTCTTATCTCGGAAAACATTTCCTATTGATTCTTGCGCCAAAAGTTGCATTTTTCCATGCTCATTAGATTCCTCGAGTCCGAATGGGAAAAAAATGAAGTCTGATTTTTCGTACGAGTTATGCCCTACATTGAGCTGAAAAGTGTTTTTGGCATAACTCTTAGCTTGAAAAACATTTCTAAACCATTCTTGTGCCTAAAGTGGTTTTTTTTGCATGCTCCACAGCTCCGTCATGTCAAAATGTGTAAAAAATGAAGTTCGATTTTTCGTACAAGTAGTGCCATACATAAAACGTGAAAAGTATTTTGCCCATAACTCTTATCTCGGAAAACATTTCTGATTGATTATTGCGCCTAAAGTAGCATTTTTCCATGCTCAATAGATTCCTCAAGTCCGAATGGGAAAAAAAATGAAGTCGGATTTTTCGTACCAGTTGTGCCCTGCATTGAGCTGAAAAGTGTTTATGGCATAACTCTTAGGCTGAAAAACATTTCTAAACGATTATTGTGCCTAAGGTTATTCTTTTCCATGCTCCACAAACTCCGTCATGTCAAAATGTGTAAAACATGAAGTTGGATTTTTCGTAGAAGTAGTACCGGTACATAGAACGTGAAAAATATTTTTCCCATAACTCTTATCTCGGAAAAGAGTTCTAATTGATTCTGGCGCCAAAAGTGGCATTTTTCCATGCTCAATAGATTCCTCGAGTCCGAATGGGTAAAAAATGAAATCGGATTTTTCGTACGAGTTATGCCTTACATTGAGCTGAAAAGTGTTTTTGGCATAACTCTTAGCCTGAAAAACATTTCTAAACGATTCTTGTGCCTAAAGTGGTTTTTTTCCATGCTCCACAGCTCCGTCATATCAAAATGTGTAAAAAATGAAGTTGGATTTTTCGTACAAGTAGTGCCCTACATAGAACGTGAAAAATATTTTTCCCATAACTCTTATCTCGGAAAAGAGTTCTAATTGATTCTTGCGCCAAAAGTGGCATTTTTCCATGCTCATTAGACTCCTCGAGTCCGAATGGAAAAAAAATGAAGTCGTATATTTCGTACGAGTTATGCCCTACATTGAGCTGAAAAGTGTTTTTGGCATAACTCTTAGCTTGAAAAACATTTCTAAACCATTCTTGTGCCTAAAGTGGTTTTTTTTGCATGCTCCACAGCTCCGTCATGTCAAAATGTGTAAAAAATGAAGTTGGATTTTTCGTACAAGTAGTGCCCTACATAGAACGTGAATAGTATTTTGCCCATAACTCTTATCTCGGAAAACATTTCTGATTGATTATTGCGCCTAAAGTAGCATTTTTCCATGCTCAATAGATTCCTCAAGTCCGAATGGAAAGAAAATGAAGTCGGATTTTTCGTACCAGTTGTGCCCTGCATTGAGCTGAAAAGTGTTTATGGAATAACTCTTAGCCTGAAAAACATTTCTAAACGATTCTTGTGCCTAAAGTGATTTTTTTCCATGCTCCACAGCTCTGTCATGTGAAAATGTGTAAAAAATGAAGTTGGATTTTTCGTAGAAGTAGTACCCTACATAGAACGTGAAAAGTATTTTGCCCATTATTCTTATCTCGGAAAAATTTTCTGATTGATTATTGCGCCTAAAATAGCAATTTTCCATGCTCAATAGATTCCTCAAGTCCGAATGGAAAAAAAAATGAAGTCGGATTTTTCGTACCAGTTGTGCCCTGCATTGAGCTGAATAGTGTTTTTGGCATAACTCTTAGCCTGAAAAACATTTCTAAACGATTCTTGTGCCTAACGTGAATTTTTTTTCCATGCTCCACAGCTCCGTCATGTCAAAATGTGTTAAAAATAAAGTTGGATTTTTCTTGCAAGTAGTGCCCTACATTGAATGTGAAAAGTATTTTGCCCATAACTCATATGTCGGAAAACATTTCTGATTGATTCTTGCGCCAAAACTGGCATTTTTCCATGCTCATCAGATTCCTCAAGTTAAAATGGGAAAAAAAATGAAGTCGTATTTTTCGTATCAGTTGTGCCCTGCATTGAGCTGAAAAGTGTTTATGGAATAACTCTTAGCCTGAAAAACATTTCTAAACGATTCTTGTGCCTAAAGTGATTTTTTTCCATGCTCCACAGCTCCGTAATGTGAAAATGTGTAAAAAATGAAGTTGGATTTTTCGTAGAAGTAGTACTCTACATAGAACGTGAAAAGTATTATGCCCATTAGTCTTATCTCGGAAAAATTTTCTGATTGATTCTTGCGCCTAAAATAGCAATTTTCCATGCTCAATAGATTCCTCAAGTCCGAATGGAAAAAAAAATGAAGTCGGATTTTTCGTACCAGTCGTGCCCTGCATTGAGGTGAAAAGTGTTTTTGGCATAACTCTTAGCCTGAAAAACATTTCTAAACGATTCTTGTGCCTAACGTGATTTTTTTTCCATGCTCCACAGCTCCGTCATGTCAAAATGTGTTAAAAATAAAGTTGGATTTTTCTTGCAAGTAGTGCTCTACATTGAATGTGAAAAGTATTTTGCCCATAACTCACATGTCGGAAAACATTTCTGATTGATTCTTGCGCCAAAAGTGGCATTTTTCCATGCTCTTTAGATTCCTCAAGTTAAAATGGGAAAAAAAATGAAGTCGTATTTTTCGTATCAGTTGTGCCCTGCATTGAGCTGAAAAGTGTTTTTGGCATAACTTTTAGCCTGAAAAATATTCCTAAACGATTCTTGTGCCTAAAGTGGTATTTTTCCAAGACCCACGAATCCGTCATGTCAAAATTTGTAAATAATGAAGTTGGATTTTTCGTACAAGTAGTGCCCTACATTAGATGTGAAAAGTATTTTGCCCATAATTCTTATCTCGGAAAACATTTCCTATTGATTCTTGCGCCAAAAGTTGCATTTTTCCATGCTCATTACAAGAATTGAAATTACTACTCTTTAAATGGTATGTTAGCATTCCTTTTTAAGGAAGTTTAATAAATGAAATTTTTAGTTTCCTTTTTCATGTTATGTGCTTGATGTCAATCATATTATGAATCATGATTGTTGTATGATTTACAAATTTAGTAGGATGACTTAATAAGTAGTACCTATTTGTTTCCTACCCAGAAGAAATGGCAAGCAGACTGAAGTAGATCTAAGACTCGCAACTCTTAAGGAGTCACTTCCACCAAGAACCCGCTAAGGCTATGAATTACTAAACAATCCGTCAACAAGAACTCGACTTAGCCGGGTGAGATGTGTTTGGCAGTGGAGCTCTAGGAACTGCACCTGCCTATGATGGAAAAGAGGACCCACTGGGGCCTTGAGAACTGGATTAGGGAGTTTCCTTGATGTTGTTTACCGCCGTCGCAAAGGCACCGATGAGTTAAAGATCAACAATGCTACATACTACCTAAGGGAGGAAGTCGATTAAAGGTCTCAAAGGAAGGAGTCTTTAACGACTCAAGGAGATTTTGGATGGGAACAATTTAAGGAAGCTTTGAGAACCAAGTTTTACCCACCTCACTTAAGGAAAAAGAAGTGCCTGGAGCTTACAAACCTTGGGGCGTGGGGACTAAGGACCACACGAGTACTACTCTAAGTTCATAGAGTTAATGAGGTTCGCACCGAAGTGGTTCCAATCGAAGTTTTGAAGGCTCAACGATTTGAGCAAGGGTCAATCTTGTCCATTCAAGGGAGATTGGGAGGGGCTAACTTTGATAGCCTAGATGAAGTGGACATGAGAGCCGCCATCTATTCTGGATCAAGGGAAGAGAGAGAGAAGCAAATCCCGGAGATAAAAGGAAGGGGTCTAGTAATGGGTTCCAAGGTGGAGACAAGCTTAACAAAAGACTAATGGGGGATTCAAGCAAGGAAAAGATGACAAGAGCAATGGGAATAACAACAATCGTAGTCAATCCGAAAATGGAAAGTCCAAGAGAGTCTACTACCGTAAAGATGCCCAAGAAACCACCTGTGGAAGGACTCGGAAGGAAACTGTAACGTGTAGGATCCGCAAAGAAGTTAGGCCATAGAGAATACGAGTGCTTCCAAAAGACTCAACATCGCAAATCCTAAGCCAACCTGTAATCGTGGAGGTAAATGGGAGCAAAGGGACCCCAACACCCGCCAAGGGACTAATAACCGTGTTCCTCCTAAGAATGGGAATGGGAGGAGACAATCAAAGCTAAGGCGCAACCATCAAGGTCGAGTGTTTGTCAGCGAGCAATTGTGAGGTCGAAACGATCGCAGCGTAGTGGACCGGGTACTTTCTTCATCTCTTCTAATCCAAGCTTAAGATTTTATTTGATTCAGAGCTTCTCACTCTTTTTTATTTCCAAAACCTTAGTGGAAAAACTTAAGTCGGGAAAACCCGAACCTATAAAACATGGATATAGTTATATCTTCCGGAGAAGTCATTGATGTTTCTAAATTATATAGAGATGTTTTAGTAACTATAGTAGGGCAAAATTTTCCTTCGTACTTAATTGAATTTGAATTAGATGACCTAGATGTTGCTCGGGGAATGGATCGTTAGGGAAATTCAAAGCCCAAATAGACCGCAGAGCCCAAAAAGTGATCTTGAAAGGTCCAAAAGGAGTCAAAGTAACCTACGTAAAAAATCAATCGAAGCCCAAATTCAAGAATGATTTCTCTATGCAACTCAAGAACCGTATAAGAAAGGGGTATCCATTGTATTTGTGTAGTATACATAAGTTGGAGGTGTAACAAGAGAAGATGGAGAATATTCCCGTAGTTAATGAATTTCGTGGATGTTTTTCCCGAAGAAATCCCCTGAATGCCTCCAATAAGAGAAGTGGAGTTCACTATAGACTTAATGCCCGGAACCGCCCAATATCCAAAGCCCCATATCGTATGGCTCCAAAGCAGAGATGAATGAGTCAAGACCCAATTGGAAGAGTTATTAGAAAAGGGTTACGTAAGGCCCAAAGGTATCCCCATGGGGTGCGCCCGTCTTGTTCGGGAAGAAGAAGGATGGTAGTCTAAGGTTTTGTATCGACTACCGTGAGTTAAACCAAGTGACCATCAAGAATAAGTATCCTCTTCCAAGGATCGATGATTTGTTTGACCAACCGAAGAGAGCCTAATTTTCTCAAAGATCGACTTAAGGTCGTGGTATCATCGCTAAGAATTGCTAATAAGGACATTGCTAAGACCGCTTTTAGGACGCGCTATGGTCATTATGAGTTTACAAAGTGATGCCTTTGATCGACTAACGCGCTCAGCAGCATTTATGGATCTCATGCACCGAATTTTCAAGCCATACTTAGACCAATTTGTGGTGGTATTTATAAATGATATATTGGTTTATTCTAAGAATAGAGAAGAGCATGAGAAACACCTCCGAATAATTTTGTCAACACTCCAACAGATAGCAATTGTATGCAAAGTTTTCGAAGTGTGAGTTTTGTTGGAAAAGTGGCATTTCGGGCCACGTCATTTCTAAGGAAGGTGTTGCCGTTGATCCAAATGAAGATTAAGCCGCCGTGAATGGCCTACTCCAAAGAATGTGACTCGATATAAGAAGTTTCCTAGGCCCGGGCAGTTACTACGGACGTTTTGTTAAGGATTTCTCCAAAATAGCCCGACCCATGACCAACCTTATGAAGAAAGAGTCCAAGTTTATTTGGAGCCCTAATGTGAAAAGGCCTTCACCATCCTAAAAGAAAAACTAACCACAACTCGTGTTATCCTTACCCGACGGGAGCGATACTTATGAAGTATATAGTGATGCATCTAAACACGGTCTAGGGTGCGTCCTAATGCAAAATAGGAGAGTCATTGCTTATGCATCAAGGCAACCGAAGCCATATGAAGTCAATTACCCTACTCATGACCTAGAGTTGGTCGCAATAGTCTTTGCTTAAAGATTTGGCGTCATTATTTGTATGGGTGACATGTAAGATATATACGTATCACAAAAGTTTGAAATACATTTTCACCCAAAAGGACTTGAATATAAGGCAAAGAAGATGGTTAGAATTCATAAAAGACTACGATTTGGATATCCAATACCATGAAGGGAAAGCCAATGTAGTGGCATGCCTCGAGTAGGAAGACAAGTCATACCTTAAGTACTATGGTGGTGGCAAATCAACCGTGTTTAGACTTTCGTAAGATGAATCTTCAAGTAATGCAATATGGAGAAGTAGAGAAAATATTTAGTGCAATGACCATTCGACCCTCTATGTTCGAACAAATTAAAGAAGCTCAACTGAAAGACGAGAAGACGGAAAAGATAATGTGGAAGTGAGGAGGGTCATGCTGAGATTTCGAAATTCATGAAGATGGAAGTTTAAGAATGGAAGGAAGGTGGTGTATACCTGAAGCTTGCGAAGATTTGAAATTGAAAATCATGGAAGAAGACCATAATTCTCCATATTCGATGCACCCAGCGGTGATAAGTTGTATAAGGACTTAAAGATGAATTTCGGTGGGCTCGTATGAAGTTGGGACATAGCCCAATTTGTTTCCAAGTGTTTAACATGTCGAAGGTGAAGAGTGAACATAAAAGACCCCAAGGGAAAGTCCAACCCTTAGATGTGCCAGATGGAAGTAGGATTCTATTTCGATGGATTTTGTTGTTGCTTTACCTAGGGGTAAACCTAGGAATGATACGATATGGGTAATTTGTCGATGATCAACCAAGTCTCAAAGTGTTCATACCTATGAAGGCAACATGGTCTATGGATCAATTAGCTAAGGCTTACATCAAGCATGTGTCGAGACTACATGGAGTACCGAAGGATATTGGGTCGATCGAGATTCTAGATTTTTGTCTAACTTTTGCGTAAGCTACAACAAGCCTTTGGTTCGAAGCTATTAATGAGTAATCAGCCACCTCCCCACCGATGGTCGACCGAAAGGACCATCCAAACCTTAGAAGATATGTAAGAGCTTAGGTCATGGAATATCGTGGTTCATGGGAAGATCATCTAGATCCGATGAGTTCTCCTATAACAACAGCTATCATTCAAGTATGTGCATGGCACCATTCGAGGCTTTGTATGGTAGGAAATGTAAAAGCCCACTATGTTGGAACGATATAAGTGAAATAGTTGTACTTGGACCTCAATTGATTGAAGAAACCGTGCAACAAGTCAAGACGATCCAAGGAAAGATTAAGGCAAACCCCAAGATCGTCGTTAAAGCTACGCCGATCCGAGCGTAGGGCGTAAGAATATGAAGTGGGAGAAAAAGTGCTTTTGAAAGTTTCACCAATGAAGGGTGTGATGAGGTTCGGAAAGAAAGGAAGCTTAGCCCTAAGTTTATAGGCCCATATGAGATCTTAGATAGGGTTCGAAAGGTGGCCTATCGACTAGCCCTACCCACCTAATTAAGCCGTGTTCATAATGTGTTCCATATATCTCGCCTGAGACTAGATATCCCCGATAAATCGCATGTATGCAAACCCGAAACAACCAAATTGATGAGAACTTGTCTTATGAAGAAAGGCCGATTAAGATTTTAGACAAGAAGGTTAGAAGTAACTTAATAAGGATGTTAAAAATCGTTAAGGTGCTCTCGCTAATCGAAGTCCGAAGAAGCAACATGGGAAGCAGAGGGGCCGAGATGCGAAAGAAATATCCGTAGTTGTTTGCAGAGGTTAGTAGTAGAGTTACTAGGGCGTAACTCCTTTTGGGGGGGGTAGAATGCGATAGACTTTCGCGCTTTGACTTAGAACCCTATTTTCGACCTAATTTCGACTTATTTATGAGTTATTATGTGAGCCAAACTTACTTTATGGGAAGTTGGTGGTATATATGTGTTACTTGCCTTGTCTCTTATTGCTTGCTTTTAAGTTTCGAGGACTAAACTTCTTTTTAAGGGGGTAGTCCGTAATACTCCGTATTTTAGTAAGTTATTAGTTATAATTTTTAAAAGGGTTTATATACTAAAAAGGCTTTTTATTAATTATAAAGGTTTTAAATAGGCTTTTATAATAGATTATGGGTTTTTCAAATAGACTCTAGCCCAAATTAAATATTGGGCCTAAAAGTTTACCTATTATAATCCAAATAATTAGTTTAGAAAAATTAAAAATATTTTGAAAAAAAAATTCAAAAAGGATTTACAAAAGATTTATAAAAAGAAAAAGAAAAAAAAAAAAAAAAAATATAGCAAAGCATGACTACGCTAACGCACCGCCTAGGAACTAAGTTCGTGATTATCAAAATTTGGTTACTTTATCTTTTGATTTTAAGCATCTAGACTATTTATCTTATGTAATATTCCCTCTATTCTAGCTATATGATCATAAAGAAATAATGTATCCTAGCTAAAATTATTTATCTTTTCTCAAAAACCCATCTCTTTAGTTCCGAGTCCTAGTATGACTCGCTTGTCCAACTAGTATAAATAGGGGCCTCCACCCCTCATATTCTTCACACCAAATTTGAGGAATACATCTCTTTTCTCAAGTTTAAACTATCTCTCCCTCTTAGCTAACCTTCTCTCTCTTCTCCATGTGCGTGTATATGTAGATCTCTATATATTATTCTCGCATACCTAGTATCATGTTTATACTAGTTATTATTTTGGATTGAAAGACATGTTTTTATGAGTTTTATTATAAACTTTAATTTATGAGTTTTCATGAATGCGTTAAATTTATGAACTTACCATGAATATGTTATTAATTCTTGCTATTAGTCTAAAGTTATATCACTTAACCATTTTTTTAGAAGAATCTAGCAATACATCTACTCCGCTTTTTGGAACCTCGTTATTATTCTAAAAGTTAAATCATGTAATTGATCTTTAAAACTTATTAATGCACACTTGTCTTACCCGCTCATGAAACTTATTGAAATTCCATGCGTCGCATAATATAGTAGTACAACATTATAGTGATCGATTACATTGTTAGCTCGACTTATGATCTCATCACAAAACCCGATATTCGAGTATGTTAATATAAGTTTCAAGGATCTTGTATGAACAAGTTGCTTGTATTATGCCACTATTTGTCTAAAGTTTATAAGTATTATTTTTTTTTTAAAGGAGGATTATTTTCAAAGGATTTTTATTAGTTATATGATCTTTTATGATCACAAGCATAAAGAAGCCACGGCTTGTTATTAATTAACAAGAACGGTAGCTATTATATTTTACCCATGTACTTTTTGTATAAGTCATGTGGACAAGGTAGTTCCCCTCGTCATAGACTCATTAAGGAATACTAAACTTGGGGGTGTGCACACTTTAGGAAAGGTACCTAGGGCGGGAAAAAGGATTTTATTAAAGTTATATACCTTATATTATACAAGTATTAATTACAAGTATCCAAGGAAGGTTTATAGAAATATTTTGAATGTTTAATAAAGTATTTAAATTTCCGCATATACATGTACTCGCATTTTTACCGACACGTGTTTTGTTTGTTTGTTTTATGGCTTTGTCCCCGTGATGACCCTTTTGGGTGAGCAAATTTACAGGCTGATTTGATGCATACTTCACATGGGGGAGCTAGTGAGGAATAAGACTTAAGCTAGGAGTTACTATTTTATTTTATTATAGTTTCCATTATTGTCATAGTTGAATAATAAAGTTTTTATATTATCAATAAAGAGAAGTTATTATTATTAGTTTCCGCTGCATTGTTAAATTAGTAGTTAGTAGTTTTAGCCTTTAACGTTATCACGTGGCGGTAATACTCTCAAGTTTCTCAAGTGTTTTATATTAAAATATATTCTTCAACAAGAGAGAAATTTGAGGGTGTTACAAGGAAACACTATATCGTGCAAAATTTTATTAAGCTTCTCACTAAGTAATTTAGTGATACATTTATAAAGCACCGAGCAATAGGCTATAGGTCCGAGTTCACCACACTCCCAGACAAATAACTTTAGGAACTAAAGTTAGAGTAGTGACATTGATTACCTTCAACAATTTCCCCGCTTTTGAAGAAGTCAAGAACAAATTTCGCAATATCATTTCCAACAACCTCCTAACAATGTTTGTTGAAGCAATTGTTAAAACCATCTGCCCCTGGTGCCTTATCATCAGGAATGCTGAACAAAACTCTTCTCACATCATCTCTTGTTAACTGACATTGAAGTATCCTCCTATGCTCCTCACTGATGCTCTTCCCTCTACTAATCGTAGTGCTTAACACCTTCGCCGCCGCTCTTTCCCCAAAGAAAAAGATTCTTGTAATAATCCAAGAAAGCTTCATCCACCTTCTCATGAGTATTCACCCATTCACCAACACTATTGTGAATAATATGAACTCTATTATGCCTTCTTCTTGCTCGATAGCTTGATAGAATACCTTAGTATTCTCATCTCCACATTTGAGCCAATTCAACTTTGCTTGTCACGCAAGAGTGAATGAACATTCTTCTTAGCTCTCCGAACCTTCTCTGAACAATTTTCTCCGAGCTATGATTTCAATATCTCTAGGATTCACATGCATTTCAGCTTGAACCCTTGCAAGTTCATCTCGTGGCTCTTATTAAGTCAACCTCAAGATCACCAAATCCCCGCCTCTTCATATTCCTCGAGCAAACTTTAACACCTTGGAGTTTCTCCACAACTTTAAACTTAGGACAAACCGGTCACAAGTTTACTCTATTCAACCTTAACAACTTCTAACATAAAGGGGTAATCGCACCACATGTTACGTAACTTGAAAGGTTTCTTCATCCGGGGAATCGCATATACACTTAACGTAACAGAGTACGATCAAAGTTACCTTCATGTAAGAAAGCAACTTCCGCCCGATTATATTCATCAATCCAATCAAAGTTAGAAATAACTCTATCTATCCGAGAAAAACTCTCGCGTAACCATCTTTCTTATTATTCAACGTGAAGTGTCTACCAAAGGGCTTTAACATCACTTAGCCCACAATCATTAATACATTCCAAAGATCGCGTAATCTCCGAGACTCTCATAGTACCGCCTATCATATCCTCAACATTAGACAATGCATCAAGTCACCCATTAACACTCAAGCATCATCACACCTCCTTGAAATATCCTTTATACCAAACCACAAAGAACCCTTGCTATACCGGTCATTAAAACCATAAACAAAGGTGTAGCTAAACCCCCCGCCACCTCGAGTAGGCTTAACTTCACAATGAATGAACCGACTAGTCATAACCAATATATTCACATGAAAAGCTCTTGGACACCAAATTTATGATTATTCCCGCCATTTTCATGACATGAGTTGTTGTGGGTAAAACACCACTCGGGACAAGTCGAGGTAAACTTTGCCCAAATTAGGTGTTTTCACCCTAGTCTCAAGGAGAATAAACAAACTTTAACATTGTGGGAATTAATAAAACTAGGTGAACTACGTGCATGACATGAATAATATTAGTATTTGTCATGTCTAAGATTATTATTATTAGTACTTTTATCTCTATACGTGATATGTATATATACGTACTTACTAGCATGATTATTATTGTTGGACTTATTAATGTAATTATTCATAGCATCATATTAAAATTATGATAATGTTGATAGTGTAACTTTATGGGTACAAATCGGTGAATTAATGATGTTATGAATGATTTTATAAGTTACATTGTGACTCTATGAGGCTCTAATGATGGACATATTGGTTATTATGAATTATGGACATTGATTATTATAATTCTATAAAGTGATTAAGTCGGGGAAATAGTTATTGAACTAGATGTTTTGTGTAGTGTTTAATATAATATTTGATGTGTCATAACTATTAAAATCTATTAATAACGTAAAGTGGAAATACTATTGAGGGAATTATCTTGTGGACTTGGATCCTCCATAGGTGATGAACAATACTTATTTTTGGTTCTCGTTATAACTCTTTATTATCTTCCTCCTAATACTATTGGTACGCATTGTAGATACCCATTAGATTAGTGAGGGGTATGCACACTAGGGACGTTCCGCAAAACGATATTGGCCATTATTCTTAATTTATTAGGGTGACGACCCATGTCAAGTAGGTGGTTACCGGGATTAGTCCCAACCTACCGACGTTCAATTCCCCTCTAATAATTAAATTTGTTGTTGTGTAATCATATAAACTTGGAGTATTTAAATTGGTTAAGTGTATTAGATACTTGTCTCAGTATTATGCTATACTTGTCGTAAGATGATGTTATAAAAACAATTTTCAAAATACAACTAGTATTATTTTACTGGATGGAGTTATAATTGTAACACCCCCGTTTAGTAATTATTTGCATTAATTTATTTTAGGAAAATAATTTCAGATTCCTTTTATTAAAAATATTTTTTTACTAGCTTTGACTTTACCTTAGAAGTGGTCAAAAACTGATTCCTAGATTTCCTAGGTTAAATACCAATCAAGTCACCTAGCTAACCTTATTATAAAGATAGAAAAAGAAAATAAAAAAAAGGTAGAACTTTAGGTCTTAGGAGCAAGAAGATTTCCTCCCTCCACGACACTTATTCATTCCCTTTCTTCTACCTTTTGTTTCAACCAAAGTCTTCCATTAAAATTGCAAAAAAATTATCAACCATCACCACACATCAATCATCACTCATCCACCTTCAACATCTCTCGTTTTGTGAATTTTTCGAAGAGGAAAATAATGTTCTTGTGGCTTGTGGTTTCGGCCCCACCTTCAACATCTCTAGCTTTTGTGAATTTTTCGAAGAGGAAAATAATGTTCTTGTGCTTGCGGTTTCGGGTCGAGAATCGAATCAAGGAGCGGTTTTGGGGTCCTTTTTATAGAGTAATTTCACCCTCATTAATTCACCTTAATCAAGTAAGTTATAATTCTAAGTCTAATTCGTATTTGGTCGATTTTTCGAATTTGGGGATTTTGTTATATTAGGTTCTTGAGTAAATTGAATTGGGGAAAATTTCTATTATGCGAAATTTACATGATTGGTTCATGTTTGATGGTTAATATGATTTAGTTAGCATATTTTGAGTTTAATTTGCTAATTATTAGTTTCAAGATTTACTCCAAAATTATTGTTATGTATTGGTTGTGGCCGCCGAATTTTTGTATAATATTATAGTTGTCTCGTTAAACAAAAAATTTATTAGTAATTAGTATGAGTTTTATCGTAGTATAGAGATTCCAAATAAGTGTGGTGTTATATCGTTATTGAAGTTGCGTTTCCAACATTCCATTGTTGTGGTATGCCATGTTGTGGTGTGGTGTTGTTTTGATGTGGTGTTGGAGAATGTATAGGAAAGTTTATGGCTTGTGCAGCCACATTTTATTGAAAATCAACTTATTAAATTCAAGATAACATGATGAACCCACTATCATGATGTAAATCGATCTAGACATAGGTTGTCGATTTATGAAAGATAAACCTTTAGTATTAGAGTCAACCCATCCTTATTATTTGACCATCCAAGTTTTAATAAGTTGCTCAAGTTACTTCTATTGACCTTTAATCTATTAACTTTAATTTGTGACTTCTTAGATCGAGACAAGTCGAGTTGGTTCCAATTTAGTGATTAACTATGTCGTGCTATCTATAGATGAATTGTGTGAAGTATAGTCTAGTGACTTATACTATATTATTATATTGTAGATTGCGGGTTCGTAGATGAACCTTTATTTACTTGAGATTGAGATTTATTGACCGTGGTTGCCGACAAGGTAAGATTTCTTACTATGCTTGTACAGATGAGTTCATAAATTATTTTATATTGTTTTGGAAATATATTTTGAGATTGAGATTGTTTTTATAACGTTACATATTGAAATTCGGATTTGTTTCTCGATATTTATAGTGAAAAGTTGATATTGTTTATGAGATTTATATTGGAAAGGAGGAAGTTCCTCATTGTTACCAAGTTTTAATTAAATTATGGGGTCGCTTAAGTTTTATTCCTCGAGTATGGAAGTATGTTGAGTTAACGAAGTCTCAACAATTTATTTAGTAGTCGGGAGTATATTGATCAATACTCTTGCCATTCGTCTTCCTTCTTGGATACGTTATCAAGTTAGGGGTATGCATACTAGGGACTTTGGTGTTTACCTTATCTAGTGAGCCTAGCTAGCTCATTGGATTTTTATTACTTCCTACTCATAGATTTCAAAGGAGTTATATTTGAGTGATTTACGTAATGGTTCAAAAAGAAAGAAAGATTGGAGTCGAGGTTGTTAGAAAGTTAATATATTATAGGGATATTATCTCGTATAACCCCGACTTATAGGCCTTTTTCCAATATAACCCCGCTTGCGACTCGTCTCCGATAACCCCGAACTTGTTTCGTTGTCATTAAACTTGACGAATAGCTAACGGTGTTAACTATTTGACATTTACAATTAAAAATCTATTTTTTTATTAAAAAGAATCAAAAATATTTTGTGTTCTTCATCCTCTCTATTGTTCTTCATCCTCTCTATTGTTCTTCACCACTTTCTCTCTTGTATTAACATTGCTTCATTGATTTGATTCCAACAAAATTAAAGAATCAAGAAACATCATTCCTACCCGTAAATTTCGACCGAAGAAATGCAACAACAATTTAGTGTGAATTGAACTCATATATTAAAATAAAAAATGATATCAATACAAACCAAAATTACAAAAATATAAAAAATAAAAATCAAAAAGAGAAGAAAAAAAAGCAAAAGAAACTCAACTACAAACAAACTCAAAGAAATCACGTCTAACCAAACAAGAATGCCTCTAATTACAAAAAAATCGAATTAAAACTCCAAAAAATCAAGAATCGGGTCCGAAAATCTAATCTAAACTTTTCTTCAATATGTGTGACTCGATGTAATTCTTGCACACCGGAAATCTCAACTCTCGCGCCACCCACTCGTGTTCGACGAATCTCCACCGTAAAACCTTCGATGGTTGTTTCTGGCAAAGGCGAAAAAAGATCTCAAGATCTAAATCCTCAAAGACCGCGAAATTTGAAGGCAACGATTATGGAGTTAAAGTCGCTTGAAGACGGCAAATGCTTGTAGATATCGATGGTCGTTGAAGGCGAGTGAAGGTTAAAGGAGAGAGGTGACTCGAGACCGTGAAGATAGGCGAGGGGCTGGAAGATCTCGCAGACTGAAAGTGTGCATGAAGATCTCAGCAGATTTCGCAGATACTTTAGCGGGCTTTTGGTGGGGTTTGGGGGGAGTGCGGTGGAAGGACGCCATTGGAGGGAGGTGGAGGAGGAGGAGAGAGAAGATGAGAAAGGGATTGTAGGGAATTGGAATCGGGTAGAAAACAGCCGAGAGGAGGTTGGAAGAACATAGTGAGAAGGGGAGGAGAGGGGATGAAGAACAAGAGAAAGGGGATGAAACACATGAATTAGTTCTTTTTTTCTTTTTTGAAAAAATAGATTTTTAATTGTAAATGTCAAATAGTTAACACCGTTAGCTATTCCAAGTTTAATGACAAAAACAAGTTCAGTGGTTATCTGAGACAATGGCCGCCAAAGTCTAGGGTTATATTGGAAAAAGGCCTATAAGTCGTGGTTATCCGAGATAATATCCCTATATTATATATATAATCTATACAACTTTTTAAATGAATTTGCAAGATATTCCTATATGTCTTGCCTCGCACATTGATAGTTTTATTTTTTATTATAGTATGAAATCTTGCTCAACCCTTTGGCCGTATACTACAATGTCTAATGTGCATACCAAGATAGTTAGTTTTTGGTCAGGTTAAAGAGTGCGTTGATATCCTTTAGCTTACTAATATATAGTAATTAATAAGACTTTCGCCGTTATTTGTTTGACTTTAGAACT
This sequence comes from Beta corolliflora, assembly GCA_947648045.1. Lineage (NCBI taxonomy): Eukaryota > Viridiplantae > Streptophyta > Magnoliopsida > Caryophyllales > Amaranthaceae > Beta > Beta corolliflora. The sequence goes on along the minus strand of CANSZD010000061.1, from coordinate 286,453 downwards.
TATATTTGGTTTGTAATAATTATTTACTTTCTAGCTAGTTAGTCTATAATAATTATTTAAAACTTATTGTGTACTATTTTTAGTTAGAACCATTAGCCTTGCGGTTATTATTATTAATTACCGCGGCATAACAACTTTGGATTTCCGGAGTTTATTTATTATAAGATGTTTTTTGCCCATAACTCTTTATCTCGGAAAATATTTCTGATTGATTCTTGCGCCTAAATTAGCATTTTTCCATGCTCAATAGATTCCTCAAGTCCAAATGGGAAAAAAATGAAGTTGGATTTTTCGTACGAGCTTGTGCCCTTACATTGAGCCGAAAAGTGTTTTTGGCATAACTCTTAGCCCGAAAAAATTTCTAAACGATTCTTGTTGCCTAAAGTGGTTTTTTCCATGCTCTCCACCACTCTGGCCATGTCAAAATGTGTAAAAAATGAAGTTGGATTTTTAGTATAAGTAGTGCCCTACATATAACGTGAAAAGTATTTTGCCCACAACTCTTATCTCGGAAACATTTTTGATTGATTCTTGCGCCTAAAGTAGCTTTTTTCCATGCTCAATAGATTCCTCAAGTCCGAATGGGAAAAATGAAGTCGGATTTTTCGTACCGGGTTGTGCCCTCGCATTGAGCTGAAAAGTGTTTTTGGCATAACTCTTAGCCTAAAAAACATTTCTAAACGATTCTTGTGCCTAAAGTGCGTTTTTTCCATGCTCCACTCGCTCCGTCATGTCAAAATGTGTAAAAATGAAGTTGGATTTTTCGTACAAGTAGTACCCTACATATGAACGTGAAAAGTATTTTGCCCATAACTCTTATCTCGGAAAACATTTCTTATTGATTCTTGCGCCTAAAGTTGCTTTTTTCCATGCTCAACCGATTCCTCAAGTCCGAATGGGAAAAATATGAAGTTGGATTTTTCGTACCAGTTGTGCCCTGCATTGAGCTGAAAAGTGTTTTTGGCATAACTCTTAGCCTGAAAAACATTTCTAAACGATTCTTGTGCCTAAAGTGGTTTTTTTCTATGCTCCACAACTCCGTCATGTCAAAATGTGTAAAAAATGAAGTTGGATTTTTCGTACAAGTAGTACCCTACATAGAACGTGAAAAGTATTTTGCCCATAACTCTTATCTCGGAAAACATTTCTGATTGATTCTTGCGCCTAAAGTAGCATTTTTCCATGCTCAATAGATTCCTCAAGTCCGAATGGGAAAAAAAATGAAGTCGGATTTTTCGTACCAGTTGTGCCCTGCATTGAGCTGAAAAGTGTTTTTGGCATAACTCTTAGCCTGAAAAACATTTCTAAACGATTCTTGTGCCTAAAGTGATTTTTTTCCATGCTCCACAGCTCCGTCATGTCAAAATGTGTAAAAAATGAAGTTGGATTTTTCGTACATGTAGTACCCTACATAGAACGTGAAAAGTATTTTGCCCATAACTCTTATCTCGGAAAACATTTCGATTGATTCTTGCGCCTAAAGTAGCTTTTTTCCATGCTCAATAGATTCCTCAAGTCCGAATGGGAAAAAAATGAAGTCGGATTTTTCGTACTCAGCCTGTGCCCGCGATTGAGCCGAAAAAGTGTTTTTGGCATAACTCTTAGCCTCGAAAAAACATTTCTAAACGATTCTTGTGCCTAAAGTGGTTTTTTTCCATGCTCCACTGCTCCGTCATGTCAAAATGTGTAAAAAATGAAGTTGGATTTTTCGTACAAGTAGTACCCTACATAGAACGTGAAAAGTATTTTGCCCATAACTCTTATCTCGGAAAACATTTCTGATTGATTCTTGCGCCTAAAGTAGCTTTTTTCCATGCTCAACCGATTCCTCAAGTCCGAATGGGAAAAATATGAAGTCGGATTTTTCGTACCAGTTGTGCCCTTGCATTGAGTCGAAAAGTGTTTTTGGCATAACTCTTAGCCCAAAAACATTTCTAAACGATTCTTAGTGCCTAAAGTGGTTTTTTTCTCCATGCTCCACAACTCCGTCATGTCAAAATGTGTAAAAATGAAGTTGGATTTTTCGTACAAGTAGTACCCTACATAGAACGTGAAAAGTATTTTGCCCATAACTCTTATCTCGGAAAACATTTCGATTGATTCTTGCGCCTAAAGTAGCATTTTTTCCATGCTCAATAGATTCCTCAAGTCCAAATGGGAAAAAAATGAAGTCGGATTTTTCGTACCGAGTTGTGCCCCTACATTGAGCTAAAAAGTGTTTTTGGCATAACTCTTAGCCTCGAAAAACATTTCTAAACGATTCTTGCCTAAAGTGGTTTTTTTCCATGCTCCACTACCCGCCATGTCAAAATGTGTAAAAAAATGAAGTTGGATTTTTCGTACAAGTAGTGCCCTACATATGAACGTGAAAAGTATTTTGCCCATAACTCTTATCTCGGAAAACATTTCTGATTGATTCTTGCGCCTAAAGTTGCTTTTTTCCATGCTCAATAGATTCCTCAAGTCCAAATGGGAAAAAAATGAAGTTGGATTTTTCGTACCAGCTTGTGCCCTACATTGAGCCGAAAAGTGTTTTTGGCATAAATCTTAGCTCGAAAAACATTTCTAAACGATTCTTGTGCCTAAAGTGGTTTTTTTCCATGCTCCACTGCCCCGTCATGTCAAAATGTGTAAAAAATGAAGTTGGATTTTTCGTACAAGTAGTACCCTACATAGAACGTGAAAAGTATTTTGCCCATAACTCTTATCTCGGAAAACATTTCCGATTGATTCTTGCGCCTAAAGTAGCATTTTTTCCATGCTCAATCGATTCCTCAAGTCCGAATTGGAAAAATATGAAGTCGGATTTCTCGTACCGTGTCCAGGTTCCTTGCATTGAGCTAAAAAGTGTTTTTGGCATAACTCTTAGCCCGAAAAACATTTCTAAACGATTCTTGTGCCTAAAGTGGTTTTTTTTCCATGCTCCACGCCTCCGTCATGTCAAAATGTGTAAAAAATGAAGTTGGATTTTTCGTACAAGTAGTGCCCTACATAGAACGTGAAAAGTATTTTGCCCATAACTCTTATCTCGGAAAACATTTCGATTGATTCTTGCGCCCTAAAGTAGCATTTTTTCCATGCTCAATAGATTCCTCAAGTCCGAATGGGAAAAAAAATGAAGTTGGATTTTTCGTACCCAGTTGTGCCCTCGCATTGAGCCGAAAAGTGTTTTTGGCATAACTCTTAGCTCGAAAAACATTTCTAAACGATTCTTGTGCCTAAAGTGGTTTTTTTCCATGCTCCATACTCCGTCATGTCAAAATGTGTAAAAAATGAAGTTGGATTTTTCTTACAAGTAGTGCCCTACATTGAACGTGAAAAGTATTTTGCCCATAACTCTTATCTCGGAAAACATTTCCGATTGATTCTTGCGCCTAAAGTTGCTTTTTTTCCATGCTCAATAGATTCCTCAAGTCCAAATTGGAAAAAATGAAGTCGGATTTTTCGTACGAGTTGTGCCCCACATTGAGCTAAAAAGTGTTTTTGGCATAACTCTTAGCCCGAAAAACATTTCTAAACGATTCTTGTGCCTAAAGTGGTTTTTTTCCATGCTCCACAACTCCGTCATGTCAAAATGTGTAAAAAAATGAAGTTGGATTTTTCGTACAAGTAGTACCCTACATAGAACGTGAAAAGTATTTTGCCCATAACTCTTATCTCGGAAAACATTTCGATTGATTCTTGCGCCTAAAGTTGCTTTTTTCCATGCTCAATAGATTCCTCAAGTCCAAATTGGAAAAAAATGAAGTCGGATTTTTCGTACCAGTCTGTGCCCCCACATTGAGCCGAAAAAGTGTTTTTGGCATAACTCTTAGCCCGAAAAACATTTCTAAACGATTCTTGTGCCTAAAGTGGTTTTTTTCCATGCTCCACAACTCCGTCATGTCAAAATGTGTAAAAAATGAAGTTGGATTTTTCGTACAAGTAGTACCCTACATAGAACGTGAAAAGTATTTTGCCCATAACTCTTATCTCGGAAAACATTTCGATTGATTCTTGCGCCTAAAGTTGCTTTTTTCCATGCTCAATAGATTCCTCAAGTCCAAATTGGAAAAAAATGAAGTCGGATTTTTCGTACGATTGTGCCCTTGCATTGAGCTGAAAAGTGTTTTTGGCATAACTCTTAGCCCGAAAAACATTTCTAAACGATTCTTGTGCCTAATGTGGTTTTTTTCCATGCTCCACAACTCCGTCATGTCAAAATGTGTAAAAAATGAAGTTGGATTTTTCGTACAAGTAGTACCCTACATAGAACGTGAAAAGTATTTTGCCCATAACTCTTATCTCGAAAAACATTTCCGATTGATTCTTGCGCCTAAAGTTGCTTTTTTCCATGCTCAATAGATTCCTCAAGTCCAAATTGGAAAAAATGAAGTCGGATTTTTCGTACTGGTTGTGCCCTGCATTGAGCTAAAAAGTGTTTTTGGCATAACTCTTAGCCCTGAAAAACATTTCTAAACGATTCTTGTGCCTAAAGTGGTTTTTTTTCCATGCTCCACAACTCCGTCATGTCAAAATGTGTAAAAAATGAAGTTGGATTTTTCGGACAAGTAGTACCCTACATAGAACGTGAAAAGTATTTTGCCCATAACTCTTATCTCGGAAAACATTTCGATTGATTCTTGCGCCTAAAGTTGCATTTTTCCATGCTCAATAGATTCCTCAAGTCCAAATTGGAAAAAAAATGAAGTCGGATTTTTCGTACCAGTTGTGCCCGACATTGAGCTAAAAAGTGTTTTTGGCATAACTCTTAGCTCCGAAAAACATTTCTAAACGATTCTTGTGCCTAAAGTGGTTTTTTTCCATGTTTCACTGCTCCGTCATGTCAAAATGTGTAAAAAATGAAGTTGGATTTTTCGTACAAGTAGTGCCCTACATAGAACGTGAAAAGTATTTTGCCCATAACTCTTATCTCGGAAAACATTTCTGATTGATTCTTGCGCCTAAAGTTGCTTTTTTCCATGCTCAATAGATTCCTCAAGTCCAAATGGGAAAAAAATGAAGTCGGATTTTTCGTACTAGTTGTGCCCGCCATTGAGCTAAAAAGTGTTTTTGGCATAACTCTTAGCCCGAAAAACATTTCTAAACGATTCTTGTGCCTAAAGTGGTTTTTTTCCATGCTCCACGTCTCCGTCATGTCAAAATGTGTAAAAAATGAAGTTGGATTTTTCGGACAAGTAGTACCCTACATAGAACGTGAAAAGTATTTTGCCCATAACTCTTATCTCGGAAAATATTTTTGATTGATTCTTGCGCCTAAAGTAGCTTTTTTCCATGCTCAATAGATTCCTCAAGTCCGAATGGGAAAAAAATGAAGTCGGATTTTTCGTACCCGCTATGCCCTCCTGTATTGAGCTGAAAAGTGTTTTTGGCATAACTCTTAGCCCGAAAAACATTTCTAAACGATTCTTGTGCCTAAAGTGGTTTTTTCCATGCTCCACAAACTCCGTCATGTCAAAATGTGTAAAAAATGAAGTTGGATTTTTCGTACAAGTAGTACCCTACATAGAACGTGAAAAGTATTTTGCCCATAACTCTTATCTCGGAAAACATTTCTGATTGATTCTTGCGCCTAAAGTTGCTTTTTTCCATGCTCAATAGATTCCTCAAGTCCGAATGGGAAAAATATGAAGTCGGATTTTTCGTACCGGCCAGTGCCCGCATTGAGGAAAAAGTGTTTTTGGCATAACTCTTAGCCCGAAAAACATTTCTAAACGATTCTTGTGCCTAAAGTGGTTTTTTTTCCATGCTCCACAACTCCGTCATGTCAAAATGTGTAAAAAATGAAGTTGGATTTTTCGTACAAGTAGTACCCTACATAGAACGTGAAAAGTATTTTGCCCATAACTCTTATCTCGAAAAACATTTCGATTGATTCTTGCGCCTAAAGTTGCATTTTTCCATGCTCAACCGATTCCTCAAGTCCGAATGGGAAAAAAATGAAGTTGGATTTTTCGTACGAGTTGTTGCCCTCGATTGAGCCGAAAAGTGTTTTTGGCATAACTCTTAGCCCGAAAAACATTTCTAAACGATTCTTGTGCCTAAAGTGGTTTTTTTCCATGCTCCACAACTCCGTCATGTCAAAATGTGTAAAAAATGAAGTTGGATTTTTTCTTACAAGTAGTGCCCTACATAGAACGTGAAAAGTATTTTGCCCATAACTCTTATCTCGGAAAACATTTCTGATTGATTCTTGCGCCTAAAGTTGCTTTTTTCCATGCTCAATAGATTCCTCAAGTCCAAATTGGAAAAAAATGAAGTCGGATTTTTCGTACGAGTTGTGCCCACATTGAGCTAAAAAGTGTTTTTGGCATAACTCTTAGCCCGAAAAACATTTCTAAACGATTATTGTGCCTAAATGTGGTTTTTTTCCATGCTCCACAACTCCGTCATGTCAAAATGTGTAAAAAATGAAGTTGGATTTTTCGTACAAGTAGTGCCCTACATATAACGTGAAAAGTATTTTGCCCATAACTCTTATCTCGGAAAACATTTCGATTGATTCTTGCGCCTAAAGTTGCTTTTTTCCATGCTCAATAGATTCCTCAAGTCCAAATTGGAAAAAAATGAAGTCGGATTTTTCGTACTGGCTAGTGCCCTGGATTGAGCTAAAAGTGTTTTTGGCATAACTCTTAGCCTGAAAAACATTTCTAAACGATTCTTGTGCCTAATGTGGTTTTTTTCCATGCTCCACAGCTCCGTCATGTCAAAATGTGTAAAAAATGAAGTTGGATTTTTCGTACAAGTAGTACCCTACATAGAACGTGAAAAGTATTTTGCCCATAACTCTTATCTCGGAAAACATTTCTGATTGATTCTTGCGCCTAAAGTTGCTTTTTTCCATGCTCAATAGATTCCTCAAGTCCAAATTGGAAAAAAATGAAGTCGGATTTTTCGTACTAGTTGTGCCCTGCATTGAGCTAAAAGTGTTTTTGGCATAACTCTTAGCCTGAAAAACATTTCTAAACGATTCTTGTGCCTAAAGTGGTTTTTTTCCATGCTCCACACAATTCGCATGTCAAAATGTGTAAAAAATGAAGTTGGATTTTTCGTACAAGTAGTACCCTACATAGAACGTGAAAAGTATTTTGCCCATAACTCTTATCTCGGAAAACATTTCGATTGATTCTTGCGCCTAAAGTTGCTTTTTTCCATGCTCAATAGATTCCTCAAGTCCAAATGGGAAAAAAATGAAGTCGGATTTTTCGTACCTTGTGCCAGCTCGCATTGAGCTAAAAAGTGTTTTTGGCATAACTCTTAGCCCGAAAAACATTTCTAAACGATTCTTGGGCCTAAAGTGGTTTTTTTCCATGCTCCACACCCCCGTCATGTCAAAATGTGTAAAAAATGAAGTTGGATTTTTCGTACAAGTAGTACCCTACATAGAACGTGAAAAGTATTTTGCCCATAACTCTTATCTCGGAAAACATTTCGATTGATTCTTGCGCCTAAAGTAGCTTTTTTCCATGCTCAATAGATTCCTCAAGTCCAAATGGGAAAAAAATGAAGTCGGATTTTTCGTACTCGTTGTGCCCCGCATTGAGCTAAAAAGTGTTTTTGGCATAACTCTTAGCCAGAAAAACATTTCTAAACGATTCTTGTGCCTAAAGTGGTTTTTTTCCATGCTCCACTGCCCTGTCATGTCAAAATGTGTAAAAAATGAAGTTGGATTTTTCGTACAAGTAGTACCCTACATAGAACGTGAAAAGTATTTTGCCCATAACTCTTATCTCGGAAAACATTTCGATTGATTCTTGCGCCTAAAGTTGCTTTTTTCCATGCTCAATAGATTCCTCAAGTCCAAATTGGAAAAAAATGAAGTCGGATTTTTCGTACCGAAGTTGTGCCCTACGATTGAGCTGAAAAGTGTTTTTGGCATAACTCTTAGCCCGAAAAACATTTCTAAACGATTCTTGTGCCTAATGTGGTTTTTTTCCATGCTCCACAGCTCCGTCATGTCAAAATGTGTAAAAAATGAAGTTGGATTTTTCGTACAAGTAGTACCCTACATAGAACGTGAAAAGTATTTTGCCCATAACTCTTATCTCGGAAAACATTTCTGATTGATTCTTGCGCCTAAAGTTGCTTTTTTCCATGCTCAATAGATTCCTCAAGTCCAAATTGGAAAAAAATGAAGTCGGATTTTTCGTACTGGGTTGTGCCCTGCATTGAGCTAAAAAGTGTTTTTGGCATAACTCTTAGCCCGAAAAACATTTCTAAACGATTCTTGTGCCTAAAGTGGTTTTTTTCCATGCTCCACAGCTCCGTCATGTCAAAATGTGTAAAAAATGAAGTTGGATTTTTCGTACAAGTAGTACCCTACATAGAACGTGAAAAGTATTTTGCCCATAACTCTTATCTCGGAAAACATTTCTGATTGATTCTTGCGCCTAAAGTTGCTTTTTTCCATGCTCAATAGATTCCTCAAGTCCGAATGGGAAAAAAATGAAGTCGGATTTTTCGTACCAGCTTGTGCCCTTGATTGAGCTAAAAGTGTTTTTGGCATAACTCTTAGCCCGAAAAACATTTCTAAACGATTCTTGTGCCTAAAGTGGTTTTTTTTCCATGCTCCACAGCTCCGTCATGTCAAAATGTGTAAAAAATGAAGTTGGATTTTTCGTACAAGTAGTACCCTACATAGAACGTGAAAAGTATTTTGCCCATAACTCTTATCTCGGAAAACATTTCTGATTGATTCTTGCGCCTAAAGTTGCTTTTTTCCATGCTCAATAGATTCCTCAAGTCCAAATTGGGAAAAAAAATAAAGTCGGATTTTTCGTACGAAGCTAGGCCCTTACATTGAGCTAAAAAGTGTTTTTGGCATAACTCTTAGCCCGAAAAACATTTCTAAACGATTCTTGTGCCTAAAGTGGTTTTTTTTCCATGCTCCACAACTCCGTCATGTCAAAATGTGTAAAAAATGAAGTTGGATTTTTCGTACAAGTAGTACCCTACATAGAACGTGAAAAGTATTTTGCCCATAACTCTTATCTCGGAAAACATTTCTGATTGATTCTTGCGCCTAAAGTTGCTTTTTTCCATGCTCAATAGATTCCTCAAGTCCAAATTGGAAAAAAATGAAGTCGGATTTTTCGTACCGGTTGTGCCCCTGCATTGAGCTGAAAAGTGTTTTTGGCATAACTCTTAGCCTGAAAAACATTTCTAAACGATTCTTGTGCCTAAAGTGGTTTTTTTCCATGCTCCACAGCTCCGTCATGTCAAAATGTGTAAAAAATGAAGTTGGATTTTTCGTACAAGTAGTACCCTACATAGAACGTGAAAAGTATTTTGCCCATAACTCTTATCTCGGAAAACATTTCTGATTGATTCTTGCGCCTAAAGTTGCTTTTTTTCCATGCTCAATAGATTCCTCAAGTCCAAATTGGAAAAAAATGAAGTCGGATTTTTCGTACCGAGTTGTGCCCTCGCATTGAGCTAAAAAGTGTTTTTGGCATAACTCTTAGCCCGAAAAACATTTCTAAACGATTCTTGTGCCTAAAGTGGTTTTTTTCCATGCTCCACATCCGTCATGTCAAAATGTGTAAAAAATGAAGTTGGATTTTTCGTACAAGTAGTGCCCTACATAGAACGTGAAAAGTATTTTGCCCATAACTCTTATCTCGGAAAACATTTCGATTGATTCTTGCGCCTAAAGTTGCTTTTTTCCATGCTCAATAGATTCCTCAAGTCCAAATGGGAAAAAATGAAGTTGGATTTTTCGTACCGGGTTGTGCCCTTGCATTGAGCTAAAAAGTGTTTTTGGCATAACTCTTAGCCCGAAAAACATTTCTAAACGATTCTTGTGCCTAAAGTGGTTTTTTTCCATGCTCCACAGCCCGTCATGTCAAAATGTGTAAAAAATGAAGTTGGATTTTTCGTACAAGTAGTACCCTACATAGAACGTGAAAAGTATTTTGCCCATAACTCTTATCTCGGAAAACATTTCCGATTGATTCTTGCGCCTAAAGTTGCTTTTTTCCATGCTCAATAGATTCCTCAAGTCCAAATTGGAAAAAAATGAAGTCGGATTTTTCGTACCCAGCTCTGTGCCCCGCATTGAGCTAAAAAGTGTTTTTGGCATAACTCTTAGCCCGAAAAACATTTCTAAACGATTCTTGTGCCTAAAGTGGTTTTTTTCCATGCTCCACAACTCCGTCATGTCAAAATGTGTAAAAAATGAAGTTGGATTTTTCGTACAAGTAGTACCCTACATAGAACGTGAAAAGTATTTTGCCCATAACTCTTATCTCGGAAAACATTTCGATTGATTCTTGCGCCTAAAGTAGCTTTTTTCCATGCTCAATAGATTCCTCAAGTCCAAATGGGAAAAAAATGAAGTCGGATTTTTCGCTTGTGCCCTTGCATTGAGCCGAAAAGTGTTTTTGGCATAACTCTTAGCCCGAAAAACATTTCTAAACGATTCTTGTGCCTAAAGTGGTTTTTTTCCATGCTCCACGACCCGTCATGTCAAAATGTGTAAAAAATGATGTTGGATTTTTCGAACAAGTAGTGCCCTACATAGAACGTGAAAAGTATTTTGCCCATAACTCTTATCTCGGAAAACATTTCTGATTGATTCTTGCGCCTAAAGTTGCTTTTTTCCATGCTCAATAGATTCCTCAAGTCCAAATGGGAAAAAAATGAAGTCGGATTTTTCGTACAATTTGTGCCCTCGATTGAGCCAAAAGTGTTTTTGGCATAACTCTTAGCCCGAAAAACATTTCTAAACGATTCTTGTGCCTAAAGTGGTTTTTTTTCCATGCTCCACACCTCACATGTCAAAATGTGTAAAAAATGAAGTTGGATTTTTCGTACAAGTAGTACCCTACATAGAACGTGAAAAGTATTTTGCCCATAACTCTTATCTCGAAAAACATTTCTGATTGATTCTTGCGCCTAAAGTTAGCTTTTTTCCATGCTCAATAGATTCCTCAAGTCCAAATTGGAAAAAAATGAAGTCGGATTTTTCGTACCAGCTTGTGCCCTCGCATTGAGCTAAAAGTGTTTTTGGCATAACTCTTAGCCTGAAAAATATTTCTAAACGATTCTTGTGCCTAAAGTGGTTTTTTTCCATGCTCCACAGCTCCGTCATGTCAAAATGTGTAAAAAATGAAGTTGGATTTTTCGTACAAGTAGTACCCTACATAGAACGTGAAAAGTATTTTGCCCATAACTCTTATCTCGAAAACATTTCCGATTGATTCTTGCGCCTAAAGTTGCTTTTTTCCATGCTCAATAGATTCCTCAAGTCCAAATGGGAAAAAAATGAAGTCGGATTTTTCGTACTCGCTTGTGCCCCTGCATTGAGCCGAAAAAGTGTTTTTGGCATAACTCTTAGCCCGAAAAACATTTCTAAACGATTCTTGTGCCTAAAGTGGTTTTTTTCCATGCTCCACAGCCTCCGTCATGTCAAAATGTGTAAAAAATGAAGTTGGATTTTTCGTACAAGTAGTACCCTACATTGAACGTGAAAAGTATTTTGCCCATAACTCTTATCTCGAAAACATTTCTGATTGATTCTTGCGCCTAAAGTTGCTTTTTTCCATGCTCAATAGATTCCTCAAGTCCAAATTGGAAAAAAATGAAGTCGGATTTTTCGTACGCGTTGTGCCCCGTACATTGAGCCAAAAAGTGTTTTTGGCATAACTCTTAGCCCGAAAAACATTTCTAAACGATTCTTGTGCCTAAAGTGGTTTTTTTCCATGCTCCACGGCTCCGTCATGTCAAAATGTGTAAAAAATGAAGTTGGATTTTTCGTACAAGTAGTGCCCTACATAGAACGTGAAAAGTATTTTGCCCATAACTCTTATCTCGGAAAACATTTCGATTGATTCTTGCGCCTAAAGTTGCTTTTTTCCATGCTCAATAGATTCCTCAAGTCCAAATTGGAAAAAAATGAAGTCGGATTTTTCGTACGCTGTGCCCCTGCATTGAGCTAAAAAGTGTTTTTGGCATAACTCTTAGCCCGAAAAACATTTCTAAACGATTCTTGTGCCTAATGTGGTTTTTTTTCCATGCTCCACAACTCCGTCATGTCAAAATGTGTAAAAAATGAAGTTGGATTTTTCGTACAAGTAGTACCCTACATAGAACGTGAAAAGTATTTTGCCCATAACTCTTATCTCGGAAAACATTTCGATTGATTCTTGCGCCTAAAGTTGCTTTTTTCCATGCTCAATAGAGTCCTCAAGTCCAAATTGGAAAAAAATGAAGTCGGATTTTTCGTACCAGTTGTGCCCTTGCATTGAGCTGAAAAGTGTTTTTGGCATAACTCTTAGCCCGAAAAACATTTCTAAACGATTCTTGTGCCTAAAGTGGTTTTTTTCCATGCTCCACACATCCGTCATGTCAAAATGTGTAAAAAATGAAGTTGGATTTTTCGTACAAGTAGTACCCTACATAGAACGTGAAAAGTATTTTGCCCATAACTCTTATCTCGAAAAACATTTCGATTGATTCTTGCGCCTAAAGTTGCTTTTTTCCATGCTCAATAGATTCCTCAAGTCCAAATTGGAAAAAAATGAAGTCGGATTTTTCGTACCGGCTAGTGCCCCGCATTGAGCTAAAAAGTGTTTTTGGCATAACTCTTAGCCCGAAAAACATTTCTAAACGATTCTTGTGCCTAAAGTGGTTTTTTTCCATGCTCCACAGCTCCGTCATGTCAAAATGTGTAAAAAATGAAGTTGGATTTTTCGTACAAGTAGTACCCTACATAGAACGTGAAAAGTATTTTGCCCATAACTCTTATCTCGGAAAACATTTCGATTGATTCTTGCGCCTAAAGTTGCTTTTTTCCATGCTCAATAGATTCCTCAAGTCCAAATTGGAAAAAAATGAAGTCGGATTTTTCGTACCGGTTGTGCCCCCGCATTGAGCTAAAAAGTGTTTTTGGCATAACTCTTAGCCCGAAAAACATTTCTAAACGATTCTTGTGCCTAAAGTGGTTTTTTTCCATGCTCCACAGCCTCCGTCATGTCAAAATGTGTAAAAAATGAAGTTGGATTTTTCGTACAAGTAGTACCCTACATAGAACGTGAAAAGTATTTTGCCCATAACTCTTATCTCGGAAAACATTTCGATTGATTCTTGCGCCTAAAGTTGCTTTTTTTCCATGCTCAATAGATTCCTCAAGTCCAAATTGGAAAAAAATGAAGTCGGATTTTTCGTACCGAGTTGTGCCCCTCATTGAGCTAAAAAGTGTTTTTGGCATAACTCTTAGCCCGAAAAACATTTCTAAACGATTCTTGTGCCTAATGTGGTTTTTTTCCATGCTCCACGAACCCGTCATGTCAAAATGTGTAAAAAATGAAGTTGGATTTTTCGTACAAGTAGTACCCTACATAGAACGTGAAAAGTATTTTGCCCATAACTCTTATCTCGGAAAACATTTCGATTGATTCTTGCGCCTAAAGTTGCTTTTTTCCATGCTCAATAGATTCCTCAAGTCCAAATTGGAAAAAAATGAAGTCGGATTTTTCGTACCAGTTGTGCCCTCGCATTGAGCTAAAAAGTGTTTTTGGCATAACTCTTAGCCCGAAAAACATTTCTAAACGATTCTTGTGCCTAAAGTGGTTTTTTTTCCATGCTCCACAACCCGTCATGTCAAAATGTGTAAAAAATGAAGTTGGATTTTTCGTACAAGTAGTGCCCTACATAGAACGTGAAAAGTATTTTGCCCATAACTCTTATCTCGGAAAACATTTCGATTGATTCTTGCGCCTAAAGTTGCTTTTTTCCATGCTCAATAGATTCCTCAAGTCCAAATTGGAAAAAAATGAAGTCGGATTTTTCGTACCCGTTGTGCCCTCGCATTGAGCTAAAAGTGTTTTTGGCATAACTCTTAGCCCGAAAAACATTTCTAAACGATTCTTGTGCCTAAAGTGGTTTTTTTCCATGCTCCACAACCCGTCATGTCAAAATGTGTAAAAAATGAAGTTGGATTTTTCGTACAAGTAGTACCCTACATAGAACGTGAAAAGTATTTTGCCCATAACTCTTATCTCGGAAAACATTTCGATTGATTCTTGCGCCTAAAGTTGCTTTTTTCCATGCTCAATAGATTCCTCAAGTCCAAATTGGAAAAAAATGAAGTCGGATTTTTCGTACCGGCTGTGCCCCGCATTGAGCTAAAAAGTGTTTTTGGCATAACTCTTAGCCCGAAAAACATTTCTAAACGATTCTTGTGCCTAATGTGGTTTTTTTCCATGCTCCACAGCTCCGTCATGTCAAAATGTGTAAAAAATGAAGTTGGATTTTTCGTACAAGTAGTACCCTACATAGAACGTGAAAAGTATTTTGCCCATAACTCTTATCTCGGAAAACATTTCTGATTGATTCTTGCGCCTAAAGTTGCTTTTTTCCATGCTCAATAGATTCCTCAAGTCCAAATTGGAAAAAAATGAAGTCGGATTTTTCGTACTGGGCTTGTGCCCCGCATTGAGCTAAAAAGTGTTTTTGGCATAACTCTTAGCCCGAAAAACATTTCTAAACGATTCTTGTGCCTAAAGTGGTTTTTTTTCCATGCTCCACACATCGGTCATGTCAAAATGTGTAAAAAATGAAGTTGGATTTTTCGTACAAGTAGTACCCTACATAGAACGTGAAAAGTATTTTGCCCATAACTCTTATCTCGAAAACATTTCTGATTGATTCTTGCGCCTAAAGTTGCTTTTTTCCATGCTCAATAGATTCCTCAAGTCCAAATGGGAAAAAAATGAAGTCGGATTTTTCGTACACTTGTGCCCCGCATTGAGCTAAAAAGTGTTTTTGGCATAACTCTTAGCCCGAAAAACATTTCTGAACGATTCTTGTGCCTAAAGTGGTTTTTTTCCATGCTCCACAGCACCGTCATGTCAAAATGTGTAAAAAATGAAGTTGGATTTTTCGTACAAGTAGTACCCTACATAGAACGTGAAAAGTATTTTGCCCATAACTCTTATCTCGGAAAACATTTCTGCTTGATTCTTGCGCCTAAAGTTGCTTTTTTCCATGCTCAATAGATTCCTCAAGTCCAAATGGGAAAAAAATGAAGTCGGATTTTTCGTACTGGGCCAGCCCCGATTGAGCTAAAAAGTGTTTTTGGCATAACTCTTAGCCCGAAAAACATTTCTAAACGATTCTTGTGCCTAAAGTGGTTTTTTTTCCATGCTCCACAACTCCGTCATGTCAAAATGTGTAAAAAATGAAGTTGGATTTTTCGTACAAGTAGTACCCTACATAGAACGTGAAAAGTATTTTGCCCATAACTCTTATCTCGAAAACATTTCTGATTGATTCTTGCGCCTAAAGTTGCTTTTTTCCATGCTCAATAGATTCCTCAAGTCCAAATTGGAAAAAAATGAAGTCGGATTTTTCGTACTAGCTAGTGCCCTGCATTGAGCTAAAAAGTGTTTTTGGCATAACTCTTAGCCCGAAAAACATTTCTAAACGATTCTTGTGCCTAAAGTGGTTTTTTTTCCATGCTCCACGACTCCGTCATGTCAAAATGTGTAAAAAATGAAGTTGGATTTTTCGTACAAGTAGTACCCTACATAGAACGTGAAAAGTATTTTGCCCATAACTCTTATCTCGGAAAACATTTCTGATTGATTCTTGCGCCTAAAGTTGCTTTTTTCCATGCTCAATAGATTCCTCAAGTCCAAATTGGAAAAAAATGAAGTCGGATTTTTCGTACCAGTTGTGCCCTGCATTGAGCTGAAAAGTGTTTTTGGCATAACTCTTAGCCTGAAAAACATTTCTAAACGATTCTTGTGCCTAAAGTGGTTTTTTTCCATGCTCCACAGCTCCGTCATGTCAAAATGTGTAAAAAATGAAGTTGGATTTTTCGTACAAGTAGTACCCTACATAGAACGTGAAAAGTATTTTGCCCATAACTCTTATCTCGGAAAACATTTCTGATTGATTCTTGCGCCTAAAGTTGCTTTTTTCCATGCTCAATAGATTCCTCAAGTCCAAATTGGAAAAAAATGAAGTCGGATTTTTCGTACCAGTTGTGCCCTTGATTGAGCTAAAAAGTGTTTTTGGCATAACTCTTAGCCTGAAAAACATTTCTAAACGATTCTTGTGCCTAAAGTGGTTTTTTTTCCATGCTCCACGACTCCGTCATGTCAAAATGTGTAAAAAATGAAGTTGGATTTTTCGTACAAGTAGTGCCCTACATAGAACGTGAAAAGTATTTTGCCCATAACTCTTATCTCGAAAACATTTCCGATTGATTCTTGCGCCTAAAGTTGCTTTTTTCCATGCTCAATAGATTCCTCAAGTCCAAATTGGAAAAAAATGAAGTCGGATTTTTCGTACTGGCCAGTGCCCCGCATTGAGCTAAAAAGTGTTTTTGGCATAACTCTTAGCCCGAAAAACATTTCTAAACGATTCTTGTGCCTAATGTGGTTTTTTTCCATGCTCCACAAACCCGTCATGTCAAAATGTGTAAAAAATGAAGTTGGATTTTTCGTACAAGTAGTACCCTACATAGAACGTGAAAAGTATTTTGCCCATAACTCTTATCTCGAAAAACATTTCGATTGATTCTTGCGCCTAAAGTTGCTTTTTTCCATGCTCAATAGATTCCTCAAGTCCAAATTGGAAAAAAATGAAGTCGGATTTTTCGTACTTCCAGTGCCCCGCATTGAGCTAAAAAGTGTTTTTGGCATAACTCTTAGCCCGAAAAACATTTCTAAACGATTCTTGTGCCTAAAGTGGTTTTTTTCCATGCTCCACAACTCCGTCATGTCAAAATGTGTAAAAAATGAAGTTGGATTTTTCGTACAAGTAGTACCCTACATAGAACGTGAAAAGTATTTTGCCCATAACTCTTATCTCGAAAACATTTCTGATTGATTCTTGCGCCTAAAGTTGCTTTTTTCCATGCTCAATAGATTCCTCAAGTCCAAATTGGAAAAAAATGAAGTCGGATTTTTCGTACTCGCTTGTGCCCTCGCATTGAGCTGAAAAGTGTTTTTGGCATAACTCTTAGCCCGAAAAACATTTCTAAACGATTCTTGTGCCTAAAGTGGTTTTTTTCCATGCTCCACAAGCCCGTCATGTCAAAATGTGTAAAAAATGAAGTTGGATTTTTCGTACAAGTAGTACCCTACATAGAACGTGAAAAGTATTTTGCCCATAACTCTTATCTCGGAAAACATTTCGATTGATTCTTGCGCCTAAAGTTGCTTTTTTTCCATGCTCAATAGATTCCTCAAGTCCAAATTGGAAAAAAATGAAGTCGGATTTTTCGTACTGGTAGTGCCCTCGATTGAGCTAAAAAGTGTTTTTGGCATAACTCTTAGCCCGAAAAACATTTCTAAACGATTCTTGTGCCTAAAGTGGTTTTTTTCCATGCTCCACAGATCCGTCATGTCAAAATGTGTAAAAAATGAAGTTGGATTTTTCGTACAAGTAGTACCCTACATAGAACGTGAAAAGTATTTTGCCCATAACTCTTATCTCGAAAAACATTTCGATTGATTCTTGCGCCTAAAGTTGCTTTTTTCCATGCTCAATAGATTCCTCAAGTCAAAATTGGAAAAAAATGAAGTCGGATTTTTCGTACCAGTTGTGCCCTGCATTGAGCCGAAAAGTGTTTTTGGCATAACTCTTAGCCCGAAAAACATTTCTAAACGATTCTTGTGCCTAAAGTGGTTTTTTTCCATGCTCCACAACCCGTCATGTCAAAATGTGTAAAAAATGAAGTTGGATTTTTCGTACAAGTAGTACCCTACATAGAACGTGAAAAGTATTTTGCCCATAACTCTTATCTCGGAAAACATTTCGATTGATTCTTGCGCCTAAAGTTGCTTTTTTCCATGCTCAATAGATTCCTCAAGTCCAAATTGGAAAAAAATGAAGTCGGATTTTTCGTACTCGCTTGTGCCCCGCATTGAGCTGAAAAGTGTTTTTGGCATAACTCTTAGCCTCGAAAAACATTTCTAAACGATTCTTGTGCCTAAAGTGGTTTTTTTCCATGCTCCACGGCTCCGTCATGTCAAAATGTGTAAAAAATGAAGTTGGATTTTTCGTACAAGTAGTACCCTACATAGAACGTGAAAAGTATTTTGCCCATAACTCTTATCTCGAAAACATTTCCGATTGATTCTTGCGCCTAAAGTTGCTTTTTTCCATGCTCAATAGATTCCTCAAGTCCAAATTGGAAAAAAATGAAGTCGGATTTTTCGTACCGAGTTGTGCCCTACATTGAGCTAAAAAGTGTTTTTGGCATAACTCTTAGCCCGAAAAACATTTCTAAACGATTCTTGTGCCTAAAGTGGTTTTTTTTCCATGCTCCACAACTCCGTCATGTCAAAATGTGTAAAAAATGAAGTTGGATTTTTCGTACAAGTAGTACCCTACATAGAACGTGAAAAGTATTTTGCCCATAACTCTTATCTCGAAAACATTTCGATTGATTCTTGCGCCTAAAGTTGCTTTTTTCCATGCTCAATAGATTCCTCAAGTCCAAATTGGAAAAAAATGAAGTCGGATTTTTCGTACCAGCTAGTGCCCTACATTGAGCTAAAAAGTGTTTTTGGCATAACTCTTAGCCCGAAAAACATTTCTAAACGATTCTTGTGCCTAATGTGGTTTTTTTCCATGCTCCACACCTCCGTCATGTCAAAATGTGTAAAAAATGAAGTTGGATTTTTCGTACAAGTAGTACCCTACATAGAACGTGAAAAGTATTTTGCCCATAACTCTTATCTCGAAAACATTTCCGATTGATTCTTGCGCCTAAAGTTGCTTTTTTCCATGCTCAATAGATTCCTCAAGTCCAAATTGGAAAAAAATGAAGTCGGATTTTTCGTACCGGGCCAGTGCCCTGCATTGAGCTAAAAAGTGTTTTTGGCATAACTCTTAGCCCGAAAAACATTTCTAAACGATTCTTGTGCCTAAAGTGGTTTTTTTTCCATGCTCCACACCTCCGTCATGTCAAAATGTGTAAAAAATGAAGTTGGATTTTTCGTACAAGTAGTACCCTACATAGAACGTGAAAAGTATTTTGCCCATAACTCTTATCTCGGAAAAACATTTCGATTGATTCTTGCGCCTAAAGTTGCTTTTTTCCATGCTCAATAGATTCCTCAAGTCCAAATTGGAAAAAAATGAAGTCGGATTTTTCGTACTCGCTAGGCCCCGGATTGAGCTGAAAAGTGTTTTTGGCATAACTCTTAGCCCGAAAAACATTTCTAAACGATTCTTGTGCCTAAAGTGGTTTTTTTCCATGCTCCACAACTCCGTCATGTCAAAATGTGTAAAAAATGAAGTTGGATTTTTCGTACAAGTAGTACCCTACATAGAACGTGAAAAGTATTTTGCCCATAACTCTTATCTCGGAAAACATTTCGATTGATTCTTGCGCCTAAAGTTGCTTTTTTCCATGCTCAATAGATTCCTCAAGTCCAAATTGGAAAAAAATGAAGTCGGATTTTTCGTACCCGCTTGTGCCCCTACATTGAGCTAAAAAGTGTTTTTGGCATAACTCTTAGCCCGAAAAACATTTCTAAACGATTCTTGTGCCTAATGTGGTTTTTTTCCATGCTCCACGACTCCGTCATGTCAAAATGTGTAAAAAATGAAGTTGGATTTTTCGTACAAGTAGTACCCTACATAGAACGTGAAAAGTATTTTGCCCATAACTCTTATCTCGAAAACATTTCGATTGATTCTTGCGCCTAAAGTTGCTTTTTTCCATGCTCAATAGATTCCTCAAGTCCAAATTGGAAAAAAATGAAGTCGGATTTTTCGTACTATTGTGCCCTACATTGAGCTAAAAAGTGTTTTTGGCATAACTCTTAGCCCGAAAAACATTTCTAAACGATTCTTGTGCCTAAAGTGGTTTTTTTTCCATGCTCCACACCTCGTCATGTCAAAATGTGTAAAAAATGAAGTTGGATTTTTCGTACAAGTAGTACCCTACATAGAACGTGAAAAGTATTTTGCCCATAACTCTTATCTCGAAAAACATTTCGATTGATTCTTGCGCCTAAAGTTGCTTTTTTCCATGCTCAATAGATTCCTCAAGTCCAAATTGGAAAAAAATGAAGTCGGATTTTTCGTACTGGGTTGTGCCCTACATTGAGCTAAAAAGTGTTTTTGGCATAACTCTTAGCCCGAAAAACATTTCTAAACGATTCTTGTGCCTAATGTGGTTTTTTTCCATGCTCCACGCCTCCGTCATGTCAAAATGTGTAAAAAATGAAGTTGGATTTTTCGTACAAGTAGTACCCTACATAGAACGTGAAAAGTATTTTGCCCATAACTCTTATCTCGGAAAACATTTCGATTGATTCTTGCGCCTTAAGTTGCTTTTTTCCATGCTCAATAGATTCCTCAAGTCCAAATTGGAAAAAAATGAAGTCGGATTTTTCGTACCAGTTGTGCCCGCATTGAGCTAAAAAGTGTTTTTGGCATAACTCTTAGCCCGAAAAACATTTCTAAACGATTCTTGTGCCTAAAGTGGTTTTTTTCCATGCTCCACAAACTCCGTCATGTCAAAATGTGTAAAAAATGAAGTTGGATTTTTCGTACAAGTAGTACCCTACATAGAACGTGAAAAGTATTTTGCCCATAACTCTTATCTCGGAAAACATTTCGATTGATTCTTGCGCCTAAAGTTGCTTTTTTCCATGCTCAATAGATTCCTCAAGTCCAAATTGGAAAAAAATGAAGTCGGATTTTTCGTACTGGCTTGTGCCCTGCATTGAGCTAAAAGTGTTTTTGGCATAACTCTTAGCCCGAAAAACATTTCTAAACGATTCTTGTGCCTAATGTGGTTTTTTTCCATGCTCCACAACTCCGTCATGTCAAAATGTGTAAAAAATGAAGTTGGATTTTTCGTACAAGTAGTACCCTACATAGAACGTGAAAAGTATTTTGCCCATAACTCTTATCTCGAAAAACATTTCCGATTGATTCTTGCGCCTAAAGTTGCTTTTTTCCATGCTCAATAGATTCCTCAAGTCCAAATTGGAAAAAAATGAAGTCGGATTTTTCGTACTGGGCCAGGCCCTGGATTGAGCTAAAAAGTGTTTTTGGCATAACTCTTAGCCCGAAAAACATTTCTAAACGATTCTTGTGCCTAAAGTGGTTTTTTTTCCATGCTCCACAACTCCGTCATGTCAAAATGTGTAAAAAATGAAGTTGGATTTTTCGTACAAGTAGTACCCTACATAGAACGTGAAAAGTATTTTGCCCATAACTCTTATCTCGAAAACATTTCGATTGATTCTTGCGCCTAAAGTTGCTTTTTTCCATGCTCAATAGATTCCTCAAGTCCAAATTGGAAAAAAATGAAGTCGGATTTTTCGTACCGGCTAGGCCCCGCATTGAGCTAAAAAGTGTTTTTGGCATAACTCTTAGCCCGAAAAACATTTCTAAACGATTCTTGTGCCTAAAGTGGTTTTTTTCCATGCTCCACAGCTCCGTCATGTCAAAATGTGTAAAAAATGAAGTTGGATTTTTCGTACAAGTAGTACCCTACATAGAACGTGAAAAGTATTTTGCCCATAACTCTTATCTCGAAAACATTTCCGATTGATTCTTGCGCCTAAAGTTGCTTTTTTCCATGCTCAATAGATTCCTCAAGTCCAAATTGGAAAAAAATGAAGTCGGATTTTTCGTACCGGCTAGTGCCCCGCATTGAGCTAAAAAGTGTTTTTGGCATAACTCTTAGCCCGAAAAACATTTCTAAACGATTCTTGTGCCTAAAGTGGTTTTTTTCCATGCTCCACAGCCCGTCATGTCAAAATGTGTAAAAAATGAAGTTGGATTTTTCGTACAAGTAGTACCCTACATAGAACGTGAAAAGTATTTTGCCCATAACTCTTATCTCGAAAACATTTCGATTGATTCTTGCGCCTAAAGTTGCTTTTTTCCATGCTCAATAGATTCCTCAAGTCCAAATTGGAAAAAAATGAAGTCGGATTTTTCGTACTGTGCCAGCTGCGATTGAGCTAAAAAGTGTTTTTGGCATAACTCTTAGCCCGAAAAACATTTCTAAACGATTCTTGTGCCTAAAGTGGTTTTTTTCCATGCTCCACACCTCCGTCATGTCAAAATGTGTAAAAAATGAAGTTGGATTTTTCGTACAAGTAGTACCCTACATAGAACGTGAAAAGTATTTTGCCCATAACTCTTATCTCGAAAACATTTCCGATTGATTCTTGCGCCTAAAGTTGCTTTTTTCCATGCTCAATAGATTCCTCAAGTCCAAATTGGAAAAAAATGAAGTCGGATTTTTCGTACTGGCTAGTGCCCCGCATTGAGCTAAAAAGTGTTTTTGGCATAACTCTTAGCCCGAAAAACATTTCTAAACGATTCTTGTGCCTAAAGTGGTTTTTTTTCCATGCTCCACATCCGTCATGTCAAAATGTGTAAAAAATGAAGTTGGATTTTTCGTACAAGTAGTACCCTACATAGAACGTGAAAAGTATTTTGCCCATAACTCTTATCTCGGAAAACATTTCGATTGATTCTTGCGCCTAAAGTTGCTTTTTTCCATGCTCAATAGATTCCTCAAGTCCAAATTGGAAAAAAATGAAGTCGGATTTTTCGTACCGGGCCAGTGCCCCGCATTGAGCTAAAAAGTGTTTTTGGCATAACTCTTAGCCCGAAAAACATTTCTAAACGATTCTTGTGCCTAAAGTGGTTTTTTTCCATGCTCCACAAATCCGTCATGTCAAAATGTGTAAAAAATGAAGTTGGATTTTTCGTACAAGTAGTACCCTACATAGAACGTGAAAAGTATTTTGCCCATAACTCTTATCTCGGAAAACATTTCGATTGATTCTTGCGCCTAAAGTTGCTTTTTTCCATGCTCAATAGATTCCTCAAGTCCAAATTGGAAAAAAATGAAGTCGGATTTTTCGTACCGGGCCAGTGCCCTCGCATTGAGCTAAAAAGTGTTTTTGGCATAACTCTTAGCCCGAAAAACATTTCTAAACGATTCTTGTGCCTAAAGTGGTTTTTTTCCATGCTCCACACCTCCGTCATGTCAAAATGTGTAAAAAATGAAGTTGGATTTTTCGTACAAGTAGTACCCTACATAGAACGTGAAAAGTATTTTGCCCATAACTCTTATCTCGAAAACATTTCCGATTGATTCTTGCGCCTAAAGTTGCTTTTTTTCCATGCTCAATAGATTCCTCAAGTCCAAATTGGAAAAAAAATGAAGTCGGATTTTTCGTACCGGTTGTGCCCTGCATTGAGCTGAAAAGTGTTTTTGGCATAACTCTTAGCCCGAAAAACATTTCTAAACGATTCTTGTGCCTAAAGTGGTTTTTTTCCATGCTCCACGACTCCGTCATGTCAAAATGTGTAAAAAATGAAGTTGGATTTTTCGTACAAGTAGTACCCTACATAGAACGTGAAAAGTATTTTGCCCATAACTCTTATCTCGAAAACATTTCCGATTGATTCTTGCGCCTAAAGTTGCTTTTTTCCATGCTCAATAGATTCCTCAAGTCCAAATTGGAAAAAAATGAAGTCGGATTTTTCGTACTGGCTTGTGCCCCGCATTGAGCTAAAAAGTGTTTTTGGCATAACTCTTAGCCCGAAAAACATTTCTAAACGATTCTTGTGCCTAAAGTGGTTTTTTTTCCATGCTCCACAAATTCCGTCATGTCAAAATGTGTAAAAAATGAAGTTGGATTTTTCGTACAAGTAGTACCCTACATAGAACGTGAAAAGTATTTTGCCCATAACTCTTATCTCGAAAACATTTCGATTGATTCTTGCGCCTAAAGTTGCTTTTTTCCATGCTCAATAGATTCCTCAAGTCCAAATTGGAAAAAAATGAAGTCGGATTTTTCGTACCGGGCTAGGCCCTCGCATTGAGCTGAAAAGTGTTTTTGGCATAACTCTTAGCCCGAAAAACATTTCTAAACGATTCTTGTGCCTAATGTGGTTTTTTTTCCATGCTCCACAACTCCGTCATGTCAAAATGTGTAAAAAATGAAGTTGGATTTTTCGTACAAGTAGTACCCTACATAGAACGTGAAAAGTATTTTGCCCATAACTCTTATCTCGGAAAACATTTCGATTGATTCTTGCGCCTAAAGTTGCTTTTTTCCATGCTCAATAGATTCCTCAAGTCCAAATTGGAAAAAAATGAAGTCGGATTTTTCGTACCGGGCCAGGCCCCGCATTGAGCTGAAAAGTGTTTTTGGCATAACTCTTAGCCCGAAAAACATTTCTAAACGATTCTTGTGCCTAAAGTGGTTTTTTTTCCATGCTCCACAGCTCCGTCATGTCAAAATGTGTAAAAAATGAAGTTGGATTTTTCGTACAAGTAGTACCCTACATAGAACGTGAAAAGTATTTTGCCCATAACTCTTATCTCGGAAAACATTTCGATTGATTCTTGCGCCTAAAGTTGCTTTTTTCCATGCTCAATAGATTCCTCAAGTCCAAATGGGAAAAAAATGAAGTCGGATTTTTCGTACCGCTTGTGCCCTCGGATTGAGCTGAAAAGTGTTTTTGGCATAACTCTTAGCCCGAAAAACATTTCTAAACGATTCTTGTGCCTAAAGTGGTTTTTTTCCATGCTCCACAACTCCGTCATGTCAAAATGTGTAAAAAATGAAGTTGGATTTTTCGTACAAGTAGTACCCTACATAGAACGTGAAAAGTATTTTGCCCATAACTCTTATCTCGGAAAACATTTCGATTGATTCTTGCGCCTAAAGTTGCTTTTTTCCATGCTCAATAGATTCCTCAAGTCCAAATTGGAAAAAAATGAAGTCGGATTTTTCGTACCGGGCTGTGCCCTGCATTGAGCTAAAAAAGTGTTTTTGGCATAACTCTTAGCCCGAAAAACATTTCTAAACGATTCTTGTGCCTAAAGTGGTTTTTTTCCATGCTCCACAACTCCGTCATGTCAAAATGTGTAAAAAATGAAGTTGGATTTTTCGTACAAGTAGTACCCTACATAGAACGTGAAAAGTATTTTGCCCATAACTCTTATCTCGAAAAACATTTCGATTGATTCTTGCGCCTAAAGTTGCTTTTTTCCATGCTCAATAGATTCCTCAAGTCCAAATTGGAAAAAAATGAAGTCGGATTTTTCGTACCGCTTGTGCCCCGCATTGAGCTAAAAAGTGTTTTTGGCATAACTCTTAGCCTCGAAAAACATTTCTAAACGATTCTTGTGCCTAAAGTGGTTTTTTTTCCATGCTCCACGACTCCGTCATGTCAAAATGTGTAAAAAATGAAGTTGGATTTTTCGTACAAGTAGTACCCTACATAGAACGTGAAAAGTATTTTGCCCATAACTCTTATCTCGAAAAACATTTCGATTGATTCTTGCGCCTAAAGTTGCTTTTTTCCATGCTCAATAGATTCCTCAAGTCCAAATGGGAAAAAAATGAAGTCGGATTTTTCGTACTCGCTTGTGCCCTCGCATTGAGCTGAAAAGTGTTTTTGGCATAACTCTTAGCCCGAAAAACATTTCTAAACGATTCTTGTGCCTAAAGTGGTTTTTTTCCATGCTCCACAAGCCCGTCATGTCAAAATGTGTAAAAAATGAAGTTGGATTTTTCGTACAAGTAGTACCCTACATAGAACGTGAAAAGTATTTTGCCCATAACTCTTATCTCGAAAACATTTCTGATTGATTCTTGCGCCTAAAGTTGCTTTTTTCCATGCTCAATAGATTCCTCAAGTCCAAATTGGAAAAAAATGAAGTCGGATTTTTCGTACCCGGTTGTGCCCCGCATTGAGCTGAAAAAGTGTTTTTGGCATAACTCTTAGCCCGAAAAACATTTCTAAACGATTCTTGTGCCTAAAGTGGTTTTTTTCCATGCTCCACAACTCCGTCATGTCAAAATGTGTAAAAAATGAAGTTGGATTTTTCGTACAAGTAGTACCCTACATAGAACGTGAAAAGTATTTTGCCCATAACTCTTATCTCGGAAAACATTTCGATTGATTCTTGCGCCTAAAGTTAGCTTTTTTCCATGCTCAATAGATTCCTCAAGTCCAAATTGGAAAAAAATGAAGTCGGATTTTTCGTACTGGTGCCCTTTGCATTGAGCTAAAAGTGTTTTTGGCATAACTCTTAGCCCGAAAAACATTTCTAAACGATTCTTGTGCCTAATGTGGTTTTTTTTCCATGCTCCACGCCTGTCATGTCAAAATGTGTAAAAAATGAAGTTGGATTTTTCGTACAAGTAGTACCCTACATAGAACGTGAAAAGTATTTTGCCCATAACTCTTATCTCGGAAAACATTTCGATTGATTCTTGCGCCTAAAGTTGCTTTTTTCCATGCTCAATAGATTCCTCAAGTCCAAATTGGAAAAAAATGAAGTCGGATTTTTCGTACTGGGCCAGGCCCGTATTGAGCTAAAAAGTGTTTTTGGCATAACTCTTAGCCCGAAAAACATTTCTAAACGATTCTTGTGCCTAATGTGGTTTTTTTTCCATGCTCCACACCCCGTCATGTCAAAATGTGTAAAAAATGAAGTTGGATTTTTCGTACAAGTAGTACCCTACATAGAACGTGAAAAGTATTTTGCCCATAACTCTTATCTCGAAAACATTTCCGATTGATTCTTGCGCCTAAAGTTGCTTTTTTCCATGCTCAATAGATTCCTCAAGTCCAAATTGGAAAAAAATGAAGTCGGATTTTTCGTACTGGGCTGTGCCCTACATTGAGCTAAAAAGTGTTTTTGGCATAACTCTTAGCCCGAAAAACATTTCTAAACGATTCTTGTGCCTAAAGTGGTTTTTTTCCATGCTCCACGACCGTCATGTCAAAATGTGTAAAAAATGAAGTTGGATTTTTCGTACAAGTAGTACCCTACATAGAACGTGAAAAGTATTTTGCCCATAACTCTTATCTCGGAAAAACATTTCGATTGATTCTTGCGCCTAAAGTTGCTTTTTTTCCATGCTCAATAGATTCCTCAAGTCCAAATTGGAAAAAAATGAAGTCGGATTTTTCGTACCAGCTTGTGCCCCGCATTGAGCTAAAAAGTGTTTTTGGCATAACTCTTAGCCCGAAAAACATTTCTAAACGATTCTTGTGCCTAATGTGGTTTTTTTTCCATGCTCCACACATTGGCCATGTCAAAATGTGTAAAAAATGAAGTTGGATTTTTCGTACAAGTAGTACCCTACATAGAACGTGAAAAGTATTTTGCCCATAACTCTTATCTCGAAAAACATTTCCGATTGATTCTTGCGCCTAAAGTTGCTTTTTTCCATGCTCAATAGATTCCTCAAGTCCAAATTGGAAAAAAATGAAGTCGGATTTTTCGTACCCGGCTGTGCCCCCGATTGAGCTGAAAAGTGTTTTTGGCATAACTCTTAGCCTGAAAAACATTTCTAAACGATTCTTGTGCCTAATGTGGTTTTTTTCCATGCTCCACAGCTCCGTCATGTCAAAATGTGTAAAAAATGAAGTTGGATTTTTCGTACAAGTAGTACCCTACATAGAACGTGAAAAGTATTTTGCCCATAACTCTTATCTCGAAAACATTTCGATTGATTCTTGCGCCTAAAGTTGCTTTTTTCCATGCTCAATAGATTCCTCAAGTCCAAATTGGAAAAAAATGAAGTCGGATTTTTCGTACTCGCTGGCTCCCGCATTGAGCTAAAAAGTGTTTTTGGCATAACTCTTAGCCCGAAAAACATTTCTAAACGATTCTTGTGCCTAAAGTGGTTTTTTTCCATGCTCCACAACTCCGTCATGTCAAAATGTGTAAAAAATGAAGTTGGATTTTTCGTACAAGTAGTACCCTACATAGAACGTGAAAAGTATTTTGCCCATAACTCTTATCTCGAAAAACATTTCGATTGATTCTTGCGCCTAAAGTTGCTTTTTTCCATGCTCAATAGATTCCTCAAGTCCAAATTGGAAAAAAATGAAGTCGGATTTTTCGTACTCGGTTGTGCCCCGCATTGAGCCGAAAAGTGTTTTTGGCATAACTCTTAGCCCGAAAAACATTTCTAAACGATTCTTGTGCCTAAAGTGGTTTTTTTCCATGCTCCACAGCTCCGTCATGTCAAAATGTGTAAAAAATGAAGTTGGATTTTTCGTACAAGTAGTACCCTACATAGAACGTGAAAAGAATTTTGCCCATAACTCTTATCTCGGAAAACATTTCGATTGATTCTTGCGCCTAAAGTTGCTTTTTTCCATGCTCAATAGATTCCTCAAGTCCAAATTGGAAAAAAATGAAGTCGGATTTTTCGTACGGTTGGGCCCTGCATTGAGCTAAAAAGTGTTTTTGGCATAACTCTTAGCCCGAAAAACATTTCTAAACGATTCTTGTGCCTAATGTGGTTTTTTTCCATGCTCCACGACCGTCCATGTCAAAATGTGTAAAAAATGAAGTTGGATTTTTCGTACAAGTAGTACCCTACATAGAACGTGAAAAGTATTTTGCCCATAACTCTTATCTCGAAAAACATTTCGATTGATTCTTGCGCCTAAAGTTTCTTTTTTCCATGCTCAATAGATTTCTCAAGTCCAAATTGGAAAAAAATGAAGTCGGATTTTTCGTACCAGTTGTGCCCTTGATTGAGCTAAAAAGTGTTTTTGGCATAACTCTTAGCCCGAAAAACATTTCTAAACGATTCTTGTGCCTAAAGTGGTTTTTTTCCATGCTCCACAACTCCGTCATGTCAAAATGTGTAAAAAATGAAGTTGGATTTTTCGTACAAGTAGTACCCTACATAGAACGTGAAAAGTATTTTGCCCATAACTCTTATCTCGGAAAACATTTCGATTGATTCTTGCGCCTAAAAGTTGCTTTTTTCCATGCTCAATAGATTCCTCAAGTCCAAATTGGAAAAAAATGAAGTCGGATTTTTCGTACTTGTGCCCTGCATTGAGCTAAAAAGTGTTTTTGGCATAACTCTTAGCCCGAAAAACATTTCTAAACGATTCTTGTGCCTAATGTGGTTTTTTTCCATGCTCCACAGCTCCGTCATGTCAAAATGTGTAAAAAATGAAGTTGGATTTTTCGTACAAGTAGTACCCTACATAGAACGTGAAAAGTATTTTGCCCATAACTCTTATCTCGGAAAACATTTCGATTGATTCTTGCGCCTAAAGTTGCTTTTTTCCATGCTCAATAGATTCCTCAAGTCCAAATTGGAAAAAAATGAAGTCGGATTTTTCGTACCGGGCTGTGCCCTCGCATTGAGCTAAAAAGTGTTTTTGGCATAACTCTTAGCCCGAAAAACATTTCTAAACGATTCTTGTGCCTAAAGTGGTTTTTTTCCATGCTCCACAACTCCGCCATGTCAAAATGTGTAAAAAATGAAGTTGGATTTTTCGTACAAGTAGTACCCTACATAGAACGTGAAAAGTATTTTGCCCATAACTCTTATCTCGGAAAACATTTCAGATTGATTCTTGCGCCTAAAGTTGCTTTTTTCCATGCTCAACCGATTCCTCAAGTCCAAATTGGAAAAAAATGAAGTCGGATTTTTCGTACCCGCTAGTGCCCCGCATTGAGCCAAAAAGTGTTTTTGGCATAACTCTTAGCCCGAAAAACATTTCTAAACGATTCTTGTGCCTAATGTGGTTTTTTTCCATGCTCCACAACTCCGTCATGTCAAAATGTGTAAAAAATGAAGTTGGATTTTTCGTACAAGTAGTACCCTACATAGAACGTGAAAAGTATTTTGCCCATAACTCTTATCTCGGAAAACATTTCGATTGATTCTTGCGCCTAAAGTTGCTTTTTTCCATGCTCAATAGATTCCTCAAGTCCAAATGGGAAAAAAATGAAGTCGGATTTTTCGTACCGTTGTGCCCTCGCATTGAGCCGAAAAGTGTTTTTGGCATAACTCTTAGCCCGAAAAACATTTCTAAACGATTCTTGTGCCTAAAGTGGTTTTTTTTCCATGCTCCACAAATCCCCGTCATGTCAAAATGTGTAAAAAATGAAGTTGGATTTTTCGTACAAGTAGTACCCTACATAGAACGTGAAAAGTATTTTGCCCATAACTCTTATCTCGGAAAACATTTCGATTGATTCTTGCGCCTAAAGTTGCTTTTTTCCATGCTCAATAGATTCCTCAAGTCCAAATTGGAAAAAAATGAAGTCGGATTTTTCGTACTCGCTTGTGCCCCGCATTGAGCTAAAAAGTGTTTTTGGCATAACTCTTAGCCCGAAAAACATTTCTAAACGATTCTTGTGCCTAAAGTGGTTTTTTTCCATGCTCCACCAATCCGTCATGTCAAAATGTGTAAAAAATGAAGTTGGATTTTTCGTACAAGTAGTACCCTACATAGAACGTGAAAAGTATTTTGCCCATAACTCTTATCTCGGAAAACATTTCCGATTGATTCTTGCGCCTAAAGTTGCTTTTTTTCCATGCTCAATAGATTCCTCAAGTCCAAATTGGAAAAAAATGAAGTCGGATTTTTCGTACATTGTGCCCTCGCATTGAGCTAAAAAGTGTTTTTGGCATAACTCTTAGCCCGAAAAACATTTCTAAACGATTCTTGTGCCTAATGTGGTTTTTTTCCATGCTCCACACTCCGTCATGTCAAAATGTGTAAAAAATGAAGTTGGATTTTTCGTACAAGTAGTACCCTACATAGAACGTGAAAAGTATTTTGCCCATAACTCTTATCTCGAAAAACATTTCCGATTGATTCTTGCGCCTAAAGTTGCTTTTTTCCATGCTCAATAGATTCCTCAAGTCCAAATTGGAAAAAAATGAAGTCGGATTTTTCGTACCCGGCCGTGCCCCGATTGAGCTAAAAAGTGTTTTTGGCATAACTCTTAGCCCGAAAAACATTTCTAAACGATTCTTGTGCCTAATGTGGTTTTTTTTCCATGCTCCACAACTCCGTCATGTCAAAATGTGTAAAAAATGAAGTTGGATTTTTCGTACAAGTAGTACCCTACATAGAACGTGAAAAGTATTTTGCCCATAACTCTTATCTCGAAAACATTTCGATTGATTCTTGCGCCTAAAGTTGCTTTTTTCCATGCTCAATAGATTCCTCAAGTCCAAATTGGAAAAAAATGAAGTCGGATTTTTCGTACCGGCTTGTGCCCTACATTGAGCTAAAAAGTGTTTTTGGCATAACTCTTAGCCTCGAAAAACATTTCTAAACGATTCTTGTGCCTAAAGTGGTTTTTTTCCATGCTCCACAGCTCCGTCATGTCAAAATGTGTAAAAAATGAAGTTGGATTTTTCGTACAAGTAGTACCCTACATAGAACGTGAAAAGTATTTTGCCCATAACTCTTATCTCGGAAAACATTTCGATTGATTCTTGCGCCTAAAGTTGCTTTTTTCCATGCTCAATAGATTCCTCAAGTCCAAATTGGAAAAAAATGAAGTCGGATTTTTCGTACTGGGCCAGGGCCTTCGCATTGAGCTAAAAAGTGTTTTTGGCATAACTCTTAGCCCGAAAAACATTTCTAAACGATTCTTGTGCCTAAAGTGGTTTTTTTCCATGCTCCACAACTCCGTCATGTCAAAATGTGTAAAAAATGAAGTTGGATTTTTCGTACAAGTAGTACCCTACATAGAACGTGAAAAGTATTTTGCCCATAACTCTTATCTCGAAAAACATTTCGATTGATTCTTGCGCCTAAAGTTGCTTTTTTCCATGCTCAATAGATTCCTCAAGTCCAAATTGGAAAAAAATGAAGTCGGATTTTTCGTACCGGGCTTGTGCCCTGCATTGAGCTAAAAAGTGTTTTTGGCATAACTCTTAGCCCGAAAAACATTTCTAAACGATTCTTGTGCCTAAAGTGGTTTTTTTCCATGCTCCACAAATCGCGTCATGTCAAAATGTGTAAAAAATGAAGTTGGATTTTTCGTACAAGTAGTACCCTACATAGAACGTGAAAAGTATTTTGCCCATAACTCTTATCTCGGAAAACATTTCGATTGATTCTTGCGCCTAAAGTTGCTTTTTTCCATGCTCAATAGATTCCTCAAGTCCAAATTGGAAAAAAATGAAGTCGGATTTTTCGTACCGGGCCAGTGCCCCGCATTGAGCTAAAAAGTGTTTTTGGCATAACTCTTAGCCCGAAAAACATTTCTAAACGATTCTTGTGCCTAAAGTGGTTTTTTTCCCATGCTCCACAGCTCCGTCATGTCAAAATGTGTAAAAAATGAAGTTGGATTTTTCGTACAAGTAGTACCCTACATAGAACGTGAAAAGTATTTTGCCCATAACTCTTATCTCGAAAAACATTTCGATTGATTCTTGCGCCTAAAGTTGCTTTTTTCCATGCTCAATAGATTCCTCAAGTCCAAATTGGAAAAAAATGAAGTCGGATTTTTCGTACCGAGCTTGTGCCCTCGCATTGAGCTGAAAAGTGTTTTTGGCATAACTCTTAGCCCGAAAAACATTTCTAAACGATTCTTGTGCCTAAAGTGGTTTTTTTCCATGCTCCACAACTCCGTCATGTCAAAATGTGTAAAAAATGAAGTTGGATTTTTCGTACAAGTAGTACCCTACATAGAACGTGAAAAGTATTTTGCCCATAACTCTTATCTCGGAAAACATTTCGATTGATTCTTGCGCCTAAAGTTGCTTTTTTCCATGCTCAATAGATTCCTCAAGTCCAAATTGGAAAAAAATGAAGTCGGATTTTTCGTACCGGTGCCCTACATTGAGCTAAAAAGTGTTTTTGGCATAACTCTTAGCCCGAAAAACATTTCTAAACGATTCTTGTGCCTAAAGTGGTTTTTTTCCATGCTCCACAGACCCGTCATGTCAAAATGTGTAAAAAATGAAGTTGGATTTTTCGTACAAGTAGTGCCCTACATAGAACGTGAAAAGTATTTTGCCCATAACTCTTATCTCGAAAACATTTCGATTGATTCTTGCGCCTAAAGTTGCTTTTTTCCATGCTCAATAGATTCCTCAAGTCCAAATTGGAAAAAAATGAAGTCGGATTTTTCGTACCGGGCTAGTGCCCCCGCATTGAGCTAAAAAGTGTTTTTGGCATAACTCTTAGCCTCGAAAAACATTTCTAAACGATTCTTGTGCCTAAAGTGGTTTTTTTTCCATGCTCCACAGCCCGTCATGTCAAAATGTGTAAAAAATGAAGTTGGATTTTTCGTACAAGTAGTACCCTACATAGAACGTGAAAAGTATTTTGCCCATAACTCTTATCTCGGAAAACATTTCTGATTGATTCTTGCGCCTAAAGTTGCTTTTTTCCATGCTCAATAGATTCCTCAAGTCCAAATTGGAAAAAAATGAAGTCGGATTTTTCGTACCAGTTGTGCCCTGCATTGAGCTAAAAAGTGTTTTTGGCATAACTCTTAGCCTGAAAAACATTTCTAAACGATTCTTGTGCCTAATGTGGTTTTTTTCCATGCTCCACAGCTCCGTCATGTCAAAATGTGTAAAAAATGAAGTTGGATTTTTCGTACAAGTAGTACCCTACATAGAACGTGAAAAGTATTTTGCCCATAACTCTTATCTCGGAAAACATTTCGATTGATTCTTGCGCCTAAAGTTGCTTTTTTTCCATGCTCAATAGATTCCTCAAGTCCAAATTGGAAAAAAATGAAGTCGGATTTTTCGTACCGGGCTTGTGCCCCCGATTGAGCTAAAAAGTGTTTTTGGCATAACTCTTAGCCCGAAAAACATTTCTAAACGATTCTTGTGCCTAATGTGGTTTTTTTTCCATGCTCCACGCCTCGTCATGTCAAAATGTGTAAAAAATGAAGTTGGATTTTTCGTACAAGTAGTACCCTACATAGAACGTGAAAAGTATTTTGCCCATAACTCTTATCTCGAAAACATTTCGATTGATTCTTGCGCCTAAAGTTGCTTTTTTCCATGCTCAATAGATTCCTCAAGTCCAAATGGGAAAAAAAATGAAGTCGGATTTTTCGTACCAGTTGTGCCCTCGCATTGAGCTAAAAAGTGTTTTTGGCATAACTCTTAGCCCGAAAAACATTTCTAAACGATTCTTGTGCCTAATGTGGTTTTTTTCCATGCTCCACAACTCCGTCATGTCAAAATGTGTAAAAAATGAAGTTGGATTTTTCGTACAAGTAGTACCCTACATAGAACGTGAAAAGTATTTTGCCCATAACTCTTATCTCGGAAAACATTTCCGATTGATTCTTGCGCCTAAAGTTGCTTTTTTCCATGCTCAATAGATTCCTCAAGTCCAAATTGGAAAAAAATGAAGTCGGATTTTTCGTACTGGCTTGTGCCCCGCATTGAGCTAAAAAGTGTTTTTGGCATAACTCTTAGCCCGAAAAACATTTCTAAACGATTCTTGTGCCTAATGTGGTTTTTTTCCATGCTCCACGCCCGTCATGTCAAAATGTGTAAAAAATGAAGTTGGATTTTTCGTACAAGTAGTACCCTACATAGAACGTGAAAAGTATTTTGCCCATAACTCTTATCTCGAAAAACATTTCCGATTGATTCTTGCGCCTAAAGTTGCTTTTTTCCATGCTCAATAGATTCCTCAAGTCCAAATTGGAAAAAAATGAAGTCGGATTTTTCGTACCGGGCTTGGCCCCCGCATTGAGCCTAAAAGTGTTTTTGGCATAACTCTTAGCCCGAAAAACATTTCTAAACGATTCTTGTGCCTAAAGTGGTTTTTTTCCATGCTCCACAGCCGTCATGTCAAAATGTGTAAAAAATGAAGTTGGATTTTTCGTACAAGTAGTACCCTACATAGAACGTGAAAAGTATTTTGCCCATAACTCTTATCTCGGAAAACATTTCTGATTGATTCTTGCGCCTAAAGTTGCTTTTTTCCATGCTCAATAGATTCCTCAAGTCCAAATTGGAAAAAAAATGAAGTCGGATTTTTCGTACTCGCTTGTGCCCTGCATTGAGCTAAAAGTGTTTTTGGCATAACTCTTAGCCCGAAAAACATTTCTAAACGATTCTTGTGCCTAATGTGGTTTTTTTCCATGCTCCACGACTCCGTCATGTCAAAATGTGTAAAAAATGAAGTTGGATTTTTCGTACAAGTAGTACCCTACATAGAACGTGAAAAGTATTTTGCCCATAACTCTTATCTCGAAAACATTTCTGATTGATTCTTGCGCCTAAAGTTGCTTTTTTCCATGCTCAATAGATTCCTCAAGTCCAAATTGGAAAAAAATGAAGTCGGATTTTTCGTACCAGTTGTGCCCTGCATTGAGCTAAAAAGTGTTTTTGGCATAACTCTTAGCCTGAAAAACATTTCTAAACGATTCTTGTGCCTAATGTGGTTTTTTTTCCATGCTCCACAATCGTCATGTCAAAATGTGTAAAAAATGAAGTTGGATTTTTCGTACAAGTAGTACCCTACATAGAACGTGAAAAGTATTTTGCCCATAACTCTTATCTCGGAAAACATTTCGATTGATTCTTGCGCCTAAAGTTGCTTTTTTCCATGCTCAATAGATTCCTCAAGTCCAAATTGGAAAAAAATGAAGTCGGATTTTTCGTACTCGAGTTGTGCCCCGAATTGAGCTAAAAAGTGTTTTTGGCATAACTCTTAGCCCGAAAAACATTTCTAAACGATTCTTGTGCCTAATGTGGTTTTTTTCCATGGTCCACAACTCCGTCATGTCAAAATGTGTAAAAAATGAAGTTGGATTTTTCGTACAAGTAGTACCCTACATAGAACGTGAAAAGTATTTTGCCCATAACTCTTATCTCGAAAAACATTTCGATTGATTCTTGCGCCTAAAGTTGCTTTTTTCCATGCTCAATAGATTCCTCAAGTCCAAATTGGAAAAAAATGAAGTCGGATTTTTCGTACCCGGTTGTGCCCCGGATTGAGCTAAAAAGTGTTTTTGGCATAACTCTTAGCCCCGAAAAACATTTCTAAACGATTCTTGTGCCTAATGTGGTTTTTTTCCATGCTCCACAGCTCCGTCATGTCAAAATGTGTAAAAAATGAAGTTGGATTTTTCGTACAAGTAGTACCCTACATAGAACGTGAAAAGTATTTTGCCCATAACTCTTATCTCGAAAACATTTCCGATTGATTCTTGCGCCTAAAGTTGCTTTTTTCCATGCTCAATAGATTCCTCAAGTCCAAATTGGAAAAAAATGAAGTCGGATTTTTCGTACCGGCTTGTGCCCCGCATTGAGCTAAAAAGTGTTTTTGGCATAACTCTTAGCCCGAAAAACATTTCTAAACGATTCTTGTGCCTAATGTGGTTTTTTTCCATGCTCCACAACTCGGTCATGTCAAAATGTGTAAAAAATGAAGTTGGATTTTTCGTACAAGTAGTACCCTACATAGAACGTGAAAAGTATTTTGCCCATAACTCTTATCTCGAAAACATTTCCGATTGATTCTTGCGCCTAAAGTTGCTTTTTTCCATGCTCAATAGATTCCTCAAGTCCAAATTGGAAAAAAATGAAGTCGGATTTTTCGTACTGGCGTTGTGCCCCGCATTGAGCTAAAAAGTGTTTTTGGCATAACTCTTAGCCTCGAAAAACATTTCTAAACGATTCTTGTGCCTAATGTGGTTTTTTTCCATGCTCCACAACTCCGTCATGTCAAAATGTGTAAAAAATGAAGTTGGATTTTTCGTACAAGTAGTACCCTACATAGAACGTGAAAAGTATTTTGCCCATAACTCTTATCTCGGAAAACATTTCGATTGATTCTTGCGCCTAAAGTTGCTTTTTTCCATGCTCAATAGATTCCTCAAGTCCAAATTGGAAAAAAATGAAGTCGGATTTTTCGTACCGGCTTGTGCCCCCGATTGAGCTAAAAGTGTTTTTGGCATAACTCTTAGCCCGAAAAACATTTCTAAACGATTCTTGTGCCTAATGTGGTTTTTTTCCATGCTCCACAACTCCGTCATGTCAAAATGTGTAAAAAATGAAGTTGGATTTTTCGTACAAGTAGTACCCTACATAGAACGTGAAAAGTATTTTGCCCATAACTCTTATCTCGAAAAACATTTCGATTGATTCTTGCGCCTAAAGTTGCTTTTTTCCATGCTCAATAGATTCCTCAAGTCCAAATTGGAAAAAAATGAAGTCGGATTTTTCGTACCGGCTTGTGCCCCGCATTGAGCCGAAAAGTGTTTTTGGCATAACTCTTAGCCCGAAAAACATTTCTAAACGATTCTTGTGCCTAAAGTGGTTTTTTTCCATGCTCCACAATCCGTCATGTCAAAATGTGTAAAAAATGAAGTTGGATTTTTCGTACAAGTAGTACCCTACATAGAACGTGAAAAGTATTTTGCCCATAACTCTTATCTCGAAAAACATTTCGATTGATTCTTGCGCCTAAAGTTGCTTTTTTCCATGCTCAATAGATTCCTCAAGTCCAAATTGGAAAAAAATGAAGTCGGATTTTTCGTACCTGGCCGTGCCCTCGATTGAGCTAAAAAGTGTTTTTGGCATAACTCTTAGCCCGAAAAACATTTCTAAACGATTCTTGTGCCTAATGTGGTTTTTTTCCATGCTCCACGACTCCGTCATGTCAAAATGTGTAAAAAATGAAGTTGGATTTTTCGTACAAGTAGTACCCTACATAGAACGTGAAAAGTATTTTGCCCATAACTCTTATCTCGGAAAACATTTCCGATTGATTCTTGCGCCTAAAGTTGCTTTTTTCCATGCTCAATAGATTCCTCAAGTCCAAATTGGAAAAAAAATGAAGTCGGATTTTTCGTACTCGCTTGTGCCCCCGCATTGAGCTAAAAAGTGTTTTTGGCATAACTCTTAGCCTCGAAAAACATTTCTAAACGATTCTTGTGCCTAATGTGGTTTTTTTCCATGCTCCACAAATCCGTCATGTCAAAATGTGTAAAAAATGAAGTTGGATTTTTCGTACAAGTAGTACCCTACATAGAACGTGAAAAGTATTTTGCCCATAACTCTTATCTCGGAAAACATTTCGATTGATTCTTGCGCCTAAAGTTGCTTTTTTCCATGCTCAATAGATTCCTCAAGTCCAAATTGGAAAAAAATGAAGTCGGATTTTTCGTACCACTTGTGCCAGGCTCATTGAGCTAAAAAGTGTTTTTGGCATAACTCTTAGCCCGAAAAACATTTCTAAACGATTCTTGTGCCTAATGTGGTTTTTTTTCCATGCTCCACAACTCCGTCATGTCAAAATGTGTAAAAAATGAAGTTGGATTTTTCGTACAAGTAGTACCCTACATAGAACGTGAAAAGTATTTTGCCCATAACTCTTATCTCGAAAAACATTTCGATTGATTCTTGCGCCTAAAGTTGCTTTTTTCCATGCTCAATAGATTCCTCAAGTCCAAATTGGAAAAAAATGAAGTCGGATTTTTCGTACCGGCTGTGCCCCGCATTGAGCTGAAAAGTGTTTTTGGCATAACTCTTAGCCCGAAAAACATTTCTAAACGATTCTTGTGCCTAAAGTGGTTTTTTTTCCATGCTCCACAGCTCCGTCATGTCAAAATGTGTAAAAAATGAAGTTGGATTTTTCGTACAAGTAGTACCCTACATAGAACGTGAAAAGTATTTTGCCCATAACTCTTATCTCGGAAAACATTTCCGATTGATTCTTGCGCCTAAAGTTGCTTTTTTCCATGCTCAATAGATTCCTCAAGTCCAAATTGGAAAAAAATGAAGTCGGATTTTTCGTACTCGGCTGTGCCCCGGATTGAGCTAAAAAGTGTTTTTGGCATAACTCTTAGCCCGAAAAACATTTCTAAACGATTCTTGTGCCTAATGTGGTTTTTTTCCATGCTCCACAACTCCGTCATGTCAAAATGTGTAAAAAATGAAGTTGGATTTTTCGTACAAGTAGTACCCTACATAGAACGTGAAAAGTATTTTGCCCATAACTCTTATCTCGAAAAACATTTCGATTGATTCTTGCGCCTAAAGTTGCTTTTTTTCCATGCTCAATAGATTCCTCAAGTCCAAATTGGAAAAAAAATGAAGTCGGATTTTTCGTACTTAGCCGTGCCCCCGCATTGAGCTAAAAAGTGTTTTTGGCATAACTCTTAGCCCGAAAAAACATTTCTAAACGATTCTTGTGCCTAATGTGGTTTTTTTTCCATGCTCCACACCGTCATGTCAAAATGTGTAAAAAATGAAGTTGGATTTTTCGTACAAGTAGTACCCTACATAGAACGTGAAAAGTATTTTGCCCATAACTCTTATCTCGGAAAACATTTCGATTGATTCTTGCGCCTAAAGTTGCTTTTTTCCATGCTCAATAGATTCCTCAAGTCCAAATTGGAAAAAAATGAAGTCGGATTTTTCGTACCGGGCTTGTGCCCCGCATTGAGCTAAAAAGTGTTTTTGGCATAACTCTTAGCCCGAAAAACATTTCTAAACGATTCTTGTGCCTAATGTGGTTTTTTTCCATGCTCCACGACCCGTCATGTCAAAATGTGTAAAAAATGAAGTTGGATTTTTCGTACAAGTAGTACCCTACATAGAACGTGAAAAGTATTTTGCCCATAACTCTTATCTCGAAAACATTTCGATTGATTCTTGCGCCTAAAGTTGCTTTTTTTCCATGCTCAATAGATTCCTCAAGTCCAAATTGGAAAAAAATGAAGTCGGATTTTTCGTACTCGCTTGTGCCCCGCATTGAGCTAAAAAGTGTTTTTGGCATAACTCTTAGCCCGAAAAACATTTCTAAACGATTCTTGTGCCTAATGTGGTTTTTTTCCATGCTCCACAAATCCGTCATGTCAAAATGTGTAAAAAATGAAGTTGGATTTTTCGTACAAGTAGTACCCTACATAGAACGTGAAAAGTATTTTGCCCATAACTCTTATCTCGGAAAACATTTCGATTGATTCTTGCGCCTAAAGTTGCTTTTTTTCCATGCTCAATAGATTCCTCAAGTCCAAATTGGAAAAAAAATGAAGTCGGATTTTTCGTACCGGCTTGTGCCCCCGCATTGAGCTAAAAAGTGTTTTTGGCATAACTCTTAGCCCGAAAAACATTTCTAAACGATTCTTGTGCCTAATGTGGTTTTTTTCCATGCTCCACAAACTCCGTCATGTCAAAATGTGTAAAAAATGAAGTTGGATTTTTCGTACAAGTAGTACCCTACATAGAACGTGAAAAGTATTTTGCCCATAACTCTTATCTCGGAAAACATTTCGATTGATTCTTGCGCCTAAAGTTGCTTTTTTCCATGCTCAATAGATTCCTCAAGTCCAAATTGGAAAAAAAATGAAGTCGGATTTTTCGTACTCGGCTGTGCCCTCGCATTGAGCCGAAAAGTGTTTTTGGCATAACTCTTAGCCCGAAAAACATTTCTAAACGATTCTTGTGCCTAAAGTGGTTTTTTTCCATGCTCCACACAATCCGTCATGTCAAAATGTGTAAAAAATGAAGTTGGATTTTTCGTACAAGTAGTACCCTACATAGAACGTGAAAAGTATTTTGCCCATAACTCTTATCTCGAAAACATTTCGATTGATTCTTGCGCCTAAAGTTGCTTTTTTCCATGCTCAATAGATTCCTCAAGTCCAAATTGGAAAAAAATGAAGTCGGATTTTTCGTACAGCTTGTGCCCCGCATTGAGCTAAAAAGTGTTTTTGGCATAACTCTTAGCCCGAAAAACATTTCTAAACGATTCTTGTGCCTAATGTGGTTTTTTTCCATGCTCCACAGCTCCGTCATGTCAAAATGTGTAAAAAATGAAGTTGGATTTTTCGTACAAGTAGTACCCTACATAGAACGTGAAAAGTATTTTGCCCATAACTCTTATCTCGAAAACATTTCGATTGATTCTTGCGCCTAAAGTTGCTTTTTTCCATGCTCAATAGATTCCTCAAGTCCAAATTGGAAAAAAATGAAGTCGGATTTTTCGTACCGGGCCAGGCTCCCGCATTGAGCTAAAAAGTGTTTTTGGCATAACTCTTAGCCCGAAAAACATTTCTAAACGATTCTTGTGCCTAATGTGGTTTTTTTTCCATGCTCCACGACTCCGTCATGTCAAAATGTGTAAAAAATGAAGTTGGATTTTTCGTACAAGTAGTACCCTACATAGAACGTGAAAAGTATTTTGCCCATAACTCTTATCTCGGAAAACATTTCGATTGATTCTTGCGCCTAAAGTTGCTTTTTTCCATGCTCAATAGATTCCTCAAGTCCAAATTGGAAAAAAATGAAGTCGGATTTTTCGTACCGGGCTGTGCCCCGCATTGAGCTAAAAAGTGTTTTTGGCATAACTCTTAGCCCGAAAAACATTTCTAAACGATTCTTGTGCCTAAAGTGGTTTTTTTCCATGCTCCACAACTCCGTCATGTCAAAATGTGTAAAAAATGAAGTTGGATTTTTCGTACAAGTAGTACCCTACATAGAACGTGAAAAGTATTTTGCCCATAACTCTTATCTCGAAAACATTTCGATTGATTCTTGCGCCTAAAGTTGCTTTTTTCCATGCTCAATAGATTCCTCAAGTCCAAATTGGAAAAAAATGAAGTCGGATTTTTCGTACCGCTTGTGCCCCGCATTGAGCCGAAAAGTGTTTTTGGCATAACTCTTAGCCCGAAAAACATTTCTAAACGATTCTTGTGCCTAAAGTGGTTTTTTTCCATGCTCCACGCCTCCGTCATGTCAAAATGTGTAAAAAATGAAGTTGGATTTTTCGTACAAGTAGTACCCTACATAGAACGTGAAAAGTATTTTGCCCATAACTCTTATCTCGGAAAACATTTCGATTGATTCTTGCGCCTAAAGTTGCTTTTTTCCATGCTCAATAGATTCCTCAAGTCCAAATTGGAAAAAAATGAAGTCGGATTTTTCGTACCAGGTTGTGCCCTGCATTGAGCTAAAAAGTGTTTTTGGCATAACTCTTAGCCCGAAAAACATTTCTAAACGATTCTTGTGCCTAAAGTGGTTTTTTTCCATGCTCCACCGCCCCGTCATGTCAAAATGTGTAAAAAATGAAGTTGGATTTTTCGTACAAGTAGTACCCTACATAGAACGTGAAAAGTATTTTGCCCATAACTCTTATCTCGGAAAACATTTCGATTGATTCTTGCGCCTAAAGTTGCTTTTTTCCATGCTCAATAGATTCCTCAAGTCCAAATTGGAAAAAAATGAAGTCGGATTTTTCGTACCGAGTGCCCCGCATTGAGCTGAAAAAGTGTTTTTGGCATAACTCTTAGCCCGAAAAACATTTCTAAACGATTCTTGTGCCTAAAGTGGTTTTTTTTCCATGCTCCACAGCTCCGTCATGTCAAAATGTGTAAAAAATGAAGTTGGATTTTTCGTACAAGTAGTACCCTACATAGAACGTGAAAAGTATTTTGCCCATAACTCTTATCTCGGAAAACATTTCGATTGATTCTTGCGCCTAAAGTTGCTTTTTTCCATGCTCAATAGATTCCTCAAGTCCAAATTGGAAAAAAATGAAGTCGGATTTTTCGTACTACGCTAGTGCCCCGCATTGAGCTAAAAAGTGTTTTTGGCATAACTCTTAGCCCGAAAAACATTTCTAAACGATTCTTGTGCCTAATGTGGTTTTTTTCCATGCTCCACGGCTCCGTCATGTCAAAATGTGTAAAAAATGAAGTTGGATTTTTCGTACAAGTAGTACCCTACATAGAACGTGAAAAGTATTTTGCCCATAACTCTTATCTCGGAAAACATTTCCGATTGATTCTTGCGCCTAAAGTTGCTTTTTTCCATGCTCAATAGATTCCTCAAGTCCAAATTGGAAAAAAATGAAGTCGGATTTTTCGTACCGGCTTGTGCCCCCGCA
The DNA here is from genome assembly GCA_947648045.1 of Beta corolliflora. Classification (NCBI taxonomy): domain Eukaryota; kingdom Viridiplantae; phylum Streptophyta; class Magnoliopsida; order Caryophyllales; family Amaranthaceae; genus Beta; species Beta corolliflora. Next base: position 243,826 of record CANSZD010000061.1, on the reverse strand, counting down.
TTGAGCTAAAAAGTGTTTTTGGCATAACTCTTAGCCCGAAAAACATTTCTAAACGATTCTTGTGCCTAAAGTGGTTTTTTTCCATGCTCCACGACTCCGTCATGTCAAAATGTGTAAAAAATGAAGTTGGATTTTTCGTACAAGTAGTACCCTACATAGAACGTGAAAAGTATTTTGCCCATAACTCTTATCTCGGAAAACATTTCGATTGATTCTTGCGCCTAAAGTTGCTTTTTTCCATGCTCAATAGATTCCTCAAGTCCAAATTGGAAAAAAATGAAGTCGGATTTTTCGTACCGCTTGTGCCCCGCATTGAGCCAAAAAGTGTTTTTGGCATAACTCTTAGCCCGAAAAACATTTCTAAACGATTCTTGTGCCTAATGTGGTTTTTTTCCATGCTCCACAACTCCGTCATGTCAAAATGTGTAAAAAATGAAGTTGGATTTTTCGTACAAGTAGTACCCTACATAGAACGTGAAAAGTATTTTGCCCATAACTCTTATCTCGGAAAACATTTCGATTGATTCTTGCGCCTAAAGTTGCTTTTTTCCATGCTCAATAGATTCCTCAAGTCCAAATTGGAAAAAAATGAAGTCGGATTTTTCGTACTAGTGCCCCGCATTGAGCTAAAAAGTGTTTTTGGCATAACTCTTAGCCCGAAAAACATTTCTAAACGATTCTTGTGCCTAAAGTGGTTTTTTTTCCATGCTCCACAAACTCCGTCATGTCAAAATGTGTAAAAAATGAAGTTGGATTTTTCGTACAAGTAGTACCCTACATAGAACGTGAAAAGTATTTTGCCCATAACTCTTATCTCGAAAATTTTTCGATTGATTCTTGCGCCTAAAGTTGCTTTTTTCCATGCTCAATAGATTCCTCAAGTCCAAATTGGAAAAAAATGAAGTCGGATTTTTCGTACCGGTTGTGCCCGCGATTGAGCTGAAAAGTGTTTTTGGCATAACTCTTAGCCCGAAAAACATTTCTAAACGATTCTTGTGCCTAAAGTGGTTTTTTTTCCATGCTCCACACATCCGTCATGTCAAAATGTGTAAAAAATGAAGTTGGATTTTTCGTACAAGTAGTACCCTACATAGAACGTGAAAAGTATTTTGCCCATAACTCTTATCTCGGAAAACATTTCGATTGATTCTTGCGCCTAAAGTTGCTTTTTTCCATGCTCAATAGATTCCTCAAGTCCAAATTGGAAAAAAATGAAGTCGGATTTTTCGTACCGGCTTGTGCCCTGCATTGAGCTAAAAAGTGTTTTTGGCATAACTCTTAGCCCGAAAAACATTTCTAAACGATTCTTGTGCCTAATGTGGTTTTTTTCCATGCTCCACAGCCTCCGTCATGTCAAAATGTGTAAAAAATGAAGTTGGATTTTTCGTACAAGTAGTACCCTACATAGAACGTGAAAAGTATTTTGCCCATAACTCTTATCTCGGAAAACATTTCGATTGATTCTTGCGCCTAAAGTTGCTTTTTTCCATGCTCAATAGATTCCTCAAGTCCAAATTGGAAAAAAATGAAGTCGGATTTTTCGTACCGAGTTGTGCCCCGCATTGAGCTAAAAAGTGTTTTTGGCATAACTCTTAGCCCGAAAAACATTTCTAAACGATTCTTGTGCCTAAAGTGGTTTTTTTTCCATGCTCCACAGCTCCGTCATGTCAAAATGTGTAAAAAATGAAGTTGGATTTTTCGTACAAGTAGTACCCTACATAGAACGTGAAAAGTATTTTGCCCATAACTCTTATCTCGGAAAACATTTCGATTGATTCTTGCGCCTAAAGTTGCTTTTTTCCATGCTCAATAGATTCCTCAAGTCCAAATTGGAAAAAAATGAAGTCGGATTTTTCGTACCGGCTTGTGCCCCTACATTGAGCCGAAAAGTGTTTTTGGCATAACTCTTAGCCCGAAAAACATTTCTAAACGATTCTTGTGCCTAAAGTGGTTTTTTTCCATGCTCCACAGTCCGTCATGTCAAAATGTGTAAAAAATGAAGTTGGATTTTTCGTACAAGTAGTACCCTACATAGAACGTGAAAAGTATTTTGCCCATAACTCTTATCTCGGAAAACATTTCCGATTGATTCTTGCGCCTAAAGTTGCTTTTTTCCATGCTCAATAGATTCCTCAAGTCCAAATTGGAAAAAAATGAAGTCGGATTTTTCGTACCGGCTTGTGCCCCAGCATTGAGCTAAAAGTGTTTTTGGCATAACTCTTAGCCCGAAAAACATTTCTAAACGATTCTTGTGCCTAAAGTGGTTTTTTTCCATGCTCCACAACTCCGTCATGTCAAAATGTGTAAAAAATGAAGTTGGATTTTTCGTACAAGTAGTACCCTACATAGAACGTGAAAAGTATTTTGCCCATAACTCTTATCTCGGAAAACATTTCGATTGATTCTTGCGCCTAAAGTTGCTTTTTTTCCATGCTCAATAGATTCCTCAAGTCCAAATTGGAAAAAAATGAAGTCGGATTTTTCGTACTTGCCAGTGCCCCCGCATTGAGCTAAAAAGTGTTTTTGGCATAACTCTTAGCCCGAAAAACATTTCTAAACGATTCTTGTGCCTAAAGTGGTTTTTTTTCCATGCTCCACAACTCCGTCATGTCAAAATGTGTAAAAAATGAAGTTGGATTTTTCGTACAAGTAGTACCCTACATAGAACGTGAAAAGTATTTTGCCCATAACTCTTATCTCGGAAAACATTTCGATTGATTCTTGCGCCTAAAGTTGCTTTTTTCCATGCTCAATAGATTCCTCAAGTCCAAATTGGAAAAAAATGAAGTCGGATTTTTCGTACCCGGCTGTGCCCCTGATTGAGCTAAAAAGTGTTTTTGGCATAACTCTTAGCCCGAAAAACATTTCTAAACGATTCTTGTGCCTAATGTGGTTTTTTTCCATGCTCCACAACTCCGTCATGTCAAAATGTGTAAAAAATGAAGTTGGATTTTTCGTACAAGTAGTACCCTACATAGAACGTGAAAAGTATTTTGCCCATAACTCTTATCTCGGAAAACATTTCGATTGATTCTTGCGCCTAAAGTTGCTTTTTTCCATGCTCAATAGATTCCTCAAGTCCAAATTGGAAAAAAATGAAGTCGGATTTTTCGTACCGGAGCTTGTGCCCTACATTGAGCTGAAAAGTGTTTTTGGCATAACTCTTAGCCCGAAAAACATTTCTAAACGATTCTTGTGCCTAAAGTGGTTTTTTTTCCATGCTCCACAGCTCCGTCATGTCAAAATGTGTAAAAAATGAAGTTGGATTTTTCGTACAAGTAGTACCCTACATAGAACGTGAAAAGTATTTTGCCCATAACTCTTATCTCGGAAAACATTTCCGATTGATTCTTGCGCCTAAAGTTGCTTTTTTCCATGCTCAATAGATTCCTCAAGTCCAAATTGGAAAAAAATGAAGTCGGATTTTTCGTACTCGGCTTGTGCCCTCGCATTGAGCTAAAAAGTGTTTTTGGCATAACTCTTAGCCCGAAAAACATTTCTAAACGATTCTTGTGCCTAAAGTGGTTTTTTTCCATGCTCCACTACCCCGTCATGTCAAAATGTGTAAAAAATGAAGTTGGATTTTTCGTACAAGTAGTACCCTACATAGAACGTGAAAAGTATTTTGCCCATAACTCTTATCTCGGAAAACATTTCGATTGATTCTTGCGCCTAAAGTTGCTTTTTTCCATGCTCAATAGATTCCTCAAGTCCAAATTGGAAAAAAAATAAAGTCGGATTTTTTGTACCGGTTGTGCCCTGCATTGAGCTAAAAAGTGTTTTTGGCATAACTCTTAGCCCGAAAAACATTTCTAAACGATTCTTGTGCCTAAAGTGGTTTTTTTTCCATGCTCCACAACTCCGTCATGTCAAAATGTGTAAAAAATGAAGTTGGATTTTTCGTACAAGTAGTACCCTACATAGAACGTGAAAAGTATTTTGCCCATAACTCTTATCTCGGAAAACATTTCGATTGATTCTTGCGCCTAAAGTTGCTTTTTTTCCATGCTCAATAGATTCCTCAAGTCCAAATTGGAAAAAAATGAAGTCGGATTTTTCGTACGGCTTGTGCCCCGATTGAGCTAAAAAGTGTTTTTGGCATAACTCTTAGCCCGAAAAACATTTCTAAACGATTCTTGTGCCTAAAGTGGTTTTTTTCCATGCTCCACACTCCGTCATGTCAAAATGTGTAAAAAATGAAGTTGGATTTTTCGTACAAGTAGTACCCTACATAGAACGTGAAAAGTATTTTGCCCATAACTCTTATCTCGGAAAACATTTCGATTGATTCTTGCGCCTAAAGTTGCTTTTTTCCATGCTCAATAGATTCCTCAAGTCCAAATTGGAAAAAAATGAAGTCGGATTTTTCGTATCGCTTGTGCCCCGCATTGAGCTAAAAAGTGTTTTTGGCATAACTCTTAGCCCGAAAAACATTTCTAAACGATTCTTGTGCCTAAAGTGGTTTTTTTCCATGCTCCACAGCTCCGTCATGTCAAAATGTGTAAAAAATGAAGTTGGATTTTTCGTACAAGTAGTACCCTACATAGAACGTGAAAAGTATTTTGCCCATAACTCTTATCTCGGAAAACATTTCGATTGATTCTTGCGCCTAAAGTTGCTTTTTTCCATGCTCAATAGATTCCTCAAGTCCAAATTGGAAAAAAATGAAGTCGGATTTTTCGTACCGGGTTGTGCCCCGCATTGAGCTAAAAAGTGTTTTTGGCATAACTCTTAGCCCGAAAAACATTTCTAAACGATTCTTGTGCCTAAAGTGGTTTTTTTTCCATGCTCCACGACTCCGTCATGTCAAAATGTGTAAAAAATGAAGTTGGATTTTTCGTACAAGTAGTACCCTACATAGAACGTGAAAAGTATTTTGCCCATAACTCTTATCTCGAAAACATTTCTGATTGATTCTTGCGCCTAAAGTTGCTTTTTTCCATGCTCAATAGATTCCTCAAGTCCAAATTGGAAAAAAAATGAAGTCGGATTTTTCGTACCGGGTTGTGCCCCGCATTGAGCTAAAAAGTGTTTTTGGCATAACTCTTAGCCTGAAAAACATTTCTAAACGATTCTTGTGCCTAATGTGGTTTTTTTCCATGCTCCACAACTCCGTCATGTCAAAATGTGTAAAAAATGAAGTTGGATTTTTCGTACAAGTAGTACCCTACATAGAACGTGAAAAGTATTTTGCCCATAACTCTTATCTCGGAAAACATTTCGATTGATTCTTGCGCCTAAAGTTGCTTTTTTCCATGCTCAATAGATTCCTCAAGTCCAAATTGGAAAAAAATGAAGTCGGATTTTTCGTACCGGCTTGTGCCCCGCATTGAGCTAAAAAGTGTTTTTGGCATAACTCTTAGCCCGAAAAACATTTCTAAACGATTCTTGTGCCTAAAGTGGTTTTTTTTCCATGCTCCACAGCTCCGTCATGTCAAAATGTGTAAAAAATGAAGTTGGATTTTTCGTACAAGTAGTACCCTACATAGAACGTGAAAAGTATTTTGCCCATAACTCTTATCTCGGAAAACATTTCTGATTGATTCTTGCGCCTAAAGTTGCTTTTTTCCATGCTCAATAGATTCCTCAAGTCCAAATTGGAAAAAAATAAAGTCGGATTTTTCGTACCAGTTGTGCCCTACGATTGAGCTAAAAGTGTTTTTGGCATAACTCTTAGCCTGAAAAACATTTCTAAACGATTCTTGTGCCTAAAGTGGTTTTTTTCCATGCTCCACAACTCCGTCATGTCAAAATGTGTAAAAAATGAAGTTGGATTTTTCGTACAAGTAGTACCCTACATAGAACGTGAAAAGTATTTTGCCCATAACTCTTATCTCGGAAAACATTTCGATTGATTCTTGCGCCTAAAGTTGCTTTTTTCCATGCTCAATAGATTCCTCAAGTCCAAATTGGAAAAAAATGAAGTCGGATTTTTCGTACCCGGCTAGTGCCCCGCATTGAGCTAAAAGTGTTTTTGGCATAACTCTTAGCCCGAAAAACATTTCTAAACGATTCTTGTGCCTAATGTGGTTTTTTTTCCATGCTCCACGACTCCGTCATGTCAAAATGTGTAAAAAATGAAGTTGGATTTTTCGTACAAGTAGTACCCTACATAGAACGTGAAAAGTATTTTGCCCATAACTCTTATCTCGAAAACATTTCGATTGATTCTTGCGCCTAAAGTTGCTTTTTTCCATGCTCAATAGATTCCTCAAGTCCAAATTGGAAAAAAAATGAAGTCGGATTTTTCGTACTGGCCATGTGCCCTTGCATTGAGCTGAAAAGTGTTTTTGGCATAACTCTTAGCCTGAAAAACATTTCTAAACGATTCTTGTGCCTAAAGTGGTTTTTTTCCATGCTCCACAGCTCCGTCATGTCAAAATGTGTAAAAAATGAAGTTGGATTTTTCGTACAAGTAGTACCCTACATAGAACGTGAAAAGTATTTTGCCCATAACTCTTATCTCGGAAAAAACATTTCTGATTGATTCTTGCGCCTAAAGTTGCTTTTTTCCATGCTCAATAGATTCCTCAAGTCCAAATTGGAAAAAAATGAAGTCGGATTTTTCGTACCAGTTGTGCCCTGGATTGAGCTAAAAAGTGTTTTTGGCATAACTCTTAGCCTGAAAAACATTTCTAAACGATTCTTGTGCCTAAAGTGGTTTTTTTCCATGCTCCACGACTCCGTCATGTCAAAATGTGTAAAAAATGAAGTTGGATTTTTCGTACAAGTAGTACCCTACATAGAACGTGAAAAGTATTTTGCCCATAACTCTTATCTCGGAAAACATTTCGGATTGATTCTTGCGCCTAAAGTTGCTTTTTTCCATGCTCAATAGATTCCTCAAGTCCAAATTGGAAAAAAATGAAGTCGGATTTTTCGTACCGGCCAGTGCCCCGCATTGAGCTAAAAAGTGTTTTTGGCATAACTCTTAGCCTCGAAAAACATTTCTAAACGATTCTTGTGCCTAAAGTGGTTTTTTTCCATGCTCCACGACCTCGTCATGTCAAAATGTGTAAAAAATGAAGTTGGATTTTTCGTACAAGTAGTACCCTACATAGAACGTGAAAAGTATTTTGCCCATAACTCTTATCTCGGAAAACATTTCTGATTGATTCTTGCGCCTAAAGTTGCTTTTTTCCATGCTCAATAGATTCCTCAAGTCCAAATTGGAAAAAAATGAAGTCGGATTTTTCGTACTGGGCCAGTGCCCCGCATTGAGCTAAAAAGTGTTTTTGGCATAACTCTTAGCCTGAAAAACATTTCTAAACGATTCTTGTGCCTAAAGTGGTTTTTTTCCATGCTCCACAGCTCCGTCATGTCAAAATGTGTAAAAAATGAAGTTGGATTTTTCGTACAAGTAGTACCCTACATAGAACGTGAAAAGTATTTTGCCCATAACTCTTATCTCGGAAAACATTTCGATTGATTCTTGCGCCTAAAGTTGCTTTTTTCCATGCTCAATAGATTCCTCAAGTCCAAATTGGAAAAAAATGAAGTTGGATTTTTCGTACCGGGTCAGTGCCCTGCATTGAGCTGAAAAGTGTTTTTGGCATAACTCTTAGCCTGAAAAACATTTCTAAACGATTCTTGTGCCTAAAGTGGTTTTTTTCCATGCTCCACAACTCCGTCATGTCAAAATGTGTAAAAAATGAAGTTGGATTTTTCGTACAAGTAGTACCCTACATAGAACGTGAAAAGTATTTTGCCCATAACTCTTATCTCGGAAAATATTTTTGATTGATTCTTGCGCCTAAAGTAGCATTTTTTCCATGCTCAATAGATTCCTCAAGTCCAAATGGGAAAAAAATGAAGTCGGATTTTTCGTACCGAGTTGGCCCCGCATTGAGCCGAAAAGTGTTTTTGGCATAACTCTTAGCCCGAAAAACATTTCTAAACGATTCTTGTGCCTAAAGTGGTTTTTTTCCATGCTCCACAAATCCGTCATGTCAAAATGTGTAAAAAATGAAGTTGGATTTTTCGTACAAGTAGTACCCTACATAGAACGTGAAAAGTATTTTGCCCATAACTCTTATCTCGGAAAACATTTCGATTGATTCTTGCGCCTAAAGTTGCTTTTTTTCCATGCTCAATAGATTCCTCAAGTCCAAATTGGAAAAAAATGAAGTTGGATTTTTCGTACTCGGGTTGTGCCCTGCATTGAGCTAAAAAGTGTTTTTGGCATAACTCTTAGCCCGAAAAACATTTCTAAACGATTCTTGTGCCTAAAGTGGTTTTTTTCCATGCTCCACAACTCCGTCATGTCAAAATGTGTAAAAAATGAAGTTGGATTTTTCGTACAAGTAGTACCCTACATAGAACGTGAAAAGTATTTTGCCCATAACTCTTATCTCGGAAAACATTTCGATTGATTCTTGCGCCTAAAGTAGCTTTTTTCCATGCTCAATAGATTCCTCAAGTCCAAATTGGAAAAAAATGAAGTTGGATTTTTCGTACTGCCAGGTTGTGCCCCGCATTGAGCCGAAAAAGTGTTTTTGGCATAACTCTTAGCCCGAAAAACATTTCTAAACGATTCTTGTGCCTAAAGTGGTTTTTTTCCATGCTCCACAGCTCCGTCATGTCAAAATGTGTAAAAAATGAAGTTGGATTTTTCGTACAAGTAGTACCCTACATAGAACGTGAAAAGTATTTTGCCCATAACTCTTATCTCGGAAAACATTTCGATTGATTCTTGCGCCTAAAGTAGCTTTTTTCCATGCTCAATAGATTCCTCAAGTCCAAATGGGAAAAAAATGAAGTCGGATTTTTCGTATCGGTTGTGCCCCGCATTGAGCTAAAAAGTGTTTTTGGCATAACTCTTAGCCCGAAAAACATTTCTAAACGATTCTTGTGCCTAAAGTGGTTTTTTTCCATGCTCCACTTCCCGTCATGTCAAAATGTGTAAAAAATGAAGTTGGATTTTTCGTACAAGTAGTACCCTACATAGAACGTGAAAAGTATTTTGCCCATAACTCTTATCTCGGAAAACATTTCGATTGATTCTTGCGCCTAAAGTAGCATTTTTTCCATGCTCAATAGATTCCTCAAGTCCAAATGGGAAAAAAATGAAGTTGGATTTTTCGTATCGGTTGTGCCCTCGCATTGAGCTAAAAAGTGTTTTTGGCATAACTCTTAGCCCGAAAAAACATTTCTAAACGATTATTGTGCCTAAAGTGGTTTTTTTCCATGCTCCACGACTCCCGTCATGTCAAAATGTGTAAAAAATGAAGTTGGATTTTTCGTACAAGTAGTACCCTACATAGAACGTGAAAAGTATTTTGCCCATAACTCTTATCTCGGAAAACATTTCGATTGATTCTTGCGCCTAAAGTAGCATTTTTTCCATGCTCAATAGATTCCTCAAGTCCAAATGGGAAAAAAATGAAGTTGGATTTCTCGTACCGGGCTAGTGCCCTGCATTGAGCTGAAAAGTGTTTTTGGCATAACTCTTAGCCTGAAAAATATTTCTAAACGATTCTTGTGCCTAAAGTGGTTTTTTTCCATGCTCCACAGCTCCGTCATGTCAAAATGTGTAAAAAATGAAGTTGGATTTTTCGTACAAGTAGTACCCTACATAGAACGTGAAAAGTATTTTGCCCATAACTCTTTATCTCGGAAAATATTTTTGATTGATTCTTGCGCCTAAATTAGCATTTTTCTATGCTCAACCGATTCCTCAAGTTCGAATGGGAAAAAAAATAAAGTCGGATTTTTCGTACCAGTTGTGCCCTGCATTGAGCTGAAAAGTGTTTTTGGCATAACTCTTAGCCTGAAAAACATTTCTAAACGATTCTTGTGCCTAATGTGGTTTTTTTCCATGCTCCACAGCTCCGTCATGTCAAAATGTGTAAAAAATGAAGTTGGATTTTTCGTACAAGTAGTACCCTACATAGAACGTGAAAAGTATTTTGCCCATAACTCTTATCTCGGAAAACATTTCTGATTGATTCTTGCGCCTAAAGTTGCTTTTTTCCATGCTCAATAGATTCCTCAAGTCCAAATTGGAAAAAAATGAAGTCGGATTTTTCGTACCCGTTGTGCCCCGCATTGAGTCAAAAAGTGTTTTTGGCATAACTCTTAGCCTGAAAAACATTTCTAAACGATTCTTGTGCCTAAAGTGGTTTTTTTCCATGCTCCACAGCTCCGTCATGTCAAAATGTGTAAAAAATGAAGTTGGATTTTTCGTACAAGTAGTACCCTACATAGAACGTGAAAAGTATTTTGCCCATAACTCTTTATCTCGGAAAATATTTCTGATTGATTCTTGCGCCTAAAGTAACTTTTTTCCATGGTCAATAGATTCCTCAAGACCGAATGGGACAAAAATGAAGTCGGATTTTTCGTACCAGTTGTGCCCTGCATTGAGCTGAAAAGTGTTTTTGGCATAACTCTTAGCCCGAAAAACATTTCTAAACGATTCTTGTGCCTAAAGTGGTTTTTTTCCATGCTCCACAGCTCCGTCATGTCAAAATGTGTAAAAAATGAAGTTGGATTTTTCGTACAAGTAGTACCCTACATAGAACGTGAAAAGTATTTTGCCCATAACTCTTATCACGGAAAACATTTCTGATTGATTCTTGCGCCTAAAGTAGCATTTTTCCATGCTCAACCGATTCCTCAAGTCCGAATGGGAAAAATATGAAGTTGGATTTCTCGTACCAGTTGTGCCCTGCATTGAGCTGAAAAGTGTTTTTGGCATAACTCTTAGCCCGAAAAACATTTCTAAACGATTCTTGTGCCTAAAGTGGTTTTTTTCCATGCTCCACGACTCCGTCATGTCAAAATGTGTAAAAAATGAAGTTGGATTTTTCGTACAAGTAGTACCCTACATAGAACGTGAAAAGTATTTTGCCCATAAATCTTATCTCGGAAAACATTTCGATTGATTGTTGCGCCTAAAGTTACTTTTTTCCATGCTCAATAGATTCCTCAAGTCCAAATTGGAAAAAAATGAAGTCGGATTTTTCGTACTCGCCAGTGCCCCGAATTGAGCTGAAAAGTGTTTTTGGCATAACTCTTAGCCCGAAAAACATTTCTAAACGATTGTTGTGCCTAAAGTGGTTTTTTTCCATGCTCCACAAATCCGTCATGTCAAAATGTGTAAAAAATGAAGTTGGATTTTTCGTACAAGTAGTACCCTACATAGAACGTGAAAAGTATTTTGCCCATAACTCTTTATCTCGGAAAATATTTTTGATTGATTCTTGCGCCTAAAATAGCATTTTTCCATGCTCAATAGATTCCTCAAGTCCGAATGGGAAAAAAAAGAAGTCGGATTTTTCGTACGCAGTTGCCCTACATTGAGCTGAAAAGTGTTTTTGGCATAACTCTTAGCGTGAAAAACATTTCTAAACGATTCTTGTGCCTAAAGTGGTTTTTTTCCATGCTCCACAGCTCCGTCATGTCAAAATGTGTAAAAAATGAAGTTGGATTTTTCGTACAAGTAGTACCCTACATAGAACGTGAAAAGTATTTTGCCCATAACTCTTATCACGGAAAATATTTCCGATTGATTCTTGCGCCTAAAGTAGCTTTTTTCCATGCTCAACAGATTCCTCAAGTCCGAATGGGAAAAAAATGAAGTTGGATTTTTCGTACCGGTTGTGCCAGGGCATTGAGCTAAAAAGTGTTTTTGGCATAACTCTTAGCCTGAAAAATATTTCTAAACGATTCTTGTGCCTAAAGTGGTTTTTTTCCATGCTCCACAGCTCCGTCATGTCAAAATGTGTAAAAAATGAAGTTGGATTTTTCGTACAAGTAGTGCCCTACATAGAACGTGAAAAGTATTTTGCCCATAACTCTTATCTCGGAAAACATTTCGATTGATTCTTGCGCCTAAAGTAGCTTTTTTCCATGCTCAATAGATTCCTCAAGTCCGAATGGGAAAAAAAAGAAGTCGGATTTTTCGTACGGGGTTGTGCCCTACATTGAGCTAAAAAGTGTTTTTGGCATAACTCTTAGCCCGAAAAACATTTCTAAACGATTCTTGTGCCTAAAGTGGTTTTTTTCCATGCTCCACAGCCCCGTCATGTCAAAATGTGTAAAAAATGAAGTTGGATTTTTCGTACAAGTAGTGCCCTACATATAACGTGAAAAGTATATTGCCCATAACTCTTATCTCGGAAAACATTTCTGATTGATTCTTGCGCCTAAAGTAGCATTTTTCCATGCTCAACCGATTCCTCAAGTCCGAATGGGAAAAAAATGAAGTTGGATTTCTCGTATCGGCCAGTGCCCCGCATTGAGCTGAAAAGTGTTTTTGGCATAAATCTAAGCCCGAAAAAAATTTCTAAACGATTATTGTGCCTAAAGTGGTTTTTTTCCATGCTCCACTGCCCTGTCATGTGAAAATGTGTAAAAAATGAAGTTGGATTTTTCGTACAAGTAGTACCCTACATAGAACGTGAAAAGTATTTTGCCCATAACTCTTATCACGGAAAACATTTCTGATTGATTCTTGCGCCTAAAGTAGCATTTTTCTATGCTCAACCGATTCCTCAAGTCCGAATGGGAAAAATATGAAGTTGGATTTCTCGTACCGGGCTTGTGCCGTGCATTGAGCTGAAAAGTGTTTTTGGCATAACTCTTAGCCTGAAAAATATTTCTAAACGATTCTTGTGCCTAAAGTGGTTTTTTTTCCATGCTCCACAGCTCCGTCATGTCAAAATGTGTAAAAAATGAAGTTGGATTTTTCGTACAAGTAGTACCCTACATAGAACGTGAAAAGTATTTTGCCCATAACTCTTTATCTCGGAAAATATTTTTGATTGATTCTTGCGCCTAAAGTAGCATTTTTCCATGCTCAATAGATTCCTCAAGTCCGAATGGGAAAAAAAAAGTTGGATTTTTCGTACGAGTTGTGCCCTACATTGAGCTGAAAAGTGTTTTTGGCATAACTCTTAGCCTGAAAAATATTTCTAAACGATTCTTGTGCCTAAAGTGGTTTTTTTCCATGCTCCACAGCTCCGTCATGTCAAAATGTGTAAAAAATGAAGTTGGATTTTTCGTACAAGTAGTGCCCTACATATAACGTGAAAAGTATTTTGCCCACAACTCTTATCTCGGAAAACATTTCTGATTGATTCTTGCGCCTAAAGTAGCATTTTTCCATGCTCAACCGATTCCTCAAGTCCGAATGGGAAAAATATGAAGTTGGATTTCTCGTACTCGGTTGTGCCTCGCATTGAGCCGAAAAGTGTTTTTGGCATAAATCTAAGCCTGAAAAACATTTCTTAACGATTATTGTGCCTAAAGTAGTTTTTTTCCATGCTCCACTGCCCTGTCATGTCAAAATGTGTAAAAAATGAAGTTGGATTTTTCGTACAAGTAGTACCCTACATAGAACGTGAAAAGTATTTTGCCCATAACTCTTATCTCGAAAAACATTTCGATTGATTCTTGCGCCTAAAGTTGCTTTTTTCCATGCTCAATTGATTCCTCAAGTCCAAATTGAAAAAAAATGAAGTCGGATTTTTCGTACCAGTTGTGCCCTGCATTGAGTTGAAAAGTATTTTGCCTATAACTCTTATCTCGGAAAACATTTCTGATTGATTCTTGCGCTTAAAGTTACTTTTTCCATGCTCAATAGATTCCTCAAGTCCAAATTGGAAAAAAAATGAAGTCGGATTTTTCGTACCGGTTGCCCCCGGATTGAGCTAAAAAGTGTTTTTGGCATAACTCTTAGCCTGAAAAACATTTCTAAACGATTCTTGTGCCTAATGTGGTTTTTTTCCATGCTCCACAGCTCCGTCATGTCAAAATGTGTAAAAAATGAAGTTGGATTTTTCGTACAAGTAGTACCCTACATAGAACGTGAAAAGTATTTTGCCTATAACTCTTATCTCGGAAAACATTTCGATTGATTCTTGCGCCTAAAGTTGCTTTTTTTCCATGCTCAATTGATTCCTCAAGTCCAAATTGGAAAAAAATGAAGTCGGATTTTTCGTACCGGGCTTGTGCCCCGCATTGAGCTGAAAAGTGTTTTTGGCATAACTCTTAGCCCGAAAAATATTTCTAAACGATTCTTGTGCCTAAAGTGGTTTTTTTCCATGCTCCACAACTTGTCATGTCAAAATGTGTAAAAAATGAAGTTGGATTTTTCGTACAAGTAGTACCCTACATAGAACGTGAAAAGTATTTTGCCCATAACTCTTTATCTCGGAAAATATTTTTGATTGATTCTTGCGCCTAAAATAGCATTTTTCCATGCTCAATAGATTCCTCAAGTCCGAATGGGAAAAAAAAGAAGTCGGATTTTTCGTACGAGTTGTGCCCTACATTGAGCTGAAAAGTGTTTTTGGCATAACTCTTAGCGTGAAAAACATTTCTAAACGATTCTTGTGTCTAAAGTGGTTTTTTTCCATGCTCCACAGCTCCGTCATGTCAAAATGTGTAAAAAATGAAGTTGGATTTTTCGTACAAGTAGTACCCTACATAGAACGTGAAAAGTATTTTGCCCATAACTCTTATCTCGGAAAACATTTCTGATTGATTCTTGCGCCTAAAGTTGCTTTTTTCAATGCTCAATAGATTCCTCAAGTCCAAATTGGAAAAAAATGAAGTCGGATTTTTCGTACCAGTTGTGCCCTGGATTGAGCTAAAAAGTGTTTTTGGCATAACTCTTAGCCTGAAAAACATTTCTAAACGATTCTTGTGCCTAATGTGGTTTTTTTCCATGCTCCACAGCTCCGTCATGTCAATATGGGTAAAAAATGAAGTTGGATTTTTCGTACAAGTAGTACCCTACATAGAACGTGAAAAGTATTTTGCGCATAACTCTTATCTCGGAAAACATTTCTGATTGATTCTTGCGCCTAAAGTTGCTTTTTTCCATGCTCAATAGATTCCTCAAGTCCAAATTGGAAAAAAATGAAGTCGGATTTTTCGTACCGGGCCAGTGTCCCGCATTGAGCTGAAAAGTGTTTTTGGCATAACTCTTAGCCTGAAAAACATTTCTAAACGATTATTGTGCCTAATGTGGTTTTTTTCCATGCTCCACAGCTCCGTCATGTCAAAATGTGTAAAAAATGAAGTTGGATTTTTCGTACAAGTAGTACCCTACATAGAGCGTGAAAAGTATTTTGCCCATAACTCTTATCTCGGAAAACATTTCTGATTGATTCTTGCGCCTAAAGTTACTTTTTTCCATGCTCAATAGATTCCTCAAGTCCAAATTGGAAAAAAATGAAGTCGGATTTTTCGTACCAGTTGTGCCCTGAATTGAGCTGAAAAGTGTTTTTGGCATAACTCTTAGCCTGAAAAACATTTCTAAACAATTGTTGTGCCTAAAGTGGTTTTTTTTCCATGCTCCACAACTCCGTCATGTCAAAATGTGTAAAAAATGAAGTTGGATTTTTCGTACAAGTAGTACCCTACATAGAACGTGAAAAGTATTTTGCCCATAACTCTTATCTCGGACTATATTTTTGATTGATTATTGCGCTTAAAGTATCATTTTTCCATGCTCAATAGATTCCTCAAGTCCAAATTGGAAAAAAAATGAAGTCGGCTTTTTCGTACCGGTTGTGCCCCTGAATTGAGCCGAAAAGTGTTTTTGGCATAAATCTTAGCCCGAAAAACATTTCTAAACGATTGTTGTGCCTAAAGTGGTTTTTTTCCATGCTCCACAACTCCGTCATGTCAAAATGTGTAAAAAATGAAGTTGGATTTTTCGTACAAGTAGTACCCTACATAGAGCGTGAAAAGTATTTTGCCCATAACTCTTATCTCGGAAAACATTTCTGATTGATTCTTGCGCCTAAAGTTACTTTTTTCCATGCTCAATAGATTCCTCAAGTCCAAATTGGAAAAAAAATGAAGTCGGATTTTTCGTACCGCCTGTGCCCCTGAATTGAGCTGAAAAGTGTTTTTGGCATAACTCTTAGCCCGAAAAACATTTCTAAACGATTCTTGTGCCTAAAGTGGTTTTTTTTCCATGCTCCACAGCTCCGTCATGTCAAAATGTGTTAAAAATGAAGTTGGATTTTTCGTACAAGTAGTACCCTACATAGAACGTGAAAAGTATTTTGCCCATAACTCATTATCTCGGAAAATATTTTTGATTGATTCTTGCGCCTAAAATAGCATTTTTCCATGCTCAATAGATTACTCAAGTCCGAATGGGAAAAAAAAAGAAGTCGGATTTTTCGTACGAGTTGTGCCCCAACATTGAGTCGAAAAGTGTTTTTGGCTTAACTCTTAGCGTGAAAAACATTTCTAAACGATTCTTGTGCCTAAAGTGGTTTTTTTCCATGCTCCACAGTTCCGTCATGTCAAAATGTGTAAAAAATGAAGTTGGATTTTTCGTACAAGTAGTACCCTACATAGAACGTGAAAAGTATTTTGCCCATAACTCTTATCACGGAAAACATTTCGATTGATTCTTGCGCCTAAAGTAGCATTTTTCCATGCTCAACCGATTCCTCAAGTCCGAATGGGAAAAAAATGAAGTTGGATTTCTCGTACCAGTTGTGCCGTGCATTGAGCTGAAAAGTGTTTTTGGCATAACTCTTAGCCTGAAAAACATTTCTAAACGATTGTTGTGCCTAAAGTGGTTTTTTTCCATGCTCCACAGCTCCGTCATGTCAAAATGTGTAAAAAATGAAGTTGGATTTTTCGTACAAGTAGTACCCTACATAGAACGTGAAAAGTATTTTGCCCATAACTCTTTATCTCGGAAAATATTTTTTATTGATTCTTGCGCCTAAAGTAGCATTTTTCCATGCTCAATAGATTCCTCAAGTCCGAATGGGAAAAAAAAGAAGTCGGATTTTTCGTACGAGTTGTGCCCTACATTGAGCCGAAAAGTGTTTTTGGCTTAACTCTTAGCGTGAAAAACATTTCTAAACGATTCTTGTGCCTAAAGTGGTTTTTTTCCATGCTCCACGAACCCGTCATGTCAAAATGTGTTAAAAATGAAGTTGGATTTTTCGTACAAGTAGTACCCTACATAGAACGTGAAAAGTATTTTGCCCATAACTCTTTATCTCGGAAAATATTTTTGATTGATTCTTGCGCCTAAAATAGCATTTTTCCATGCTCAATAGATTCCTCAAGTCCGAATGGGAAAAAAAAGAAGTCGGATTTTTCGTACGAGTTGTGCCCTACATTGAGCTGAAAAGTGTTTTTGGCTTAACTCTTAGCGTGAAAAACATTTCTAAACGATTCTTGTGCCTAAAGTGGTTTTTTTCCATGCTCCACGGCTCCGTCATGTCAAAATGTGTAAAAAATGAAGTTGGATTTTTCGTACAAGTAGTACCCTACATAGAACGTGAAAAGTATTTTGCCCATAACTCTTATCACGGAAAACATTTCTGATTGATTCTTGCGCCTAAAGTAGCATTTTTCCATGCTCAACCGATTCCTCAAGTCCGAATGGGAAAAATATGAAGTTGGATTTCTCGTACCAGTTGTGCCGTGCATTGAGCTGAAAAGTGTTTTTGGCATAACTCTTAGCCTGAAAAACATTTCTAAACGATTGTTGTGCCTAAAGTGGTTTTTTTCCATGCTCCACAGCTCCGTCATGTCAAAATGTGTAAAAAATGAAGTTGGATTTTTCGTACAAGTAGTACCCTACATAGAACGTGAAAAGTATTTTGCCCATAACTCTTTATCTCGGAAAATATTTTTTATTGATTCTTGCGCCTAAAGTAGCATTTTTCCATGCTCAATAGATTCCTCAAGTCCGAATGGGAAAAAAAAGAAGTCGGATTTTTCGTACGAGTTGTGCCCTACATTGAGCTGAAAAGTGTTTTTGGCTTAACTCTTAGCGTGAAAAACATTTCTAAACGATTCTTGTGCCTAAAGTGGTTTTTTTCCATGCTCCACAGCTCCGTCATGTCAAAATGTGTTAAAAATGAAGTTGGATTTTTCGTACAAGTAGTACCCTACATAGAACGTGAAAAGTATTTTGCCCATAACTCTTTATCTCGGAAAATATTTTTGATTGATTCTTGCGCCTAAAATAGCATTTTTCCATGCTCAATAGATTCCTCAAGTCCGAATGGGAAAAAAAAGAAGTCGGATTTTTCGTACGAGTTGTGCCACCACATTGAGCTAAAAAGTGTTTTTGGCTTAACTCTTAGCGTGAAAAACATTTCTAAACGATTCTTGTGCCTAAAGTGGTTTTTTTCCATGCTCCACAGCTCCGTCATGTCAAAATGTGTAAAAAATGAAGTTGTATTTTTCGTACAAGTAGTACCCTACATAGAACGTGAAAAGTATTTTGCCCATAACTCTTATCACGGAAAACATTTCTGATTGATTCTTGCGCCTAAAGTAGCATTTTTCCATGCTCAACCGATTCCTCAAGTCCGAATGGGAAAAATATGAAGTTGGATTTCTCGTACCAGTTGTGCCGTGCATTGAGCTGAAAAGTGTTTTTGGCATAACTCTTAGCCTGAAAAATATTTCTAAACGATTCTTGTGCCTAAAGTGGTTTTTTTCCATGCTCCACAGCTCCGTCATGCAAAATGTGTAAAAAATGAAGTTGGATTTTTCGTACAAGTAGTGCCCTACATATAACGTGAAAAGTATTTTGCCCACAACTCTTATCTCGGAAAACATTTCTGATTGATTCTTGCGCCTAAAGTAGCATTTTTCCATGCTCAACCGATTCCTCAAGTCCGAATGGGAAAAATATGAAGTTGGATTTCTCGTATCAGTTGTGCCCTGCATTGAGCTGAAAAGTGTTTTTGGCATAAATCTAAGCCTGAAAAACATTTCTAAACGATTATTGTGCCTAAAGTAGTTTTTTTCCATGCTCCACTTCCCTGTCATGTCAAAATGTGTAAAAATTGAAGTTGGATTTTTCGTACAAGTAGTACCCTACATAGAACGTGAAAAGTATTTTGCCCATAACTCTTATCACGGAAAACATTTCTGATTGATTCTTGCGCCTAAAGTAGCATTTTTCCATGCTCAACCGATTCCTCAAGTCCGAATGGGAAAAATATGAAGTTGGATTTCTCGTACCAGTTGTGCCGTGCATTGAGCTGAAAAGTGTTTTTGGCATAACTCTTAGCCTGAAAAATATTTCTAAACGATTCTTGTGCCTAAAGTGGTTTTTTTCCATGCTCCACGGCTCCGTCATGTCAAAATGTGTAAAAAATGAAGTTGGATTTTTCGTACAAGTAGTACCCTACATAGAACGTGAAAAGTATTTTGCCCATAACTCTTTATCTCGGAAAATATTTTTGATTGATTCTTGCGCCTAAAGTAGCATTTTTCCATGCTCAATAGATTCCTCAAGTCCGAATGGGAAAAAAAAGAAGTCGGATTTTTCGTACGAGTTGTGCCCTACATTGAGCTGAAAAGTGTTTTTGGCATAACTCTTAGCCTGAAAAATATTTCTAAACGATTTTTGTCCCTAAAGTGGTTTTTTTCCATGCTCCACAGCTCCGTCATGTCAAAATGTGTAAAAAATGAAGTTGGATTTTTCGTACAAGTAGTGCCCTACATATAACGTGAAAAGTATTTTGCCCACAACTCTTATCTCGGAAAACATTTCTGATTGATTCTTGCGCCTAAAGTAGCATTTTTCCATGCTCAACCGATTCCTCAAGTCCGAATGGGAAAAATATGAAGTTGGATTTCTCGTATCGGGTTGTGCCCTCGCATTGAGCCGAAAAGTGTTTTTGGCATAAATCTAAGCCCGAAAAAATTTCTAAACGATTATTGTGCCTAAAGTAGTTTTTTTCCATGCTCCACTGCCCCGTCATGTGAAAATGTGTAAAAAATGAAGTTGGATTTTTCGTACAAGTAGTACCCTACATAGAACGTGAAAAGTATTTTGCCCATAACTCTTATCACGGAAAACATTTCTGATTGATTCTTGCGCCTAAAGTAGCATTTTTCTATGCTCAACCGATTGCTCAAGTCCGAATGGGAAAAATATGAAGTTGGATTTCTCGTACCAGTTGTGCCGTGCATTGAGCTGAAAAGTGTTTTTGGCATAACTCTTAGCCTGAAAAATATTTCTAAACGATTCTTGTGCCTAAAGTGGTTTTTTTCCATGCTCCACGGCTCCGTCATGTCAAAATGTGTAAAAAATGAAGTTGGATTTTTCGTACAAGTAGTACCCTACATAGAACGTGAAAAGTATTTTGCCCATAACTCTTTATCTCGGAAAATATTTTTGATTGATTCTTGCGCCTAAAATAGCATTTTTCCATGCTCAATAGATTCCTCAAGTCCGAATGGGAAAAAAAAAGAAGTCGGATTTTTCGTACGAGTTGTGCCCTACAATGAGCTGAAAAGTGTTTTTGGCTTAACTCTTAGCGTGAAAAACATTTCTAAACGATTCTTGTGCCTAAAGTGGTTTTTTTCCATGCTCCACAGCTCCGTCATGTCAAAATGTGTAAAAAATGAAGTTGTATTTTTCGTACAAGTAGTACCCTACATAGAACGTGAAAAATATTTTGCCCATAACTCTTATCACGGAAAACATTTCTGATTGATTCTTGCGCCTAAAGTAGCATTTTTCCATGCTCAACCGATTCCTCAAGTCCGAATGGGAAAAATATGAAGTTGGATTTCTCGTACCAGTTGTGCCGTGCATTGAGCTGAAAAGTGTTTTTGGCATAACTCTTAGCCTGAAAAACATTTCTAAACGATTCTTGTGCCTAATGTGGTTTTTTTCCATGCTCCACAGCTCCGTCATGTCAAAATGTGTAAAAAATGAAGTTGGATTTTTCGTACAAGTAGTACCCTACATAGAACGTGAAAAGTATTTTGCCCATAAATCTTATCTCGGAAAACATTTCTGATTGATTGTTGCGCCTAAAGTTACTTTTTTCCATGCTCAATAGATTCCTCAAGTCCAAATTGGAAAAAAATGAAGTCGGATTTTTCGTACCAGTTGTGCCCTGAATTGAGCTGAAAAGTGTTTTTGGCATAACTCTTAGCCTGAAAAACATTTCTAAACGATTGTTGTGCCTAAAGTGGTTTTTTTCCATGCTCCACAGCTCCGTCATGTCAAAATGTGTTAAAAATGAAGTTGGATTTTTCGTACAAGTAGTACCCTACATAGAACGTGAAAAGTATTTTGCCCATAACTCTTTATCTCGGAAAATATTTTTGATTGATTCTTGCGCCTAAAATAGCATTTTTCCATGCTCAATAGATTCCTCAAGTCCGAATGGGAAAAAAAAAGAAGTCGGATTTTTCGTACGAGTTGTGCCCTTCATTGAGCTGAAAAGTGTTTTTGGCTTAACTCTTAGCGTGAAAAACATTTCTAAACGATTCTTGTGCCTAAAGTGGTTTTTTTCCATGCTCCACAGCTCCGTCATGTCAAAATGTGTAAAAAATGAAGTTGTATTTTTCGTACAAGTAGTACCCTACATAGAACGTGAAAAGTATTTTGCCCATAACTCTTATCACGGAAAACATTTCTGATTGATTCTTGCGCCTAAAGTAGCATTTTTCCATGCTCAACCGATTCCTCAAGTCCGAATGGGAAAAATATGAAGTTGGATTTCTCGTACCAGTTGTGCCGTGCATTGAGCTGAAAAGTGTTTTTGGCATAACTCTTAGCCTGAAAAATATTTCTAAACGATTCTTGTGCCTAAAGTGGTTTTTTTCCATGCTCCACAGCTCCGTCATGCAAAATGTGTAAAAAATGAAGTTGGATTTTTCGTACAAGTAGTGCCCTACATATAACGTGAAAAGTATTTTGCCCACAACTCTTATCTCGGAAAACATTTCTGATTGATTCTTGCGCCTAAAGTAGCATTTTTCCATGCTCAACCGATTCCTCAAGTCCGAATGGGAAAAATATGAAGTTGGATTTCTCGTATCGGTTGTGCCCCTGCATTGAGTGAAAAGTGTTTTTGGCATAAATCTAAGCCTGAAAAACATTTCTAAACGATTATTGTGCTTAAAGTAGCTTTTTTCCATGCTCCACTTCCCTGTCATGTCAAAATGTGTAAAAAATGAAGTTGGATTTTTCGTACAAGTAGTACCCTACATAGAACGTGAAAAGTATTTTGCCCATAACTCTTATCACGGAAAACATTTCTGATTGATTCTTGCGCCTAAAGTAGCATTTTTCCATGCTCAACCGATTCCTCAAGTCCGAATGGGAAAAATATGAAGTTGGATTTCTCGTACCAGTTGTGCCGTGCATTGAGCTGAAAAGTGTTTTTGGCATAACTCTTAGCCTGAAAAATATTTCTAAACGATTCTTGTGCCTAAAGTGGTTTTTTTCCATGCTCCACAGCTCCGTCATGTCAAAATGTGTAAAAAATGAAGTTGGATTTTTCGTACAAGTAGTACCCTACATTGAACGTGAAAAGTATTTTGCCCATAACTCTTTATCTCGGAAAATATTTTTGATTGATTCTTGCGCCTAAAGTAGCATTTTTCCATGCTCAATAGATTCCTCAAGTCCGAATGGGAAAAAAAAGAAGTCGGATTTTTCGTACGAGTTGTGCCCTACATTGAGCTGAAAAGTGTTTTTGGCATAACTCTTAGCCTGAAAAATATTTCTAAACGATTTTTGTCCCTAAAGTGGTTTTTTTCCATGCTCCACAGCTCCGTCATGTCAAAATGTGTAAAAAATGAAGTTGAATTTTTCGTACAAGTAGTGCCCTACATATAACGTGAAAAGTATTTTGCCCACAACTCTTATCTCGGAAAACATTTCTGATTGATTCTTGCGCCTAAAGTAGCATTTTTCCATGCTCAACCGATTCCTCAAGTCCGAATGGGAAAAATATGAAGTTGGATTTCTCGTATCAGTTGTGCCCTGCATTGAGCTGAAAAGTGTTTTTGGCATAAATCTAAGCCTGAAAAAATTTCTAAACGATTATTGTGCCTAAAGTAGTTTTTTTCCATGCTCCACTGCCCTGTCATGTGAAAATGTGTAAAAAATGAAGTTGGATTTTTCGTACAAGTAGTACCCTACATAGAACGTGAAAAGTATTTTGCCCATAACTCTTATCACGGAAAACATTTCTGATTGATTCTTGCGCCTAAAGTAGCATTTTTCTATGCTCAACCGATTCCTCAAGTCCGAATGGGAAAAATATGAAGTTGGATTTCTCGTACCAGTTTTGCCGTGCATTGAGCTGAAAAGTGTTTTTGGCATAACTCTTAGCCTGAAAAATATTTTTAAACGATTCTTGTGCCTAAAGTGGTTTTTTTCCATGCTCCACGGCTCCGTCATGTCAAAATGTGTAAAAAATGAAGTTGGATTTTTCGTACAAGTAGTACCCTACATAGAACGTGAAAAGTATTTTGCCCATAACTCTTTATCTCGGAAAATATTTTTGATTGATTCTTGCGCCTAAATTAGCATTTTTCCATGCTCAATAGATTCCTCAAGTCCGAATGGGAAAAAAAAGTTGGATTTTTCGTACGAGTTGTGCCCTACATTGAGCTGAAAAGTGTTTTTGGCATAACTCTTAGCCTGAAAAATATTTCTAAACGATTCTTGTGCCTAAAGTGGTTTTTTTCCATGCTCCACAGCTCCGTCATGTCAAAATGTGTAAAAAATGAAGTTGGATTTTTCGTACAAGTAGTGCCCTACATATAACGTGAAAAGTATTTTGCCCACAACTCTTATCTCGGAAAACATTTCTGATTGATTCTTGCGCCTAAAGTAGCATTTTTCCATGCTCAACCGATTCCTCAAGTCCGAATGGGAAAAATATGAAGTTGGATTTCTCGTATCAGTTGTGCTCTGCATTGAGCTGAAAAGTGTTTTTGGCATAAATCTAAGCCTGAAAAACATTTCTTAACGATTATTGTGCCTAAAGTTGTTTTTTTCCATGCTCCACTGCCCTGTCATGTCAAAATGTGTAAAAAATGAAGTTGGATTTTTCGTACAAGTAGTACCCTACATAGAACGTGAAAAGTATTTTGCCCATAACTCTTATCTCGGAAAACATTTCTGCTTGATTCTTGCGCCTAAAGTTGCTTTTTTCCATGCTCAATTGATTACTCAAGTCCAAATTGAAAAAAAATGAAGTCGGATTTTTCGTACCCGTTTTTGCCCGCATTGAGTTAAAAAGTATTTTGCCTATAACTCTTATCTCGGAAAACATTTCTGATTGATTCTTGCGCTTAAAGTTACTTTTTTCCATGCTCAATAGATTCCTCAAGTCCAAATTGGAAAAAAATGAAGTCGGATTTTTCGTACCAGTTGTGCCCTGGATTGAGCTAAAAAGTGTTTTTGGCATAACTCTTAGCCTGAAAAACATTTCTAAACGATTCTTGTGCCTAATGTGGTTTTTTTCCATGCTCCACGGCTCCGTCATGTCAAATTGGTTAAAAAATGAAGTTGGATTTTTCGTACAAGTAGTACCCTACATAGAACGTGAAAAGTATTTTGCCTATAACTCTTATCTCGGAAAACATTTCTGCTTGATTCTTGCGCCTAAAGTTGCTTTTTTCCATGCTCAATTGATTACTCAAGTCCAAATTGAAAAAAAATGAAGTCGGATTTTTCGTACCAGTTGTGCCCTGCATTGAGCTGAAAAGTGTTTTTGGCATAACTCTTAGCCTGAAAAATATTTCTAAACGATTCTTGTGCCTAAAGTGGTTTTTTTCCATGCTCCACAGCTCTGTCATTTCAAAATGTGTAAAAAAATGAAGTTGGATTTTTCGTACAAGTAGTACCCTACATAGAACGTGAAAAATATTTTGCCCATAACTCTTTATCTCGGAAAATATTTTTGATTGATTCTTGTGCCTAAAATAGCATTTTTCCATGCTCAATAGATTCCTCAAGTCCGAATGGGAAAAAAAAAAGAAGTCGGATTTTTCGTACGAGTTGTGCCCTACATTGAGCTGAAAAGTGTTTTTGGCTTAACTCTTAGCGTGAAAAACATTTCTAAACGATTCTTGTGTCTAAAGTGGTTTTTTTCCATGCTCCACAGCTCCGTCATGTCAAAATGTGTAAAAAATGAAGTTGGATTTTCGTACAAGTAGTACCCAACATAGAACGTGAAAAGTATTTTGCCCATAACTCTTATCTAGGAAAACATTTCTGATTGATTCTTGCGCCTAAAGTTGCTTTTTTCAATGCTCAATAGATTCCTCAAGTCCAAATTGGAAAAAAATGAAGTCGGATTTTTCGTACCAGTTGTGCCCCTGGATTGAGCTAAAAAGTGTTTTTGGCATAACTCTTAGCTCCGAAAAACATTTCTAAACGATTCTTGTGCCTAATGTGGTTTTTTTCCGTGCTCCACAGCTCCGTCATGTCAATATGGGTAAAAAATGAAGTTGGATTTTTCGTACAAGTAGTACCCTACATAGAACGTGAAAAGTATTTTGCGCATAACTCTTATCTCGGAAAACATTTCTGATTGATTCTTGCGCCTAAAGTTGCTTTTTTCCATGCTCAATAGATTCCTCAAGTCCAAATTGGAAAAAAATGAAGTCGGATTTTTCGTACCAGTTGTGTCCTGCATTGAGCTGAAAAGTGTTTTTGGCATAACTCTTAGCCTGAAAAACATTTCTAAACGATTATTGTGCCTAATGTGGTTTTTTTCCATGCTCCACAGCTCTGTCATGTCAAAATGTGTAAAAAATGAAGTTGGATTTTTCGTACAAGTAGTACCCTACATAGAGCGTGAAAAATATTTTACCCATAACTCTTATCTCGGAAAACATTTCTGATTGATTCTTGCGCCTAAAGTTACTTTTTTCCATGCTCAATAGATTCCTCAAGTCCAAATTGGAAAAAAATGAAGTCGGATTTTTCGTACCCGGTTGTGCCCCGAATTGAGCTAAAAAGTGTTTTTGGCATAACTCTTAGCCTGAAAAACATTTCTAAACAATTGTTGTGCCTAAAGTGGTTTTTTTCCATGCTCCACAGCTCCGTCATGTCAAAATGTGTAAAAAATGAAGTTGGATTTTTCGTACAAGTAGTACCCTACATAGAACGTGAAAAGTATTTTGCCCATAACTCTTATCTCGGACTATATTTTTGATTGATTATTGCGCTTAAAGTATCATTTTTCCATGCTCAATAGATTCCTCAAGTCCAAATTGGAAAAAAATGAAGTCGGCTTTTTCGTACCAGTTGTGCCACCGAATTGAGCCGAAAAGTGTTTTTGGCATAACTCTTAGCCCGAAAAACATTTCTAAACGATTGTTGTGCCTAAAGTGGTTTTTTTCCATGCTCCACAGCTCCGTCATGTCAAAATGTGTAAAAAATGAAGTTGGATTTTTCGTACAAGTAGTACCCTACATAGAGCGTGAAAAGTATTTTGCCCATAACTCTTATCTCGGAAAACATTTCTGATTGATTCTTGCGCCTAAAGTTACTTTTTTCCATGCTTAATAGATTCCTCAAGTCCAAATTGGAAAAAAATGAAGTCGGATTTTTCGTACCAGTTGTGCCCTGAATTGAGCTGAAAAGTGTTTTTGGCATAACTCTTAGCCTGAAAGACATTTCTAAACGATTCTTGTGCCTAAAGTGGTTTTTTTCCATGCTCCACAGCTCCGTCATGTCAAAATGTGTTAAAAATGAAGTTGGATTTTTCGTACAAGTAGTACCCTACATAGAACGTGAAAAGTATTTTGCCCATAACTCATTATCTCGGAAAATATTTTTGATTGATTCTTGCGCCTAAAATAGCATTTTTCCATGCTCAATAGATTACTCAAGTCCGAATGGGAAAAAAAAAGAAGTCGGATTTTTCGTACGAGTTGTGCCCTACATTGAGCTGAAAAGTGTTTTTGGCTTAACTCTTAGCGTGAAAAACATTTCTAAACGATTCTTGTGCCTAAAGTGGTTTTTTTCCATGCTCCACAGTTCCGTCATGTCAAAATGTGTAAAAAATGAAGTTGGATTTTTCGTACAAGTAGTACCCTACATAGAACGTGAAAAGTATTTTGCCCATAACTCTTATCACGGAAAACATTTCTGATTGATTCTTGCGCCTAAAGTAGCATTTTTCCATGCTCAACCGATTCCTCAAGTCCGAATGGGAAAAATATGAAGTTGGATTTCTCGTACCAGTTGTGCCGTGCATTGAGCTGAAAAGTGTTTTTGGCATAACTCTTAGCCTGAAAAACATTTCTAAACGATTGTTGTGCCTAAAGTGGTTTTTTTCCATGCTCCACAGCTCCGTCATGTCAAAATGTGTAAAAAATGAAGTTGGATTTTTCGTACAAGTAGTACCCTACATAGAACGTGAAAAGTATTTTGCCCATAACTCTTTATCTCGGAAAATATTTTTGATTGATTCTTGCGCCTAAAGTAGCATTTTTCCATGCTCAATAGATTCCTCAAGTCCGAATGGGAAAAAAAAAGAAGTCGGATTTTTCGTACGAGTTGTGCCCTACATTGAGCTGAAAAGTGTTTTTGGCTTAACTCTTAGCGTGAAAAACATTTCTAAACGATTCTTGTGCCTAAAGTGGTTTTTTTCCATGCTCCACAGCTCCGTCATGTCAAAATGTTTAAAAAATGAAGTTGGATTTTTCGTACAAGTAGTACCCTACATAGAATGTGAAAAGTATTTTGCCCATAACTCTTATCTCGGAAAACATTTCTGATTGATTCTTGCGCCTAAAGTTGCTTTTTTCCATGCTCAATAGATTCCTCAAGTCCAATTTGGAAAAAAATGAAGTCGGATTTTTCGTACCAGTTGTGCCCTGGATTGAGCTAAAAAGTGTTTTTGGCATAACTCTTAGCCTGAAAAACATTTCTAAACGATTCTTGTGCCTAATGTGGTTTTTTTCCATGCTCCACAGCTCCGTCATGTCAATATGGGTAAAAAATGAAGTTGGATTTTTCGTACAAGTAGTACCCTACATAGAACGTGAAAAGTATTTTGCCCATAACTCTTATCTCGGAAAACATTTCTGATTGATTCTTGCGCCTAAAGTTGCTTTTTTCCATGCTCAATAGATTCCTCAAGTCCAAATTGGAAAAAAATGAAGTCGGATTTTTCGTACCAGTTGTGCCCTGCATTGTGCTGAAAAGTGTTTTTGGCATAACTCTTAGCCTGAAAAACATTTCTAAACGATTCTTGTGCCTAATGTGGTTTTTTTCCATGGTCCACAACTCCGTCATGTCAAAATGTGTAAAAAATGAAGTTGGATTTTTCGTACAAGTAGTACCCTACATAGAGCATGAAAAGTATTTTGCCTATAACTCTTATCTCGGAAAACATTTATGATTGATTCTTGCGCTTAAAGTTACTTTTTTCCATGCTCAATAGATTCCTCAAGTCCAAATTGGAAAAAAATGAAGTCGGATTTTTCGTACCAGTTGTGCCCTTGATTGAGCTAAAAAGTGTTTTTGGCATAACTCTTAGCCTGAAAAACATTTCTAAACGATTCTTGTGCCTAATGTGGTTTTTTTCCATGCTCCACAGCTCCGTCATGTCAAATTGGTTAAAAAATGAAGTTGGATTTTTCGTACAAGTAGTACCCTACATAGAACGTGAAAAGTATTTTGCCCATAACTCTTATCTCGGAAAACATTTCTGCTTGATTCTTGCACCTAAAGTTGCTTTTTTCCATGCTCAATTGATTACTCAAGTCCAAATTGAAAAAAAATGAAGTCGGATTTTTCGTACCAGTTGTGCCCTGCATTGAGCTGAAAAGTGTTTTTGGCATAACTCTTAGCCTGAAAAATATTTCTAAACGATTCTTGTGCCTAAAGTGGTTTTTTTCCATGCTCCACAGCTCCGTCATTTCAAAATGTGTAAAAAATGAAGTTGGATTTTTCGTACAAGTAGTACCCTACATAGAACGTGAAAAATATTTTGCCCATAACTCTTATCTCGGAAAATATTTTTGATTGATTCTTGCGCTTAAAGTATCATTTTTCCATACTCAATAAATTCCTCAAGTCCGAATGGGAAAAAAAAGAAAGTCGGATTTTTCGTACCAGTTGTGCCCTGCATTGAGCTGAAAAGTGTTTTTGGCATAACTCTTAGCCTAAAAAACATTTCTAAACGATTCTTGTGCTTAATGTGGTTTTTTTCCATGCTCCACAGCTCCGTCATGTCAAAATGTGTAAAAAATGAAGTTGGATTTTTCGTACAAGTAGTACCCTACATAGAACGTGAAAAGTATTTTGCCCATAACTCTTATCTCGGAAAACATTTCTGATTGATTCTTGCGCCTAAAGTTGCTTTTTTCCATGCTCAATAGATTCCTCAAGTCCAAATTGGAAAAAAATGAAGTCGGATTTTTCGTACCAGTTGTGCCCTGGATTGAGCTAAAAAGTGTTTTTGGCATAACTCTTAGTCTGAAAAACATTTCTAAACGATTCTTGTGCCTAATGTGGTTTTTTTCCATGCTCCACTGCCCTGTCATGTCAAAATGTGTAAAAAATGAAGTTGGATTTTTCTTACAAGTAGTGCCCTACATTGAATGTGAAAAGTATTTTGCCCATAACTCTTATCTCGGAAAACATTTCTGATTGATTCTTGCGCCTAAAGTTGCTTTTTTCCATGCTCAATAGATTCCTCAAGTCCAAATTGGAAAAAAATGAAGTCGGATTTTTCGTACCAGTTGTGCCCTGCATTAAGCTAAAAAGTGTTTTTGGCATAACTCTTAGCCTGAAAAACATTTCTAAACGATTCTTGTGCCTAATGTGGTTTTTTTCCATGCTCCACAGCTCCGTCATGTCAAAATGTGTAAAAAATGAAGTTGGATTTTTCGTACAAGTAGTACCCAACATAGAACGTGAAAAGTATTTTGCCCATAAGTCTTATCTAGGAAAATATTTCTGATTGATTCTTGCGCCTAAAGTTGCTTTTTTCAATGCTCAATAGATTCCTCAAGTCCAAATTGGAAAAAAATGAAGTCGGATTTTTCGTACCCGGTTGTGCCCCGGATTGAGCTAAAAAGTGTTTTTGGCATAACTCTTAGCCTGAAAAACATTTCTAAACGATTCTTGTGCCTAATGTGGTTTTTTTCCGTGCTCCACAGCTCCGTCATGTCAATATGGGTAAAAAATGAAGTTGGATTTTTCGTACAAGTAGTACCCTACATAGAACGTGAAAAGTATTTTGCGCATAACTCTTATCTCGGAAAACATTTCTGATTGATTCTTGCGCCTAAAGTTGCTTTTTTCCATGCTCAATAGATTCCTCAAGTCCAAATTGGAAAAAAATGAAGTCGGATTTTTCGTACCAGTTGTGCCCTGCATTGAGCTGAAAAGTGTTTTTGGCATAACTCTTAGCCTGAAAAACATTTCTAAACGATTATTGTGCCTAATGTGGTTTTTTTCCATGCTCCACAGCTCCGTCATGTCAAAATGTGTAAAAAATGAAGTTGGATTTTTCGTACAAGTAGTACCCTACATAGAGCGTGAAAAGTATTTTGCCCATAACTCTTATCTCGGAAAACATTTCTGATTGATTCTTGCGCCTAAAGTTACTTTTTTTCCATTTTCAATAGATTCCTCAAGTCCAAATTGGAAAAAAATGAAGTCGGATTTTTCGTACCGGTTGTGCCCCGGAATTGAGCTAAAAAGTGTTTTTGGCATAACTCTTAGCCTGAAAAACATTTCAAAACGATTCTTGTGCCTAATGTGGTTTTTTTCCATGCTCCACAGCTCCGTCATGTCAAATTGGTTAAAAAATGAAGTTGGATTTTTCGTACAAGTAGTACCCTACATAGAACGTGAAAAGTATTTTGCCCATAACTCTTATCTCGGAAAACATTTCTGATTGATTCTTGC
Organism: Beta corolliflora; assembly: GCA_947648045.1. NCBI lineage: Eukaryota > Viridiplantae > Streptophyta > Magnoliopsida > Caryophyllales > Amaranthaceae > Beta > Beta corolliflora. The sequence goes on along the minus strand of CANSZD010000061.1, from coordinate 213,177 downwards.
GCCTAAAGTTACTTTTTTCCATGCTCAATAGATTCCTCAAGTCCAAATTGGAAAAAAATGAAGTCGGATTTTTCGTACCGGTTGTGCCCTACAATTGAGCCGAAAAGTGTTTTTGGCATAACTCTTAGCCCCGAAAAACATTTCTAAACGATTGTTGTGCCTAAAGTGGTTTTTTTCCATGCTCCACAGCTCCGTCATGTCAAAATGTGTAAAAAATGAAGTTGGATTTTTCGTACAAGTAGTACCCTACATAGAACGTGAAAAGTATTTTACCCATAACTCTTATCTCGGAAAATATTTTTGATTGATTATTGCGCTTAAAGTATCATTTTTCCATGCTCAATAGATTCCTCAAGTCCAAATTGGAAAAAAATGAAGTCGGATTTTTCGTACCAGTTGTGCCCTGAATTGAGCTGAAAAGTGTTTTTGGCATAACTCTTAGACTGAAAAACATTTCTAAACGATTGTTGTGCCTAAAGTGGTTTTTTTCCATGCTCCACAAATTCGTCATGTCAAAATGTGTAAAAAATGAAGTTGGATTTTTCGTATAAGTAGTACCCTACATAGAACGTGAAAAGTATTTTGCCCATAACTCTTATCTCGGAAAATATTTTTGATTGATTCTTGCGCCTAAAGTTACTTTTTTCCATGCTCAATAGATTCCTCTAGTCCAAATTGGAAAAAAATGAAGTCAGATTTTTCGTACCAGTTGTGCCCTGAATTGAGCTGAAAAGTGTTTTTGGCATAACTCTTAGCCTGAAAAACATTTCTAAACGATTGTTGTGCCTAAAGTGGTTTTTTTCCATGCTCCACAGCTCCGTCATGTCAAAATAAGTAAAAAATGAAGTTGGATTTTTCGTACAAGTAGTACCCTACATAGAACGTGAAAAGTATTTTGCCCATCACTCTTATCTCGGAAAATATTTTTGATTGATTATTGCGCTTAAAGTTACTTTTTTCCATGCTCAATAGATTACTCAAGTCCAAATTGGGAAAAAAAATAAAGTCGGATTTTTCGTACCAGTTGTGCCCGACATTGAGCTGAAAAGTGTTTTTGGCATAACTCTTAGCCTGAAAAACATTTCTAAACGATTTTTGTGCCTAAAGTGGTTTTTTTTCATGCACCACAGCTCCGTCATGTCAAAATGTGTTAAAAATGAAGTTTGATTTTTCGTACAAGTAGTACCCTACATAGAACGTGAAAAGTATTTTGCCAATAACTCTTATCTCGGAAAATATTTTTGATTGATTATTGCGCTTAAAGTATCATTTTTCCATGCTCAATAGATTCCTCAAGTTCGAATGTGAAAAAAAATAAAGTCGGATTTGTCGTACCAGTTGTGCCCTGAATTGAGCTGAAAAGTGTTTTTGGCATAACTCTTAACCTGAAAAACATTTCTACACGATTCTTGTGCCTAAAGTTGTTTTTTTTTCCAAGCTCCACAGCTCCGTCATGTCAAAATGTGTTAAAAATGAAGTTGGATTTTTCGTACAAGTAGTACCCTACATAGAACGTGAAAAGTATTTTGCCCATAACTTTTATCTCGGAAAATATTTTTGATTGATTCTTGCGCCTAAAATAGCATTTTTCCATGCTCAATAGATTCCTCAAGTCCGAATGGGAAAAAAAAAGAAGTCGGATTTTTCGTACGAGTTGTGCCCTACATTGAGCTGAAAAGTGTTTTTGGCTTAACTCTTAGCGTGAAAAACATTTATAAACGATTCTTGTGCCTAAAGTGGTTTTTTTCCATGCTCCACAGCTCCGTCATGTCAAAATGTGTAAAAAATAAAGTTGGATTTTTCGTACAAGTAGTACCCTACATAGAACGTGAAAAGTATTTTGCCCATAACTCTTATCACGGAAAACATTTCTGATTGATTCTTGCTCCTAAAGTAGCATTTTTCCATGCTCAACTGATTCCTCAAGTCCGAATTGGAAAAATATGAAGTTGGATTTCTCGTATCAGTTGTGCCCTGAATTGAGCTGAAAAGTGTTTTTGGCATAAATCTAAGCCTGAAAAACATTTCTAAACGATTATTGTGCCTAAAGTAGTTTTTTTCCATGCTCCACTGCCCTGTCATGTCAAAATGTGTAAAAAATGAAGTTGGATTTTTCTTACAAGTAGTGCCCTACATTGAATGTGAAAAGTATTTGGCCATAACTCTTATCTCGGAAAACATTTCTGATTGATTCTTACGCCTAAAGTTGCTTTTTTCCATGCTCAATGGATTCCTCAAGTCCAAATTGAAAAAAAATGAAGTCGGATTTTTCGTACCAGTTGTGCCCTGAATTGAGCTGAAAAGTGTTTTTGGCATAACTCTTAGCCTGAAAAACATTTCAAAACGATTCTTGTGCCTAATGTGGTTTTTTTCCATGCTCCACAGCTCCGTCATGTCAAAATGTGTAAAAAATGAAGTTGGATTTTTCGTACAAGTAGTACCCTACATAGAACGTGAAAAGTATTTTGCCCATAACTCTTATCTCGGAAAACATTTCTGATTGATTCTTGCGCCTAAAGTTGGTTTTTTCCATGCTCAATAGATTCCTCGAGTCCAAATTGAAAAAAAATGAAGTCGGATTTTTCGTACCAGTTGTGCCCTGCATTGAGCTGAAAAGTGTTTTTGGCATAACTCTTAGCCTGAAAAATATTTCTAAACGATTCTTGTGCCTAATGTGGTTTTTTTCCATGCTCCACAGCCCCGTCATTTCAAAATGTGTAAAAAATGAAGTTAGATTTTTCGTACAAGTAGTGCCCTACATATAACGTGAAAAGTATTTTGCCCACAACTCTTATCTCGGAAAACATTTCTGATTGATTCTTGCGCCTAAAGTAGCATTTTTCCATGCTCAACCGATTCCTCAAGTCCGAATGGGAAAAATATGAAATTGGATTTCTCGTACCAGTTGTACCCTTCATTGAGCCAAAAAGTGTTTTTGGCATAACTCTTAGCCTGAAAAATATTTCTAAACGAATCTTGTGCCTAAAGTGGTTTTTTTCCATGCTCCACAGCTCCGTCATGTCAAAATGTGTAAAAAATGAAGTTGGATTTTTCGTACAAGTAGTGCCCTACATATAACGTGAAAAGTATTATGCCACAACTCTTATCTCGGAAAAAATTTCTGATTGATTCTAGCGCCTAAAGTAGCATTTTTCCATGCTCAACCGATTTCTCAAGTCTGAATGGGAAAAATATGAAGTTGGATTTCTCGTACCAGTTGTGCCCTGCATTGAGCTGAAAAGTGTTTTTGGCATAAATCTTAGCCTGAAAAACATTTCTAAACGATTATTGTGCCTAAAGTGGTTTTTTTCCATGCTCCACTGCCCTGTCATGTCAAAATGGGTAAAAAATGAAGTTGGATTTTTCGTACAAGTAGTACCCTACATAGAACGTGAAAAGTATTTTGCCCATAACTCTTATCTCGGAAAACATTTCTGATTGATTCTTGCGCCTAAAGTTGCTTTTTTCCATGCTTAATAGATTCCTAAGTCCAAATTGGAAAAAAATGAAGTCGGATTTTTCGTACCAGTTGTGCCCTGAATTGAGCTGAAAAGTGTTTTTGGCATAACTCTTAACCTGAAAAACATTTCTAAACGATTGTTGTGCCTAAAGTTGTTTTTTTCCATGCTCCACAGCTCCGTCATGTCAAAATGTGTTAAAAATGAAGTAGGATTTTTCGTACAAGTAGTACCCTACATAGAACGTGAAAAGTATTTTGCCCATAACTCTTTATCTCGGAAAATATTTTTGATTGATTCTTGCGCCTAAAATAGCATTTTTCCATGCTCAATAGATTCCTCAAGTCCGAATGGGAAAAAAAAAGAAGTCGGATTTTTCGTACGAGTTGTGCCCTACATTGAGCTGAAAAGTGTTTTTGGCTTAACTCTTAGCGTGAAAAACATTTCTAAACGATTCTTGTGCCTAAAGTGGTTTTTTTCCATGCTCCACAGCTCCGTCATGTCAAAATGTGTAAAAAATGAAGTTGGATTTTTCGTACAAGTAGTACCCTACATAGAACGTGAAAAGTATTTTGCCCATAACTCTTATCACGGAAAACATTTCTGATTGATTCTTGCGCCTAAAGTAGCATTTTTCCATGCTCAACCGATTCCTCAAGTCCGAATGGGAAAAATATGATGTTGGATTTCTCGTACCAGTTGTGCCGTGCATTGAGCTGAAAAGTGTTTTTGGCATAACTCTTAGCCTGAAAAATATTTCTAAACGATTCTTGTGCCTAAAGTGGTTTTTTTCCATGCTCCACAGCTCCGTCATGTGAAAATGTGTAAAAAATGAAGTTGGATTTTTCGTACAAGTAGTGCCCTACATATAACGTGAAAAGTATTTTGCCCACAACTCTTATCTCGGAAAACATTTCTGATTGATTCTTGCGCCTAAAGTAGCATTTTTCCATGCTCAACCGATTCCTCAAGTCCGAATGGGAAAAATATGAAGTTGGATTTCTCGTATCAGTTGTGCCCTGCATTGAGCTGAAAAGTGTTTTTGGCATAAATCTAAGCCTGAAAAACATTTCTAAACGATTATTGTGCCTAAAGTAGTTTTTTTCCATGCTCCACTGCCCTGTCATGTCAAAATGTGTAAAAAATGAAGTTGGATTTTTCTTACAAGTAGTGCCCTACATTGAATATGAAAAGTATTTGGCCATAACTCTTATCTCGGAAAACATTTCTGATTGATTCTTACGCCTAAAGTTGCTTTTTTCCATGCTCAATAGATTCCTCAAGTCCAAATTGGAAAAAAATGAAGTCGGATTTTTCGTACCAGTTGTGCCCTGAATTGAGCTGAAAAGTGTTTTTGGCATAACTCTTAGCCTGAAAAACATTTCTAAACGATTGTTGTGCCTAAAGTGGTTTTTTTTCCATGCTCCACACCGTCATGTCAAAATGTGTAAAAAATGAAGTTGGATTTTTCGTACAAGTAGTACCCTACATAGAACGTGAAAAGTATTTTGCCCATAACTCTTTATCTCGGAAAATATTTTTGATTGATTCTTGCGCCTAAAGTAGCATTTTTCCATGATCAATAGATTCCTCAAGTCCGAATGGGAAAAAAAAAGAAGTCGGATTTTTCGTACGAGTTGTGCCCTACATTGAGCTGAAAAGTGTTTTTGGCTTAACTCTTAGCGTGAAAAACATTTCTAAACGATTCTTGTGCCTAAAGTGGTTTTTTTCCATGCTCCACAGCTCCGTCATGTCAAAATGTGTAAAAAATGAAGTTGGATTTTTCGTACAAGTAGTACCCTACATAGAACGGGAAAAGTATTTTGCCCATAACTCTTATCACGGAAAACATTTCTGATTGATTCTTGCGCCTAAAGTAGCATTTTTCCATGCTCAACCGATTCCTCAAGTCCGAATGGGAAAAATATGAAGTTGGATTTCTCGTACCAGTTGTGCCGTGCATTGAGCTGAAAAGTGTTTTTGGCATAACTCTTAGCCTGAAAAATATTTCTAAACGATTCTTGTGCCTAAAGTGGTTTTTTTCCATGCTCCACAGCTCCGTCATGTCAAAATGTGTAAAAAATGAAGTTGGATTTTTCGTACAAGTAGTGCCCTACATATAACGTGAAAAGTATTTTGCCCACAACTCTTATCTCGGAAAACATTTCTGATTGATTCTTGCGCCTAAAGTAGCATTTTTCCATGCTCAACCGATTCCTCAAGTCCGAATGGGAAAAATATAAAGTTGGATTTCTCGTATCAGTTGTGCCCTGCATTGAGCTGAAAAGCGTTTTTGGCATAAATCTATGCCTGAAAAAATTTCTAAACGATTATTGTGCCTAAAGTAGTTTTTTTCCATGCTCCACTGCCCTGTCATGTCAAAATGTGTAAAAAATGAAGTTGGATTTTTCTTACAAGTAGTGCCCTACATTAAATGTGAAAAGTATTTGGCCATAACTCTTATCTCGGAAAACATTTCTGATTGATTCTTACGCCTAAAGTTGCTTTTTTCCATGCTCAATAGATTCCTCAAGTCCAAATTGAAAAACAATGAAGTCGGATTTTTCGTACGAGTTGTGCCCTGCATTGAGCTAAAAAGTGTTTTTGGCATAACTCTTAGCCTGAGAAACATTTCAAAACGATTCTTGTGCCTAATGTGGTTTTTTTCCATGCTCCACAGCTCCGTCATGTCAAAATGTGTAAAAAATGAAGTTGGATTTTTCGTACAAGTAGTGCCCTACATATAACGTGAAAAGTATTATGCCACAACTCTTATCTCGGAAAACATTTCTGATTGATTCTTGCGCCTAAAGTTGGTTTTTTCCATTCTCAATAGATTCCTCGAGTCCAAATTGAAAAAAAATGAAGTCGGATTTTTCGTACCAGTTGTGCCCTGCATTGAGCTGAAAAGTGTTTTTGGCATAACTCTTAGCCTGAAAAATATTTCTAAACGATTCTTGTGCCTAAAGTGGTTTTTTTCCATGCTCCACAGCTCCGTCATTTCAAAATGTATAAAAAATGAAGTTAGATTTTTCGTACAAGTAGTGCCCTACATATAACGTGAAAAGTATTTTGCCCACAACTCTTATCTCGGAAAACATTTCTGATTGATTTTTGCGCCTAAAGTAGCATTTTTCCATGCTCAACCGATTCCTCAAGTCCGAATGGGAAAAATATGAAATTGAATTTATCGTACCAGTTGTACCCTTCATTGAGCTAAAAAGTGTTTTTGGCATAACTCTTAGCCTGAAAAATATTTCTAAACGAATCTTGTGCCTAAAGTGGTTTTTTTCCATGCTCCACAGCTCCGTCATGTCAAAATGTGTAAAAAATGAAGTTGGATTTTTCGTACAAGTAGTGCCCTACATATAACGTGAAAAGTATTATGCCACAACTCTTATCTCGGAAAACATTTCTGATTGATTCTAGCGCCTAAAGTAGCATTTTTCCATGCTCAACCGATTTCTCAAGTCTAAATGGGAAAAATATGAAGTTGGATTTCTCGTACCAGTTGTGCCCTGCATTGAGCTGAAAAGTGTTTTTGGCATAAATCTTAGCCTGAAAAACATTTCTAAACGATTATTGTGCCTAAAGTGGTTTTTTTCCATGCTCCACTGCCCTGTCATGTCAAAATGTGTAAAAAATGAAGTCGGATTTTTCGTACAAATAGTGCCCTACAGAAGAAAATTACTAAAAACATTAATCTTTTGCTCCAGAAAGTTTTGAGTCCCCGCATTGAGCTAAAAAGTGTTTTTGGCATAACTCTTAGCCTGAAAAACATTTCTAAACGATTCTTGTGCCTAATGTGGTTTTTTTCCATGCTCCACAGCTCCGTCATGTCAAAATGTGTAAAAAATGAAGTTAGATTTTTCGTACAAGTAGTACCCTACATAGAACGTGAAAAGTATTTTGCCCATAACTCTTATCTCGGAAAACATTTCTGATTGATTCTTGCGCCTAAAGTTGCTTTTTTCCATGCTCAATAGATTCCTCAAGTCCAAATTGGAAAAAAATGAAGTCGGATTTTTCGTACCAGTTGTGCACTGGATTGAGCTAAAAAGTGTTTTTGGCATAACTCTTAGCCTGAAAAACATTTCCAAACGAATCTTGTGCCTAAAGTGGTTTTTTTCCATGCTCCACAGCTCCGTCATGTCAAAATGTGTAAAAAATGAAGTTGGATTTTTCGTACAAGTACTGCCCTACATATAACATGAAAAGTATTATGCCCACAACTCTTATCTCGGAAAACATTTCTGATTGATTCTTGCGCCTAAAGTAGCATTTTTCCATGCTCAACCGATTTCTCAAGTCCGAATGGGAAAAATATGAAGTTGGATTTCTCGTACCAGTTGTGCCCTGCATTGAACTGAAAAGTGTTTTTGGCATAAATCTTAGCCTGAAAAACATTTCTAAACGATTATTGTGCCTAAAGTGGTTTTTTTATATGCTCCACTGCCCTGTCATGTCAAAATGTTTAAAAAATGAAGTTGGATTTTTCTTACAAATAGTGCCCTACATTGAATGTGAAAAGTATTTTGCCCATAACTCTTATCTCGGAAAACATTTCTGATTGATTCTTGCGCCTAAAGTTGCTTTGTTCCATGCTCAATAGATTCCTCAACTCCAAATTGGAAAAAAATGAAGTCGGATTTTTCGTACGAGTTGTGCCCGCATTGAGCTAAAAAGTGTTTTTGGCATAACTCTTAGCCTGAAAAACATTTCTAAACGATTATTGTGCCTAAAGTGGTTTTTTTCCATGCTCCACTGCCCTGTCATGTCAAAATGTGTAAAAAATGAAGTTGGATTTTTCTTACAAATAGTGCCCTACATTGAATGTGAAAAGTATTTTGCCCATAACTCTTATCTCGGAAAACATTTCTGATTGATTCTTGCGCCTAAAGTTGCTTTTTTCCATGCTCAATAGATTCCTCATGTCCAAATTGGAAAAAAATGAAGTCGGATTTTTCGTACCAGTTGTGCCCTGCATTGAGCTGAAAAGTGTTTTTGGCATAACTCTTAGCGTGAAAAACATTTCTAAACGATTCTTGTGCCTAATGTGGTTTTTTTCCATGCTCCACAGCTCCGTCATGTCAAAATGTGTAAAAAATGAAGTTGGATTTTTCGTACAAGTAGTACCCTACATAGAACGTGAAAAGTATTTTGCCCATAACTCTTATCTCGGAAAATATTTCTGATTGATTCTTGCGCCTAAAGTTGCTTTTTTCCATGCTCAATAGATTCCTCAAGTCCAAATTGGAAAAAAATGAAGTCGGATTTTTCGTACCAGTTGTGCCCTGGATTGAGCTAAAAAGTGTTTTTGGCATAACTCTTAGCCTGAAAAACATTTCTAAACGATTCTTGTGCCTAATGTGGTTTTTTTTCCATGCTCCACAGCTCCGTCATGTCAAAATGGGTAAAAAATGAAGTTGGATTTTTCGTACAAGTAGTACCCTACATAGAACGTGAAAAGTATTTTGCCCATAACTCTTATCTCGGAAAACATTTCTGATTGATTCTTGCGCCTAAAGTTGCTTTTTTCCATGCTCAATAGATTCCTCATGTCCAAATTGGAAAAAAATGAAGTCGGATTTTTCGTACCAGTTGTGCCCTGCATTAAGCTGAAAAGTGTTTTTGGCATAACTCTTAGCCTGAAAAACATTTCTAAACGATTCTTGTGCCTAATGTGGTTTTTTTCCATGCTCCACAGGTCCGTCATGTCAAAATGTGTAAAAAATGAAGTTGGATTTTTCGTACAAGTAGTACCCTACATAGAACGTGAAAAATATTTTGCCCATAACTCTTATCTCGGAAAATATTTCTGATTGATTCTTGCGCCTAAAGTTGCTTTTTTCCATGCTCAATAGATTTCTCAAGTCCAAATTGGAAATAAATGAAGTCGGATTTTTCGTACCAGTTGTGCCCTGGATTGAGCTAAAAAGTGTGTTTGGCACAACTCTTAGCCTGAAAAACATTTCTAAACGATTCTTATGCCTAAAGTGGTTTTTTTCCATGCTCCACTGCTCCGTCATGTCAAAATGTGTAAAACATGAAGTTTGATTTTTCGTACAAGTAGTGCCCTACAAATAACGTGAAAAGTATTTTGCCCACAACTCTTATCTCGGAAAACATTTCTGATTGATTCTTGCGCCTAAAGTAGCATTTTTCCATGCTCAACCGATTCCTCAAGTCCGAATGGGAAAAATATGAAGTTGGATTTCTCGTATCAGTTGTCCCCTGCATTGAGCTGAAAAGTGTTTTTGGCATAAATCTTAGCCTGAAAAACATTTCTAAACGATTATTGTGCCTAAAGTGGTTTTTTTCCATGCTCCACTGCCCTGTCATGTCAAAATGTGTAAAAAATGAAGTTGGATTTTTCGTACAAGTACTGCCCTACATATAACGTGAAAAGTATTATGCCCACAACTCTTATCTCGGAAAACATTTCTGATTGATTCTTGCGCCTAAAGTAGCATTTTTCCATGCTCAACCGATTTCTCAAGTCCGAATGGGAAAAATATGAAGTTGGATTTCTCGTACCAGTTGTGCCCTGCATTGAACTGAAAAGTGTTTTTGGCATAAATCTTAGCCTGAAAAACATTTCTAAACGATTATTGTGCCTAAAGTGGTTTTTTTCCATGCTCCACTGCCCTGTCATGTCAAAATGTGTAAAAAATGAAGTTGGATTTTTCTTACAAATAGTGCCCTACATTGAATGTGAAAAGTATTTTGCCCATAACTCTTATCTCGGAAAACATTTCTGATTGATTCTTGCGCCTAAAGTTGCTTTGTTCCATGCTCAATAGATTCCTCAACTCCAAATTGGAAAAAAATGAAGTCGGATTTTTCGTACGAGTTGTGCCCTGCATTGAGCTAAAAAGTGTTTTTGGCATAACTCTTAGCCTGAAAAACATTTCTAAACGATTATTGTGCCTAAAGTGGTTTTTTTCCATGCTCCACTGCCCTGTCATGTCAAAATGTGTAAAAAATGAAGTTGGATTTTTCTTACAAATAGTGCCCTACATTGAATGTGAAAAGTATTTTGCCCATAACTCTTATCTCGGAAAACATTTCTGATTGATTCTTGCGCCTAATGTTGCTTTTTTCCATGCTCAATAGATTCCTCATGTCCAAATTGGAAAAAAATGAAGTCGGATTTTTCGTACCAGTTGTGCCCTGCATTGAGCTGAAAAGTGTTTTTGGCATAACTCTTAGCGTGAAAAACATTTCTAAACGATTCTTGTGCCTAATGTGGTTTTTTTCCATGCTCCACAGCTCCGTCATGTCAAAATGTGTAAAAAATGAAGTGGGATTTTTCGTACAAGTAGTACCCTACATAGAACGTGAAAAGTATTTTGCCCATAACTCTTATCTCGGAAAATATTTCTGATTGATTCTTGCGCCTAAAGTTGCTTTTTTCCATGCTCAATAGATTCCTCAAGTCCAAATTGGAAAAAAATGAAGTCGGATTTTTCGTACCAGTTGTGCCCTGGATTGAGCTAAAAAGTGTTTTTGGCATAACTCTTAGCCTGAAAATATTTCTAAACGATTCTTGTGCCTAATGTGGTTTTTTTTCCATGCTCCACAGCTCCGTCATGTCAAAATGGGTAAAAAATGAAGTTGGATTTTTCGTACAAGTAGTACCCTACATAGAACGTGAAAAGTATTTTGCCCATAACTCTTATCTCGGAAAACATTTCTGATTGATTATTGCGCCTAAAGTTGCTTTTTTCCATGCTCAATAGATTCCTCATGTCCAAATTGGAAAAAAATGAAGTCGGATTTTTCGTACCAGTTGTGCCCTGCATTAAGCTGAAAAGTGTTTTTGGCATAACTCTTAGCCTGAAAAACATTTCTAAACGATTCTTGTGCCTAATGTGGTTTTTTTCCATGCTCCACAGGTCCGTCATGTCAAAATGTGTAAAAAATGAAGTTGGATTTTTCGTACAAGTAGTACCCTACATAGAACGTGAAAAGTATTTTGCCCATAACTCTTATCTCGGAAAATATTTCTGATTGATTCTTGCGCCTAAAGTTGCTTTTTTCCATGCTCAATAGATTTCTCAAGTCCAAATTGGAAATAAATGAAGTCGGATTTTTCGTACCAGTTGTGCCCTGGATTGAGCTAAAAAGTGTTTTTGGCACAACTCTTAGCCTGAAAAACATTTCTAAACGATTCTTATGCCTAAAGTGGTTTTTTTCCATGCTCCACTGCTCCGTCATGTCAAAATGTGTAAAAAATGAAGTTTGATTTTTCGTACAAGTAGTGCCCTACAAATAACGTGAAAAGTATTTTGCCCACAACTCTTATCTCGGAAAACATTTCTGATTGATTCTTGCGCCTAAAGTAGCATTTTTCCATGCTCAACCGATTCCTCAAGTCCGAATGGGAAAAATATGAAGTTGGATTTCTCGTATCAGTTGTGCCCTGCATTGAGCTGAAAAGTGTTTTTGGCATAAATCTTAGCCTGAAAAACATTTCTAAACGATTATTGTGCCTAAAGTGGTTTTTTTCCATGCTCCACTGCCCTGTCATGTCAAAATGTGTAAAAAATGAAGTTGGATTTTTCGTACAAGTAGTGCCCTACATATAACGTGAAAAGTATTTTGCCCACAACTCTTATCTCTGAAAACATTTCTGATTGATTCTTGCGCCTAAAGTAGCATTTTTCCATGCTAAACCGATTCCTCATGTTCGAATGGGAAAAATATGAAATTGGATTTCTCGTTCCAGTTGTGCCCTGCATTGAGCTGAAAAGTGTTTTTGGCAAAAATCTTAGCCTGAAAAACATTTCTAAACGATTATTGTGCTTAAAGTGGTTTTTTTGCCATGCTCCACTGCCCTGTCTTGTCAAAATGTGTAAAAAATGAAGTTGGATTTTTCTTACAAGTAGTGCCCTACATTGAATGTGAAAAGTATTTTGCCCATAACTCTTATCTCGGAAAACATTTCTGATTGATTCTTGCGCCTAAAGTTGCTTATTTCCATGCTCAATAGATTCCTCAATTCCAAATTGGAAAAAAATGAAGTCGGATTTTTCGTACCAGTTGTGCCCTGGATTGAGTTAAAAAGTGTTTTTGGCATAACTCTTAGCCAGAAAAACATTTCTAAACGATTCTTATGCCTAAAGTGGTTTTTTTCCATGCTCCACAGCTCCGTCATGTCAAAATGTGTAAAAAAGGATGTTGGATTTTTCGTATAAGTAGTGCCCTACATAGAACGTGAAAAGTATTTTGCCCATAACTATTATCACGGAAAACATTTCTGATTGATTCTTGCGCCTAAAGTAGCATTTTTCATGCTCAACCGATTCCTCAAGTCCGAATGGGAAAAATATGAAGTTGGATTTCTCGTACCAGTTGTGCCCTTCATTGAGCTGAAAAGTGTTTTTGGCATAAATCTTAGCTTGAAAAATATTTCTAAACGATTCATGTGCCTAAAGTGGTTTTGTTCCATGCTCCACAGCTCCGTCATGTCAAAATGTGTAAAAAATGAAGTTGGATTTTTCGTAGAAGTAGTGCCCTACATATAACGTGAAAAGTTTTTTGCCCACAACTCTTATCTCGGAAAAAATTTCTGATTGATTCTTGCGCCTAAAGTAGCATTTTTCCATGCTCATCCGATTCCTCAAGTCCGAATGGGAAAAATATGAAGTTGGATTTCTCGTACCAGTTGTGCCCTGCATTGAGCTGAAAAGTGTTTTTGGCATAAATCTTAGCCTGAAAAACATTTCTAAACGATTATTGTGCCTAAAGTGGTTTTTTTCCATGCTCCACTGCCCTGTCATGTCAAAATGTGTAAAAAATGAAGTTGGATTTTTCTTACAAATAGTGCCCTACATTGAATGTGAAAAGTATTTTGCCCATAACTCTTATCTCGGAAAACATTTCTGATTGATTCTTGCGCCTAAAGTTGGTTTTTTTTTTATGCTCAATAGATTCCTCAAGTCCAAATTGAAAAAAAATGAAGTCGGATTTTTCGTACGAGTTGTGCCCTGCATTGAACTAAAAAGTGTTTTTGGCATAACTCTTAGCCTGAAAAATATTTCTAAACGATATTTGTGCCTAAAGTGGTTTTTTTTTCATGCTCCACAGCTCCGTCATGTCAAAATGTGTTAAAAATGAAGTTGGATTTTTCGTACAAGTAGTGCCCTACATATAACGTGAAAAGTATTTTGCCCACAACCCTTATCTCGGAAAACATTTCTGATTGATTCTTGCGCCTAAAGTAGCATTTTTCCATGCTAAACCGATTCCTCAAGTTCGAATGGGAAAAATATGAAATTGGATTTCTCGTTCCATTTGTGCCCTGCATTGAGTTGAAAAGTGTTTTTGGCATAAATCTTAGCCTGAAAAACATTTCTAAACGATTATTGTGGCTAAAGTGGTTTTTTTCCATGCTCCACTGCCCTGTCTTGTCAAAATGTGTAAAAAATGAAGTTGGATTTTTCTTACAAGTAGTGCCCTACATTGAATGTGAAAAGTATTTTGCCCATAACTCTTATCTCGGAAAACATTTCTTATTGATTCTTGCGCCTAAAGTTGCTTTTTTCCATGATCAACCGATTCCTCAAGTCCGAATGGGAAAAATATGAAGTTGGATTTTTCGTACCAGTAGTGCCTTTCATTGAGCTGAAAAGTGTTTTTGGCATAAATCTTAGCCTGAAAAACATTTCTAAATGATTCTTGTGCCTAAAGTGGTTTTTTTCCATGCTCCACAGCTCCGTCATGTCAAAATGTGTAAAAAATGAAGTTGGATTTTTCGTACAAGTAGTACCCTACGTAGAACGTGAAAATTATTTTGCCCATAACTCTTATCACGGAAAACATTTCTGATTGATTCTTGCGCCTAAAGTAGAATTTTTCATGCTCAACCGATTCCTCAAGTCCGAATGGGAAAAATTTGAAGTTGGATTTCTCGTACCAGTTGTGCCCTTCATTGAGCTGAAAAGTGTTTTTGGCATAACTCTTAGCCTGAAAAGTGTTTTTGGCATAACTCTTAGCCTGAAAAGGTCGTATTTAACGACGGCTAAAAGCCGTCGGTAATTTTAGAAAAGCCGTCGGTAATTTTAGAAAAACCGTCGGTAAAACATCACCGACCGCTAAGCCGTCGTTAAACGGCAGTCGGTGCACAGGTGGCCGCTGAATTTGGAATCAACGACCGCTAAGCCGTCGGTAAATAATTTAACGACGGTTTCCTTGTAATCAGCGACCGTTTCCAAAAACCGACGTTGGCACCAAACCAACGACTGTTTTAAACAGCCGTTAAATCAACGACGGTTTGTAACCGTCGTTGATTTACCGACCGTTAAAAACCGTCGGTAATTCACCAACGGTTATAAACAGTCGTTGTTTGGGCCACATCAACGTCTGTTATAAACCGTCGCTATTATGTAAAAGCAGTCGTTGATGTGGAAGTCCTTGGATGCATAGTATACCTTACAACGACTGCCTAGCCGTCGTTGATTTAATGTTTAGCCGTCGTTGTTGTTTTGAAATAATATTATTTAGAATATTTTTGTTGTTACCAATAATTAAACCTGTACCAGCACAGCTGTATGCTTGTGGACCACACTAAAGTTGTTCCTCCATCGCATTCAATTACAAAAATATGCAATTTGTATATATATTACAATTTGCATTGATACTTGTAATTTGCATTGATACTTGTATAATTACATGAAATATATTACAATTATGTACACAAAATAGATCCCGATGTCGGGAAATAAAGTAGAAGTCTGTGTTTACAAAAAATATATATCGACAAAGCTGGAAACTAATAAGCTAGATGCCGATAAATATAGACACTAAATGTCTATAGTTAGACAAACTACCTAGATTAAATATATGTACGCAAAATAGATCCCGGTGTCGAGAAATAAAGTAGAAGTCGGGTTCCAAAAAAAATAACCCGACACATCTAGAAACAAAGCGAGATGCCGATAAATATTGACACTAAATGCATAAAAGTTAGTTACCTAGTTGCCGAAACCAAAAACACTACACTGTCAAGGGTGTCTCTGTAGCACTACCGCCACCACCAAACCCTGGGTCATCGTCCGCGTGCGATGTGGAGGGGGGCCTGGGTTGCAACCTGAGGACATGTGGCCGAAACTAGACATGTTCCTCATCATTTCCTCAACAATGGCCCGACTTGACGCTTCCACCCGTGCTTGCGATCATTACCTCCACCTCTTCCATCCGCGCAGCGACCTTTGCCTCCACCTGCGCCTCAATCTGAGATAAAATGGACGGCTCATATGGTTGTGAAGAGCCGCCATCTCCTCGCCCTGATGAAGAGTTGTAGTACAAATGATCTCCCTGACCCAACCCCTGAACTTTTCCTCGGTTCTTCCCCCCAACTGTCTCCCAATACAACAGATCAGGGTTCGACTGTGACCCCTGAGTGGTACAATGGTCCAGCTTCTTCTTGTACGTCTCCTGCATTTGGTTAAATATACTCATATTCAAGTAAAATAAAGTGGGTAAAATGGCCTATATTAGCCTACATTTGGTTCTAACTTTCCTACTTTGTGTATTTTCAATCAAAACAACTTATAAATACATTAAACTAACTACATATATGATGTTTGAGGTGTTTATAACTTAAACTAGCATCAAAGTACTCATATTCAAACATTTTCAAGTAAAAAGGCCTAAAATGGCCTATATTAGGCTACATTTGGTTCTAACTTTCCTACTTTGTGTATTTTCAATCAAAACAACTTATAAATACATTAAACTAACTACATATATGATGTTTGAGGTGTTTATAACTTAAACTAGCATCAAACTACTCGTATTCAAACATTTCCAAGTAAAAAGGCCTAAAATGGCCTATATTAGGCTACATTTGGTTCTAACTTTCCTACTTTGTGTATTTTCAATAAAAACAACTTATAAATACATTAAACTAACTACATATATGATGTTTGAGGTGATTATAACTTAAACTAGCATCAAAGTACTCGTATTCATTCAATTTCAAGTAAAAAGGCCTAAAATGGCCTATATTAGGCTACATTTGGTTCTAACTTTCCTACTTTGTGTATTTTCAATCAAAACAACTTATAAATACATTAAAATAACTACATATATGATGTTTGAGGTGGTTATAACTTAAACTAGCATCAAAGTACTCGTATTCATTCAATTTCAAGTAAAAAGGCCTAAAATGGCCTATATTAGCCTACATTTGGTTCTAGCTTTCCTACTTTGTGTATTTTCAATCAAAACAACTTATAAATACATTAAACTAACTACATATATGATGTTTGAGGTTTTTATAACTTAAACTAGCATCAAACTACTCGTATTCAAACATTTCCAAGTAAAAAGGCCTAAAATGGCCTATATTAGGCTACATTTGGTTCTAACTTTCCTACTTTGTGTATTTTCAATCAAAACAACTTATAAATACATTAAACTAACTACATATATGATGTTTGAGGTGATTATAACTTAAACTAGCATCAAACTACTCGTATTCATTCAATTTCAAGTAAAAAGGCCTAAAATGGCCTATGTTAGCCTACATTTGGTTCTAACTTTCCTACTTTGTGTATTTTCAATCAAAACAACTTATAAATACATTAAAATAACTACATATATGATGTTTGAGGTGGTTATAACTTAAACTAGCATCAAAGTACTCGTATTCATTCAATTTCAAGTAAAAAGGCCTAAAATGGCCTATATTAGCCTACATTTGGTTCTAACTTTCCTACTTTGTGTATTTTCAATCAAAACAACTTATAAATACATTAAACTAACTACATATATGATGTTTGAGGTGGTTATAACTTAAACTAGCATCAAACTACTCGTATTCAAACATTTCCAAGTAAAAAGGCCTAAAATGGCCTATATTAGCCTACATTTGGTTCTAACTTTCCTACTTTGTATATTTTCAATCAAAAAAACTTATAAATACATTAAACTAACTACATATATGATGTTTGAGGTGATTATAACTTAAACTAGCATCAAACTACTCGTATTCATTCAATTTCAAGTAAAAAGGCCTAAAATGGCCTATATTAGCCTACATTTGGTTCTAACTTTCCTACTTTGTGTATTTTCAATCAAAACAACTTATAAATACATTAAACTAACTACATATATGATGTTTGAGGTGGTTATAACTTAAACTAGCATCAAACTACTCGTATTCATTCAATTTCAAGTAAAAAGGCCTAAAATGGCCTATATTAGCCTACATTTGGTTCTAACTTTCCTACTTTGTATATTTTCAATCAAAACAACTTATAAATACATTAAACTAACTACATATATGATGTTTGAGGTGATTATAACTTAAACTAGCATCAAACTACTCGTATTCATTCAATTTCAAGTAAAAAGGCATAAAATGGCCTATATTAGCCTACATTTGGTTCTAACTTTCCTACTTTGTGTATTTTCAATAAAAACAACTTCTAAATACATTAAACTAACTACATATATGATGTTTGAGGTGGTTATAACTTAAACTAGCATCAAACTACTCGTATTCATTCAATTTCAAGTAAAAAGGCCTAAAATGGCCTATATTAGCCTACATTTGGTTCTAACTTTCCTACTTTGTGTATTTTCAATCAAAACAACTTATAAATACATTAAACTAACTACATATATGATGTTTGAGGTGGTTATAACTTAAACTAGCATCAAACTACTCGTATTCATTCAATTTCAAGTAAAAAGGCCTAAAATGGCCTATATTAGCCTACATTTGGTTCTAACTTTCCTACTTTGTGTATTTTCAATCAAAACAACTTATAAATACATTAAACTAACTACATATATGATGTTTGAGGTGATTATAACTTAAACTAGCATCAAACTACTCGTATTCATTCAATTTCAAGTAAAAAGGCCTAAAATGGCCTATATTAGCCTACATTTGGTTCTAACTTTCCTACTTTGTGTATTTTCAATGCTCCACAGCTCCGTCATTTCAAAATGTGTAAAAAATGAAGTTGGATTTTTCGTACAAGTAGTACCCTACATAGAACGTGAAAAGTATTTTGCCCATAACTCTTATCTCGGAAAACATTTCTGATTGATTCTTGCGCCTAAAGTTGCTTTTTTCCATGCTCAATAGATTCCTCAAGTCCAAATTGGAAAAAAATGAAGTCGGATTTTTTGTACCAGTTGTGCCCTGGATTGAGCTAAAAAGTGTTTTTGGCATAACTCTTAGCCTGAAAAACATTTCTAAACGATTCTTGTGCCTAATGTGGTTTTTTTCCATGCTCCACAGCTCCGTCATGTCAATATGGGTAAAAAATGAAGTTGGATTTTTTGTACAAGTAGTAACCTACATAGAACGTGAAAAATATTTTGCCCATAACTCTTATCTCGGAAAACATTTCTGATTGATTCTTGCGCCTAAAGTTGCTTTTTTCCATGCTCAATAGATTCCTGAAGTCCAAATTGGAAAAAAATGAAGTCGGATTTTTCGTACCAGTTGTGCCCTGCATTGTGCTGAAAAGTGTTTTTGGCATAACTCTTAGCCTGAAAAACATTTCTAAACGATTCTTGTGCCTAATGTGGTTTTTTTCCATGCTCCACAGCTCCGTCGTGTCAAATTGGTTAAAAAATGAAGTTGGATTTTTCGTACAAGTAGTACCCTACATAGAACGTGAAAAGTATTTTGCCCATGACTCTTATCTCGGAAAACATTTCTGATTGATTCTTGCGCCTAAAGTTACTTTTTTCCATGC
The DNA here is from genome assembly GCA_947648045.1 of Beta corolliflora. Classification (NCBI taxonomy): domain Eukaryota; kingdom Viridiplantae; phylum Streptophyta; class Magnoliopsida; order Caryophyllales; family Amaranthaceae; genus Beta; species Beta corolliflora. The sequence goes on along the minus strand of CANSZD010000061.1, from coordinate 193,994 downwards.
TCAATAGAGTCCTCAAGTCCAAATTGGAAAAAAATGAAGTCGGATTTTTCGTACCAGTTGTGCCCTTGATTGAGCTAAAAAGTGTTTTTGGCATAACTCTTAGCCTGAAAAACATTTCTAAACGATTCTTGTGCCTAATGTGGTTTTTTTCCATGCTCCACTGCCCTGTCATGTCAAAATGTGTAAAAAATGAAGTTGGATTTTTCTTACAAGTAGTGCCCTACATTGAATGTGAAAAGTATTTTGCCCATAACTCTTATCTCGGAAAACATTTCTGATTGATTCTTGCGCCTAAAGTTGCTTTTTTCCATGCTCAATAGATTCCTCAAGTCCAAATTGGAAAAAAAATGAAGTCGGATTTTTCGTACCCGTTGTGTGCCTCCTGGATTGAGCTAAAAAGTGTTTTTGGCATAACTCTTAGCCTGAAAAACATTTCTAAACGATTCTTGTGCCTAATGTGGTTATTTTCCGTGCTCCACAGCTCCGTCATGTCAATATGGGTAAAAAATGAAGTTGGATTTTTCGTACAAGTAGTACCCTACATAGAACGTGAAAAGTATTTTGCGCATAACTCTTATCTCGAAAAACATTTCTGATTGATTCTTGCGCCTAAAGTTGCTTTTTTCCATGCTCAATAGATTCCTCAAGTCCAAATTGGAAAAAAATGAAGTCGGATTTTTCGTACCAGTTGTGCCCCCGCATTGAGTCGAAAAGTGTTTTTGGCATAACTCTTAGCCTGAAAAACATTTCTAAACGATTATTGTGCCTAATGTGGTTTTTTTCCATGCTCCACAGATCCGTCATGTCAAAATGTGTAAAAAATGAAGTTGGATTTTTCGTACAAGTAGTACCCTACATAGAGCGTGAAAAGTATTTTGCCCATAACTCTTATCTCGGAAAACATTTCTGATTGATTCTTGCGCCTAAAGTTACTTTTTTCCATGCTCCATAGATTCCTCAAGTCCAAATTGGAAAAAAATGAAGTCGGATTTTTCGTACCAGTTGTGCCTTGGATTGAGCTAAAAAGTGTTTTTGGCATAACAATTAGCCTGAAAAACATTTCTAAACGATTCTTGTGCCTAATGTGGTTTTTTTCCATGCTCCACAGCTCCGTCGTGTCAAATTGGTTAAAAAATGAAGTTGGATTTTTCGTACAAGTAGTACCCTACATAGAACGTGAAAAGTATTTTGCCCATAACTCTTTATCTCGGAAAATATTTTTGATTGATTCTTGCGCCTAAATTAGCATTTTTCCATGCTCAATAGATTCCTCAAGTCCGAATGGGAAAAAAAAGTTGGATTTTTCGTACGAGTTGTGCCCTACATTGAGCTGAAAAGTGTTTTTGGCATAACTCTTAGCCTGAAAAATATTTCTAAACGATTCTTGTGCCTAAAGTGGTTTTTTTCCATGCTCCACAGCTCCGTCATGTCAAAATGTGTAAAAAATGAAGTTGGATTTTTCGTACAAGTAGTGCCCTACATATAACGTGAAAAGTATTTTGCCCACAACTCTTATCTCGGAAAACATTTCTGATTGATTCTTGCGCCTAAAGTAGCATTTTTCCATGCTCAACCGATTCCTCAAGTCCGAATGGGAAAAATATGAAGTTGGATTTCTCGTATCAGTTGTGCCCTGCATTGAGCTGAAAAGTGTTTTTGGCATAAATCTAAGCCTGAAAAACATTTCTTAACGATTATTGTGCCTAAAGTAGTTTTTTTCCATGCTCCACTGCCCTGTCATGTCAAAATATGTTAAAAATGAAGTTGGATTTTTCGTACAAGTAGTACCCTACATAGAACGTGAAAAGTATTTTGCCCATAACTCTTATCTCGGAAAACATTTCTGCTTGATTCTTGCGCCTAAAGTTGCTTTTTTCCATGCTCAATTGATTACTCAAGTCCAAATTGAAAAAAAATGAAGTCGGATTTTTCGTACCAGTTGTGCCCTGCATTGAGCTGAAAAGTATTTTGCCTATAACTCTTATCTCGGAAAACATTTCTGATTGATTCTTGCGCTTAAAGTTACTTTTTTCCATGCTCAATAGATTCCTCAAGTCCAAATTGGAAAAAAATGAAGTCGGATTTTTCGTACCAGTTGTGCCCTGGATTGAGCTAAAAAGTGTTTTTGGCATAACTCTTAGCCTGAAAAACATTTCTAAACGATTCTTGTGCCTAATGTGGTTTTTTTCCATGCTCCACGGCTCCGTCATGTCAAATTGGTTAAAAAATGAAGTTGGATTTTTCGTACAAGTAGTACCCTACATAGAACGTGAAAAGTATTTTGCCTATAACTCTTATCTCGGAAAACATTTCTGCTTGATTCTTGCGCCTAAAGTTGCTTTTTTCCATGCTCAATTGATTACTCAAGTCCAAATTGAAAAAAAAATGAAGTCGGATTTTTCGTACCGGTTAGTGCCCCGCATTGAGTCGAAAAGTGTTTTTGGCATAACTCTTAGCCCGAAAAATATTTCTAAACGATTATTGTGCCTAAAGTGGTTTTTTTCCATGCTCCACAGCTCTGTCATTTCAAAATGTGTAAAAAATGAAGTTGGATTTTTCGTACAAGTAGTACCCTACTTAGAACGTGAAAAATATTTTGCCCATAACTCTTTATCTCGGAAAATATTTTTGATTGATTCTTGCGCCTAAAATAGCATTTTTCCATGCTCAATAGATTCCTCAAGTCCGAATGGGAAAAAAAAAATAAGTCGGATTTTTCGTACGAGTTGTGCCCTACATTGAGCTGAAAAGTGTTTTTGGCTTAACTCTTAGCGTGAAAAACATTTCTAAACGATTCTTGTGTCTAAAGTGGTTTTTTTCCATGCTCCACAGCTCCGTCATGTCAAAATGTGTAAAAAATGAAGTTGGATTTTTCGTACAAGTAGTACCCAACATAGAACGTGAAAAGTATTTTGCCCATAACTCTTATCTAGGAAAACATTTCTGATTGATTCTTGCGCCTAAAGTTGCTTTTTTCAATGCTCAATAGATTCCTCAAGTCCAAATTGGAAAAAAATGAAGTCGGATTTTTCGTACCAGTTGTGCCCTGGATTGAGCTAAAAAGTGTTTTTGGCATAACTCTTAGCCTGAAAAACATTTCTAAACGATTCTTGTGCCTAATGTGGTTTTTTTCCGTGCTCCACAGCTCCGTCATGTCAATATGGGTAAAAAAAGAAGTTGGATTTTTCGTACAAGTAGTACCCTACATAGAACGTGAAAAGTATTTTGCGCATAACTCTTATCTCGGAAAACATTTCTGATTGATTCTTGCGCCTAAAGTTGCTTTTTTCCATGCTCAATAGATTCCTCAAGTCCAAATTGGAAAAAAATGAAGTCGGATTTTTCGTACCAGTTGTGCCCTGCATTGAGCTGAAAAGTGTTTTTGGCATAACTCTTAGCCTGAAAAACATTTCTAAACGATTATTGTGCCTAATGTGGTTTTTTTCCATGCTCCACAGCTCTGTCATGTCAAAATGTGTAAAAAATGAAGTTGGATTTTTCGTACAAGTAGTACCCTACATAGAGCGTGAAAAGTATTTTGCCCATAACTCTTATCTCGGAAAACATTTCGATTGATTCTTGCGCCTAAAGTTACTTTTTTTCCATGCTCAATAGATTCCTCAAGTCCAAATTGGAAAAAAATGAAGTCGGATTTTTCGTACCCGGTTGTGCCACCGAATTGAGTCGAAAAGTGTTTTTGGCATAACTCTTAGCCCGAAAAACATTTCTAAACGATTGTTGTGCCTAAAGTGGTTTTTTTCCATGCTCCACAACTCCGTCATGTCAAAATGTGTAAAAAAAGAAGTTGGATTTTTCGTACAAGTAGTACCCTACATAGAACGTGAAAAGTATTTTGCCCATAACTCTTATCTCGGACTATATTTTTGATTGATTATTGCGCTTAAAGTATCATTTTTCCATGCTCAATAGATTCCTCAAGTCCAAATTGGAAAAAAATGAAGTCGGCTTTTTCGTACCGGTTGTGCCCCTGAATTGAGTCGAAAAGTGTTTTTGGCATAACTCTTAGCCCGAAAAACATTTCTAAACGATTGTTGTGCCTAAAGTGGTTTTTTTTCCATGCTCCACACTCCGTCATGTCAAAATGTGTAAAAAATGAAGTTGGATTTTTCGTACAAGTAGTACCCTACATAGAGCGTGAAAAGTATTTTGCCCATAACTCTTATCTCGGAAAACATTTCTGATTGATTCTTGCGCCTAAAGTTACTTTTTTCCATGCTCAATAGATTCCTCAAGTCCAAATTGGAAAAAAATGAAGTCGGATTTTTCGTACCGGTTGTGCCACCTGAATTGAGCCGAAAAGTGTTTTTGGCATAACTCTTAGCCTGAAAAACATTTCTAAACGATTGTTGTGCCTAAAGTGGTTTTTTTCCATGCTCCACAGCTCCGTCATGTCAAAATGTGTAAAAAATGAAGTTGGATTTTTCGTACAAGTAGTACCCTACATAGAACGTGAAAAGTATTTTGCCCATAACTCTTATCTCGGACTATATTTTTGATTGATTATTGCGCTTAAAGTATCATTTTTCCATGCTCAATAGATTACTCAAGTCCAAATTGGAAAAAAATGAAGTCGGCTTTTTCGTACGAGTTGTGCCCTACATTGAGCTGAAAAGTGTTTTTGGCTTAACTCTTAGCGTGAAAAACATTTCTAAACGATTCTTGTGCCTAAAGTGGTTTTTTTCCATGCTCCACAACTCAGTCATGTCAAAATGTGTAAAAAATGAAGTTGGATTTTTCGTACAAGTAGTACCCTACATAGAGCGTGAAAAGTATTTTGCCCATAACTCTTATCTCGGAAAACATTTCTGATTGATTCTTGCGCCTAAAGTTACTTTTTTCCATGCTCAATAGATTCCTCAAGTCCAAATTGGAAAAATATGAAGTTGGATTTTTCGTACCAGTTGTGCCCTGAATTGAGCTGAAAAGTGTTTTTGGCATAACTCTTAGCCTGAAAAACATTTCTAAACGATTGTTGTGCCTAAAGTGGTTTTTTTCCATGCTCCACAGCTCCGTCATGTCAAAATGTGTAAAAAATGAAGTTGGATTTTTCGTACAAGTAGTACCCTACATAGAACGTGAAAAGTATTTTGCCCATAACTCTTATCTCGGACTATATTTTTGATTGATTATTGCGCTTAAAGTATCATTTTTCCATGCTCAATAGATTCCTCAAGTCCAAATTGGAAAAAAATGAAGTCGGCTTTTTCGTACCCGGTTGTGCCCTACATTGAGCCGAAAAGTGTTTTTGGCATAACTCTTAGCCTGAAAAACATTTCTAAACGATTGTTGTGCCTAAAGTGGTTTTTTTCCATGCTCCACAGCTCCGTCATGTCAAAATGTGTGAAAAATGAAGTTGGATTTTTCGTACAAGTAGTACCCTACATAGAGCGTGAAAAGTATTTTGCCCATAACTCTTATCTCGGAAAACATTTCTGATTGATTCTTGCGCCTAAAGTTACTTTTTTCCATGCTCAATTGATTCCTCAAGTCCAAATTGGAAAAAAATGAAGTCGGATTTTTCGTACCAGTTGTGCCCTGAATTGAGCTGAAAAGTGTTTTTGGCATAACTCTTAGCCCGAAAAACATTTCTAAACGATTCTTGTGCCTAAAGTGGTTTTTTTTCCATGCTCCACGACTCCGTCATGTCAAAATGTGTTAAAAATGAAGTTGGATTTTTCGTACAAGTAGTACCCTACATAGAACGTGAAAAGTATTTTGCCCATAACTCATTATCTCGGAAAATATTTTTGATTGATTCTTGCGCCTAAAATAGCATTTTTCCATGCTCAATAGATTACTCAAGTCCGAATGGGAAAAAAAAAGAAGTCGGATTTTTCGTACGAGTTGTGCCCTACATTGAACTGAAAAGTGTTTTTGGCTTAACTCTTAGCGTGAAAAACATTTCTAAACGATTGTTGTGCCTAAAGTGGTTTTTTTCCATGCTCCACAGCTCCGTCATGTCAAAATGTGTAAAAAATGAAGTTGGATTTTTCGTACAAGTAGTACCCTACATAGAGCGTGAAAAGTATTTTGCCCATAACTCTTATCTCGGAAAACATTTCTGATTGATTCTTGCGCCTAAAGTTACTTTTTTCCATGCTCAATAGATTCCTCAAGTCCAAATTGGAAAAAAATGAAGTCGGATTTTTCGTACCGGTTAGTGCCCCGAATTGAGCCGAAAAGTGTTTTTGGCATAACTCTTAGCCTGAAAAACATTTCTAAACGATTGTTGTGCCTAAAGTGGTTTTTTTCCATGCTCCACAGCTCCGTCATGTCAAAATGTGTAAAAAATGAAGTTGGATTTTTCGTACAAGTAGTACCCTACATAGAACGTGAAAAGTATTTTGCCCATAACTCTTATCTCGGACTATATTTTTGATTGATTATTGCGCTTAAAGTATCATTTTTCCATGCTCAATAGATTCCTCAAGTCCAAATTGGAAAAAAATGAAGTCGGCTTTTTCGTACCAGTTGTGCCCTGAATTGAGCTGAAAAGTGTTTTTGGCATAACTCTTAGCCTGAAAAACATTTCTAAACGATTGTTGTGCCTAAAGTGGTTTTTTTCCATGCTCCACAGCTCCGTCATGTCAAAATGTGTGAAAAATGAAGTTGGATTTTTCGTACAAGTAGTACCCTACATAGAGCGTGAAAAGTATTTTGCCCATAACTCTTATCTCGGAAAACATTTCTGATTGATTCTTGCGCCTAAAGTTACTTTTTTCCATGCTCAATAGATTCCTCAAGTCCAAATTGGAAAAAAATGAAGTCGGATTTTTCGTACCAGTTGTGCCCTGAATTGAGCTGAAAAGTGTTTTTGGCATAACTCTTAGCCTGAAAAACATTTCTAAACGATTCTTGTGCCTAAAGTGGTTTTTTTCCATGCTCCACAGCTCCGTCATGTCAAAATGTGTAAAAAATGAAGTTGGATTTTTCGTACAAGTAGTACCCTACATAGAACGTGAAAAGTATTTTGCCCATAACTCATTATCTCGGACTATATTTTTGATTGATTATTGCGCCTAAAATAGCATTTTTCCATGCTCAATAGATTACTCAAGTCCGAATGGGAAAAAAATGAAGTCGGCTTTTTCGTACCAGTTGTGCCCTGAATTGAGCTGAAAAGTGTTTTTGGCATAACTCTTAGCCTGAAAAACATTTCTAAACGATTGTTGTGCCTAAAGTGGTTTTTTTCCATGCTCCACAGCTCCGTCATGTCAAAATGTGTAAAAAATGAAGTTGGATTTTTCGTACAAGTAGTACCCTACATAGAACGTGAAAAGTATTTTGCCCATAACTCTTATCTCGGAAAACATTTCTGATTGATTCTTGCGCCTAAAGTTACTTTTTTCCATGCTCAACCGATTCCTCAAGTCCGAATGGGAAAAATATGAAGTTGGATTTCTCGTACCAGTTGTGCCCTGAATTGAGCTGAAAAGTGTTTTTGGCATAACTCTTAGCCTGAAAAACATTTCTAAACGATTGTTGTGCCTAAAGTGGTTTTTTTCCATGCTCCACAGCTCCGTCATGTCAAAATGTGTAAAAAATGAAGTTGGATTTTTCGTACAAGTAGTACCCTACATAGAACGTGAAAAGTATTTTGCCCATAACTCTTATCTCGGACTATATTTTTGATTGATTATTGCGCTTAAAGTATCATTTTTCCATGCTCAATAGATTCCTCAAGTCCAAATTGGAAAAAAATGAAGTCGGCTTTTTCGTACCAGTTGTGCCCTGAATTGAGCTGAAAAGTGTTTTTGGCATAACTCTTAGCCTGAAAAACATTTCTAAACGATTGTTGTGCCTAAAGTGGTTTTTTTCCATGCTCCACAGCTCCGTCATGTCAAAATGTGTAAAAAATGAAGTTGGATTTTTCGTACAAGTAGTACCCTACATAGAGCGTGAAAAGTATTTTGCCCATAACTCTTATCTCGGAAAACATTTCTGATTGATTCTTGCGCCTAAAGTTACTTTTTTCCATGCTCAATAGATTCCTCAAGTCCAAATTGGAAAAAAATGAAGTCGGATTTTTCGTACCAGTTGTGCCCTGAATTGAGCTGAAAAGTGTTTTTGGCATAACTCTTAGCCTGAAAAACATTTCTAAACGATTCTTGTGCCTAAAGTGGTTTTTTTCCATGCTCCACAGCTCCGTCATGTCAAAATGTGTAAAAAATGAAGTTGGATTTTTCGTACAAGTAGTACCCTACATAGAACGTGAAAAGTATTTTGCCCATAACTCTTATCTCGGACTATATTTTTGATTGATTCTTGCGCTTAAAGTATCATTTTTCCATGCTCAATAGATTCCTCAAGTCCAAATTGGAAAAAAATGAAGTCGGCTTTTTAGTACCAGTTGTGCCCTGAATTGAGCTGAAAAGTGTTTTTGGCATAACTCTTAGCCTGAAAAACATTTCTAAACGATTGTTGTGCCTAAAGTGGTTTTTTTCCATGCTCCACAGCTCCGTCATGTCAAAATGTGTAAAAAATGAAGTTGGATTTTTCGTACAAGTAGTACCCTACATAGAGCGTGAAAAGTATTTTGCCCATAACTCTTATCTCGGAAAACATTTCTGATTGATTCTTGCGCCTAAAGTTACTTTTTTCCATGCTCAATAGATTCCTCAAGTCCAAATTGGAAAAAAATGAAGTCGGATTTTTCGTACCAGTTGTGCCCTGAATTGAGCTGAAAAGTGTTTTTGGCATAACTCTTAGCCTGAAAAACATTTCTAAACGATTGTTGTGCCTAAAGTGGTTTTTTTCCATGCTCCACAGCTCCGTCATGTCAAAATGTGTAAAAAATGAAGTTGGATTTTTCGTACAAGTAGTACCCTACATAGAACGTGAAAAGTATTTTGCCCATAACTCTTATCTCGGACTATATTTTTGATTGATTATTGCGCTTAAAGTATCATTTTTCCATGCTCAATAGATTCCTCAAGTCCAAATTGGAAAAAAATGAAGTCGGCTTTTTCGTACCAGTTGTGCCCTGAATTGAGTCGAAAAGTGTTTTTGGCATAACTCTTAGCCCGAAAAACATTTCTAAACGATTGTTGTGCCTAAAGTGGTTTTTTTTCCATGCTCCACGACTCTCGTCATGTCAAAATGTGTAAAAAATGAAGTTGGATTTTTCGTACAAGTAGTACCCTACATAGAGCGTGAAAAGTATTTTGCCCATAACTCTTATCTCGGAAAACATTTCTGATTGATTCTTGCGCCTAAAGTTACTTTTTTCCATGCTCAATAGATTCCTCAAGTCCAAATTGGAAAAAAATGAAGTCGGATTTTTCGTACCAGTTGTGCCCTGAATTGAGCTGAAAAGTGTTTTTGGCATAACTCTTAGCCTGAAAAACATTTCTAAACGATTCTTGTGCCTAAAGTGGTTTTTTTCCATGCTCCACAGCTCCGTCATGTCAAAATGTGTTAAAAATGAAGTTGGATTTTTCGTACAAGTAGTACCCTACATAGAACGTGAAAAGTATTTTGCCCATAACTCATTATCTCGGAAAATATTTTTGATTGATTCTTGCGCCTAAAATAGCATTTTTCCATGCTCAATAGATTACTCAAGTCCGAATGGGAAAAAAAAAGAAGTCGGATTTTTCGTACGAGTTGTGCCCTACATTGAGCTGAAAAGTGTTTTTGGCTTAACTCTTAGCGTGAAAAACATTTCTAAACGATTCTTGTGCCTAAAGTGGTTTTTTTCCATGCTCCACAGTTCCGTCATGTCAAAATGTGTAAAAAATGAAGTTGGATTTTTCGTACAAGTAGTACCCTACATAGAACGTGAAAAGTATTTTGCCCATAACTCTTATCACGGAAAACATTTCTGATTGATTGTTGCGCCTAAAGTATCATTTTTCCATGCTCAACCGATTCCTCAAGTCCGAATGGGAAAAATATGAAGTTGGATTTCTCGTACCGGGTAGTGCCGTGCATTGAGTCGAAAAGTGTTTTTGGCTTAACTCTTAGCCTGAAAAACATTTCTAAACGATTGTTGTGCCTAAAGTGGTTTTTTTCCATGCTCCACAGCTCCGTCATGTCAAAATGTGTAAAAAATGAAGTTGGATTTTTCGTACAAGTAGTACCCTACATAGAACGTGAAAAGTATTTTGCCCATAACTCTTATCTCGGACTATATTTTTGATTGATTATTGCGCTTAAAGTATCATTTTTCCATGCTCAATAGATTCCTCAAGTCCAAATTGGAAAAAAATGAAGTCGGCTTTTTCGTACCAGTTGTGCCCTGAATTGAGCTGAAAAGTGTTTTTGGCATAACTCTTAGCCTGAAAAACATTTCTAAACGATTGTTGTGCCTAAAGTGGTTTTTTTCCATGCTCCACACTCAGTCATGTCAAAATGTGTAAAAAATGAAATTGGATTTTTCGTACAAGTAGTACCCTACATAGAGCGTGAAAAGTATTTTGCCCATAACTCTTATCTCGGAAAACATTTCTGATTGATTCTTGCGCCTAAAGTTACTTTTTTCCATGCTCAATAGATTCCTCAAGTCCAAATTGGAAAAAAAATGAAGTCGGATTTTTCGTACCCGGTTGTGCCCCTGAATTGAGCTGAAAAGTGTTTTTGGCATAACTCTTAGCCTGAAAAACATTTCTAAACGATTCTTGTGCCTAAAGTGGTTTTTTTCCATGCTCCACAGCTCCGTCATGTCAAAATGTGTTAAAAATGAAGTTGGATTTTTCGTACAAGTAGTACCCTACATAGAACGTGAAAAGTATTTTGCCCATAACTCATTATCTCGGAAAATATTTTTGATTGATTCTTGCGCCTAAAATAGCATTTTTCCATGCTCAATAGATTACTCAAGTCCGAATGGGAAAAAAAAAGAAGTCGGATTTTTCGTACGAGTTGTGCCCTACATTGAGCTGAAAAGTGTTTTTGGCTTAACTCTTAGCGTGAAAAACATTTCTAAACGATTCTTGTGCCTAAAGTGGTTTTTTTCCATGCTCCACAGTTCCGTCATGTCAAAATGTGTAAAAAATGAAGTTGGATTTTTCGTACAAGTAGTACCCTACATAGAACGTGAAAAGTATTTTGCCCATAACTCTTATCACGGAAAACATTTCTGATTGATTGTTGCGCCTAAAGTATCATTTTTCCATGCTCAACCGATTCCTCAAGTCCGAATGGGAAAAATATGAAGTTGGATTTCTCGTACCAGTTGTGCCGTGCATTGAGCTGAAAAGTGTTTTTGGCATAACTCTTAGCCTGAAAAACATTTCTAAACGATTGTTGTGCCTAAAGTGGTTTTTTTTCCATGCTCCACAGCTCCAGTCATGTCAAAATGTGTAAAAAATGAAGTTGGATTTTTCGTACAAGTAGTACCCTACATAGAACGTGAAAAGTATTTTGCCCATAACTCTTATCTCGGACTATATTTTTGATTGATTATTGCGCTTAAAGTATCATTTTTCCATGCTCAATAGATTCCTCAAGTCCAAATTGGAAAAAAATGAAGTCGGCTTTTTCGTACCGGTTGTGCCCCTACGAATTGAGCCGAAAAGTGTTTTTGGCATAACTCTTAGCCCCGAAAAACATTTCTAAACGATTGTTGTGCCTAAAGTGGTTTTTTTCCATGCTCCACAGCTCCGTCATGTCAAAATGTGTAAAAAATGAAGTTGGATTTTTCGTACAAGTAGTACCCTACATAGAGCGTGAAAAGTATTTTGCCCATAACTCTTATCTCGGAAAACATTTCTGATTGATTCTTGCGCCTAAAGTTACTTTTTTCCATGCTCAATAGATTCCTCAAGTCCAAATTGGAAAAAAATGAAGTCGGATTTTTCGTACCGGTTGTGCCTCTGAATTGAGTCGAAAAGTGTTTTTGGCATAACTCTTAGCCCGAAAAACATTTCTAAACGATTCTTGTGCCTAAAGTGGTTTTTTTCCATGCTCCACAGACTCCGTCATGTCAAAATGTGTTAAAAATGAAGTTGGATTTTTCGTACAAGTAGTACCCTACATAGAACGTGAAAAGTATTTTGCCCATAACTCATTATCTCGGAAAATATTTTTGATTGATTCTTGCGCCTAAAATAGCATTTTTCCATGCTCAATAGATTACTCAAGTCCGAATGGGAAAAAAAAAGAAGTCGGATTTTTCGTACGAGTTGTGCCCTTACATTGAGCTGAAAAGTGTTTTTGGCTTAACTCTTAGCGTGAAAAACATTTCTAAACGATTCTTGTGCCTAAAGTGGTTTTTTTCCATGCTCCACAGTTCCGTCATGTCAAAATGTGTAAAAAATGAAGTTGGATTTTTCGTACAAGTAGTACCTTACATAGAGCGTGAAAAGTATTTTGCCCATAACTCTTATCACGGAAAACATTTCTGATTGATTGTTGCGCCTAAAGTATCATTTTTCCATGCTCAACCGATTCCTCAAGTCCGAATGGGAAAAATATGAAGTTGGATTTCTCGTACCAGTTGTGCCGTGCATTGAGCTGAAAAGTGTTTTTGGCATAACTCTTAGCCTGAAAAACATTTCTAAACGATTGTTGTGCCTAAAGTGGTTTTTTTCCATGCTCCACAGCTCCGTCATGTCAAAATGTGTAAAAAATGAAGTTGGATTTTTCGTACAAGTAGTACCCTACATAGAACGTGAAAAATATTTTGCCCATAACTCTTATCTCGGACTATATTTTTGATTGATTATTGCGCTTAAAGTATCATTTTTCCATGCTCAATAGATTCCTCAAGTCCAAATTGGAAAAAAATGAAGTCGGCTTTTTCGTACCCGGTTGTGCCTCGAATTGAGCCGAAAAGTGTTTTTGGCATAACTCTTAGCCCTGAAAAACATTTCTAAACGATTGTTGTGCCTAAAGTGGTTTTTTTCCATGCTCCACAGCTCCGTCATGTCAAAATGTGTAAAAAATGAAGTTGGATTTTTCGTACAAGTAGTACCCTACATAGAGCGTGAAAAGTATTTTGCCCATAACTCTTATCTCGGAAAACATTTCTGATTGATTCTTGCGCCTAAATTTACTTTTTTCCATGCTCAATAGATTCCTCAAGTCCAAATTGGAAAAAAAATGAAGTCGGATTTTTCGTACCCGGTTGTGCCCTGAATTGAGTCGAAAAGTGTTTTTGGCATATCTCTTAGCCCGAAAAACATTTCTAAACGATTGTTGTGCCTAAAGTGGTTTTTTTCCATGCTCCACAGACTCCGTCATGTCAAAATGTGTAAAAAATGAAGTTGGATTTTTCGTACAAGTAGTACCCTACATAGAACGTGAAAAGTATTTTGCCCATAACTCTTATCTCGGACTATATTTTTGATTGATTATTGCGCTTAAAGTATCATTTTTCCATGCTCAATAGATTCCTCAAGTCCAAATTGGAAAAAAATGAAGTCGGCTTTTTAGTACCAGTTGTGCCCTGAATTGAGCTGAAAAGTGTTTTTGGCATAACTCTTAGCCTGAAAAACATTTCTAAACGATTGTTGTGCCTAAAGTGGTTTTTTTCCATGCTCCACGACTCCAGTCATGTCAAAATGTGTAAAAAATGAAGTTGGATTTTTCGTACAAGTAGTACCCTACATAGAACGTGAAAAGTATTTTGCCCATAACTCTTATCACGGAAAACATTTCTGATTGATTTTTGCGCCTAAAGTATCATTTTTCCATGCTCAACCGATTCCTCAAGTCCGAATGGGAAAAATATGAAGTTGGATTTCTCGTACCAGTTGTGCCGTGCATTGAGCTGAAAAGTGTTTTTGGCATAACTCTTAGCCTGAAAAACATTTCTAAACGATTGTTGTGCCTAAAGTGGTTTTTTTCCATGCTCCACAGCTCCGTCATGTCAAAATGTGTAAAAAATGAAGTTGGATTTTTCGTACAAGTAGTACCCTACATAGAACGTGAAAAATATTTTGCCCATAACTCTTATCTCGGACTATATTTTTGATTGATTATTGCGCTTAAAGTATCATTTTTCCATGCTCAATAGATTCCTCAAGTCCAAATTGGAAAAAAATGAAGTCGGCTTTTTCGTACCGGTTGTGTGCCTCTGAATTGAGTCGAAAAGTGTTTTTGGCATAACTCTTAGCTTCGAAAAACATTTCTAAACGATTGTTGTGCCTAAAGTGGTTTTTTTCCATGCTCCACAGCTCCGTCATGTCAAAATGTGTAAAAAATGAAGTTGGATTTTTCGTACAAGTAGTACCCTACATAGAGCGTGAAAAGTATTTTGCCCATAACTCTTATCTCGGAAAACATTTCGATTGATTCTTGCGCCTAAATTTACTTTTTTTCCATGCTCAATAGATTCCTCAAGTCCAAATTGGAAAAAAATGAAGTCGGATTTTTCGTACCCGGTTGTGCCCCGAATTGAGCTGAAAAGTGTTTTTGGCATATCTCTTAGCCTTGAAAAACATTTCTAAACGATTGTTGTGCCTAAAGTGGTTTTTTTCCATGCTCCACAACTCAGTCATGTCAAAATGTGTAAAAAATGAAGTTGGATTTTTCGTACAAGTAGTACCCTACATAGAACGTGAAAAGTATTTTGCCCATAACTCTTATCTCGGACTATATTTTTGATTGATTATTGCGCTTAAAGTATCATTTTTCCATGCTCAATAGATTCCTCAAGTCCAAATTGGAAAAAAATGAAGTCGGCTTTTTAGTACCAGTTGTGCCCTGAATTGAGCTGAAAAGTGTTTTTGGCATAACTCTTAGCCTGAAAAACATTTCTAAACGATTGTTGTGCCTAAAGTGGTTTTTTTCCATGCTCCACGGCTCAGTCATGTCAAAATGTGTAAAAAATGAAGTTGGATTTTTCGTACAAGTGGTACCCTACATAGAGCGTGAAAAGTATTTTGCCCATAACTCTTATCTCGGAAAACATTTCTGATTGATTCTTGCGCCTAAAGTTACTTTTTTCCATGCTCAATAGATTCCTCAAGTCCAAATTGGAAAAAAATGAAGTCGGATTTTTCGTACCAGTTGTGCCCTGAATTGAGCTGAAAAGTGTTTTTGGCATAACTCTTAGCCTGAAAAACATTTCTAAACGATTCTTGTGCCTAATGTGGTTTTTTTCCATGCTCCACAGCTCCGTCATGTCAAAATGTGTTAAAAATGAAGTTGGATTTTTCGTACAAGTAGTACCCTACATAGAACGTGAAAAGTATTTTGCCCATAACTCATTATCTCGGAAAATATTTTTGATTGATTCTTGCGCCTAAAATAGCATTTTTCCATGCTCAATAGATTACTCAAGTCCGAATGGGAAAAAAAAAGAAGTCGGATTTTTCGTATGAGTTGTGCCCTACATTGAGTCGAAAAGTGTTTTTGGCTTAACTCTTAGCGTGAAAAACATTTCTAAACGATTCTTGTGCCTAAAGTGGTTTTTTTCCATGCTCACCCTCAAAAGGAAAAAAAGATGAAGTTGGATTTCTCGTACCGTTGTCATTTGGGTGAAAAGTGTTTTTGGCATAACTCTTTACCAAAAACATTTCTAAACGATTGTTGGCCTAAAGTGGTTTTTTTCCATGCTCCACATTCAGTCATGTCAAAATGTGTAAAAAATGAAGTTGGATTTTTCGTACAAGTAGTACCCTACATAGAACGTGAAAAGTATTTTGCCCATAACTCTTATCTCGGAAAACATTTCTGATTGATTTTTGCGCCTAAAGTAGCATTTTTCCATGCTCAACCGATTCCTCAAGTCCGAATGGGAAAAAAATGAAGTTGGATTTCTCGTACCGAGTTGTGCCCTACATTGAGTCGAAAAGTGTTTTTGGCATAACTCTTAGCGTGAAAAACATTTCTAAACGATTGTTGTGCCTAAAGTGGTTTTTTTCCATGCTCCACGACTCCGTCATGTCAAAATGTGTAAAAAATGAAGTTGGATTTTCCGTACATGTAGTACCCTACATAGAACGTGAAAAGTATTTTGCCAATAACTCTTATCTCGGAAAACTTTTTTGATTGATTCTTGCGCCTAAAGTAGCATTTTTCCATGCTCAATAGATTCCTCAAGTCCGAATGGGAAAAAAATGAAGTCGGATTTTTCGTACCAGTTGTGCCCTACATTGAGCTAAAAAGTGTTTTTGGCATAACTCTTAGCCTGAAAAATATTTCTAAACGATTCTTGTGCCTAAAGTGGTTTTTTTTCCATGCTCCACAGCTCAGTCATGTCAAAATGTGTAAAAAATGAAGTTGGATTTTTCGTACAAGTAGTACCCTACATAGAACGTGAAAAGTATTTTGCCCATAACTCTTATCTCGGAAAACATTTCTGATTGATTCTTGCGCCTAAAGTTGCTTTTTTCCATGCTCAATAGATTCCTCAAGTCCAAATTGGAAAAAAATGAAGTCGGATTTTTCGTACCAGTTGTGCCCTGCATTGAGCTAAAAAGTGTTTTTGGCATAACTCTTAGCCTGAAAAACATTTCTAAACGATTCTTGTGCCTAATGTGGTTTTTTTCCATGGTCCACGACTCAGTCATGTCAAAATGTGTAAAAAATGAAGTTGGATTTTTCGTACAAGTAGTACCCTACATAGAACGTGAAAAGTATTTTGCCCATAACTCTTATCTCGGAAAACATTTCGATTGATTCTTGCGCCTAAAGTTGCTTTTTTCCATGCTCAATAGATTCCTCAAGTCCAAATTGGAAAAAAAATGAAGTCGGATTTTTCGTACCCGGTTGTGCCCCTGGATTGAGCTAAAAAGTGTTTTTGGCATAACTCTTAGCCTGAAAAACATTTCTAAACGATTCTTGTGCCTAATGTGGTTTTTTTCCATGCTCCACAGCTCCGTCATGTCAAATTGGTTAAAAAATGAAGTTGGATTTTTCGTACAAGTAGTACCCTACATAGAACGTGAAAAGTATTTTGCCCATAACTCTTATCTCGGAAAACATTTCTGATTGATTCTTGCGCCTAAAGTTGCTTTTTTCCATGCTCAATTGATTACTCAAGTCCAAATTGGAAAAAAAATGAAGTCGGATTTTTCGTACCCGGTTGTGCCCTGCATTGAGCTAAAAAGTGTTTTTGGCATAACTCTTAGCCCTGAAAAATATTTCTAAACGATTCTTGTGCCTAAAGTGGTTTTTTTCCATGCTCCACAGCTCCGTCATGTCAAAATGTGTAAAAAATGAAGTTGGATTTTTCGTACAAGTAGTACCCTACATAGAACGTGAAAAGTATTTTGCCCATAACTCTTATCTCGGAAAATATTTTTGATTGATTCTTGCGCTTAAAGTATCATTTTTCCATGCTCAATAAATTCCTCAAGTCCGAATGGGAAAAAAAAAAGAAGTCGGATTTTTCGTACCGGTTGTGCCACTTGCATTGAGCTGAAAAGTGTTTTTGGCATAACTCTTAGCCTAAAAAACATTTCTAAACGATTCTTGTGCTTAATGTGGTTTTTTTCCATGCTCCACAGACTCCGTCATGTCAAAATGTGTAAAAAATGAAGTTGGATTTTTCGTACAAGTAGTACCCTACATAGAACGTGAAAAGTATTTTGCCCATAACTCTTGTCTCGGAAAACATTTCGATTGATTCTTGCGCCTAAAGTTGCTTTTTTCCATGCTCAATAGAATCCTCAAGTCCAAATTGGAAAAAATGAAGTCGGATTTTTCGTACGAGTTGTGCCCTGCATTGAGCTAAAAAGTGTTTTTGGCATAACTCTTAGCCTGAAAAACATTTCTAAACGATTCTTGTGCCTAATGTGGTTTTTTTCCATGCTCCACAGCTCCGTCATGTCAAAATGTGTAAAAAATGAAGTTGGATTTTTCTTACAAGTAGTGCCCTACATTGAATGTGAAAAGTATTTTGCCCATAACTCTTATCTCGGAAAACATTTCTGATTGATTCTTGCGCCTAAAGTTGCTTTTTTCCATGCTCAATAGATTCCTCAAGTCCAAATTGGAAAAAAAATGAAGTCGGATTTTTCGTACCAGTTGTGCCCTGCATTGAGCTAAAAAGTGTTTTTGGCATAACTCTTAGCCTAAAAACATTTCTAAACGATTCTTGTGCCTAATGTGGTTTTTTTTCCATGCTCCACGACTCCGTCATGTCAAAATGTGTAAAAAATGAAGTTGGATTTTTCGTACAAGTAGTACCCTACATAGAACGTGAAAAGTATTTTGCCCATAACTCTTATCTAGGAAAACATTTCTGATTGATTCTTGCGCCTAAAGTTGCTTTTTTCCATGCTCAATAGATTCCTCAAGTCCAAATTGGAAAAAAATGAAGTCGGATTTTTCGTACGAGTTGTGCCCTGGATTGAGCTAAAAAGTGTTTTTGGCATAACTCTTAGCCTGAAAAACATTTCTAAACGATTCTTGTGCCTAATGTGGTTTTTTTCCGTGCTCCACAGACTCAGTCATGTCAAAATGGGTAAAAAATGAAGTTGGATTTTTCGTACAAGTAGTACCCTACATAGAACGTGAAAAGTATTTTGCGCATAACTCTTATCTCGGAAAACATTTCGATTGATTCTTGCGCCTAAAGTTGCTTTTTTCCATGCTCAATAGATTCCTCAAGTCCAAATTGGAAAAAAAATGAAGTCGGATTTTTCGTACGAGTTGTGCCCCGCATTGAGCTAAAAAGTGTTTTTGGCATAACTCTTAGTCCGAAAAACATTTCTAAACGATTCTTGTGCCTAATGTGGTTTTTTTCCATGCTCCACAGCTCCGTCATGTCAAAATGTGTAAAAAATGAAGTTGGATTTTTCGTACAAGTAGTGCCCAACATATAACGTGAAAAGTATTTTGCCCATAACTCTTATCTAGGAAAACATTTCGATTGATTCTTGCGCCTAAAGTTGCTTTTTTTCAATGCTCAATAGATTCCTCAAGTCCAAATTGGAAAAAAATGAAGTCGGATTTTTCGTACCGGTTGTGCCCCCGGATTGAGCTAAAAAGTGTTTTTGGCATAACTCTTAGCCCGAAAAACATTTCTAAACGATTCTTGTGCCTAATGTGGTTTTTTTCCGTGCTCCACAGCTCAGTCATGTCAATATGGGTAAAAAATGAAGTTGGATTTTTCGTACAAGTAGTACCCTACATCGAACGTGAAAAGTATTTTGCGCATAACTCTTATCTCGGAAAACATTTCGATTGATTCTTGCGCCTAAAGTTGTTTTTTTCATGCTCAATAGATTCCTCAAGTCCAAATTGGAAAAAATGAAGTCGGATTTTTCGTACCAGGTTGTGCCCTTGTATTGAGCTAAAAAGTGTTTTTGGCATAACTCTTAGCCCGAAAAACATTTCTAAACGATTATTGTGCCTAATGTGGTTTTTTTTCCATGCTCCACAACTCCGTCATGTCAAAATGTGTAAAAAATGAAGTTGGATTATTCGTACAAGTAGTACCCTACATAGAGCGTGAAAAGTATTTTGCCCATAACTCTTATCTCGGAAAACATTTCGATTGATTCTTGCGCCTAAAGTTACTTTTTTTCCATTTTCAATAGATTCCTCAAGTCCAAATTGGAAAAAAATGAAGTCGGATTTTTCGTACCGGTTGTGCCACTGGATTGAGCTAAAAAGTGTTTTTGGCATAACTCTTAGCCCGAAAAACATTTCAAAACGATTCTTGTGCCTAATGTGGTTTTTTTCCATGCTCCACAGCTCCGTCATGTCAAATTGGTTAAAAAATGAAGTTGGATTTTTCGTACAAGTAGTACCCTACATAGAACGTGAAAAGTATTTTGCCCATAACTCTTATCTCGGAAAACATTTCTGATTGATTCTTGCGCCTAAAGTTACTTTTTTCCATGCTCAATAGATTCCTCAAGTCCAAATTGGAAAAAAATGAAGTCGGATTTTTCGTACCAGTTGTGCCCTGAATTGAGCTGAAAAGTGTTTTTGGCATAACTCTTAGCCTGAAAAACATTTCTAAACGATTGTTGTGCCTAAAGTGGTTTTTTTCCATGCTCCACGACTCAGTCATGTCAAAATGTGTAAAAAATGAAGTTGGATTTTTCGTACAAGTAGTACCCTACATAGAACGTGAAAAGTATTTTGCCCATAACTCTTATCTCGGAAAACATTTCTGCTTGATTCTTGCACCTAAAGTTGCTTTTTTCCATGCTCAATTGATTACTCAAGTCCAAATTGGAAAAAAATGAAGTCGGATTTTTCGTACCAGTTGTGCCCTGCATTGAGCTGAAAAGTGTTTTTGGCATAACTCTTAGCTTCGAAAAATATTTCTAAACGATTCTTGTGCCTAAAGTGGTTTTTTTCCATGCTCCACAGCTCCGTCATTTCAAAATGTGTAAAAAATGAAGTTGGATTTTTCGTACAAGTAGTACCCTACATAGAACGTGAAAAATATTTTGCCCATAACTCTTATCTCGGAAAATATTTTTGATTGATTCTTGCGCTTAAAGTATCATTTTTCCATACTCAATAAATTCCTCAAGTCCGAATGGGAAAAAAAAGAAAGTCGGATTTTTCGTACCAGTTGTGCCCTGCATTGAGCTGAAAAGTGTTTTTGGCATAACTCTTAGCCTAAAAAACATTTCTAAACGATTCTTGTGCTTAATGTGGTTTTTTTCCATGCTCCACAGCTCCGTCATGCCAAAATGTGTAAAAAATGAAGTTGGATTTTTCGTACAAGTAGTACCCTACATAGAACGTGAAAAGTATTTTGCCCATAACTCTTATCTCGGAAAACATTTCTGATTGATTCTTGCGCCTAAAGTTGCTTTTTTCCATGCTCAATAGAATCCTCAAGTCCAAATTGGAAAAAAATGAAGTCGGATTTTTCGTACGAGTTGTGCCCTGCATTGAGCTAAAAAGTGTTTTTGGCATAACTCTTAGTCTGAAAAACATTTCTAAACGATTCTTGTGCCTAATGTGGTTTTTTTCCATGCTCCACAGCTCCGTCATGTCAAAATGTGTAAAAAATGAAGTTGGATTTTTCGTACAAGTAGTACCCAACATAGAACGTGAAAAGTATTTTGCCCATAACTCTTATCTAGGAAAACATTTCTGATTGATTCTTGCGCCTAAAGTTGCTTTTTTCAATGCTCAATAGATTCCTCAAGTCCAAATTGGAAAAAAATGAAGTCGGATTTTTCGTACGAGTTGTGTCCTGCATTGAGCTAAAAAGTGTTTTTGGCATAACTCTTAGTCTGAAAAACATTTCTAAACGATTCTTGTGCCTAATGTGGTTTTTTTCCATGCTCCACAGCTCCGTCATGTCAAAATGTGTAAAAAATGAAGTTGGATTTTTCTTACAAGTAGTGCCCTACATTGAATGTGAAAAGTATTTTGCCCATAACTCTTATCTCGGAAAACATTTTTGATTGATTCTTGCGCCTAAAGTTGCTTTTTTCCATGCTCAATAGATTCCTCAAGTCCAAATTGGAAAAAAATGAAGTCGGATTTTTCGTACCGGTTGTGCCCCCGCATTGAGCTAAAAAGTGTTTTTGGCATAACTCTTAGCCCGAAAAACATTTCTAAACGATTCTTGTGCCTAATGTGGTTTTTTTCCATGCTCCACAGCTCCGTCATGTCAAAATGTGTAAAAAATGAAGTTGGATTTTTCGTACAAGTAGTACCCAACATAGAACGTGAAAAGTATTTTGCCCATAACTCTTATCTAGGAAAACATTTCTGATTGATTCTTGCGCCTAAAGTTGCTTTTTTCAATGCTCAATAGATTCCTCAAGTCCAAATTGGAAAAAAAATGAAGTCGGATTTTTCGTACCGGTTGTGCCTCGGATTGAGCTAAAAAGTGTTTTTGGCATAACTCTTAGCCTCGAAAAACATTTCTAAACGATTCTTGTGCCTAATGTGGTTTTTTTTCCGTGCTCCACAACTCCGTCATGTCAATATGGGTAAAAAATGAAGTTGGATTTTTCGTACAAATAGTACCCTACATAGAACGTGAAAAGTATTTTGCGCATAACTCTTATCTCGGAAAACATTTCTGATTGATTCTTGCGTCTAAAGTTGCTTTTTTCCATGCTCAATAGATTCCTCAAGTCCAAATTGGAAAAAAATGAAGTCGGATTTTTCGTACCAGTTGTGCCCTGCATTGAGCTAAAAAGTGTTTTTGGCATAACTCTTAGCCTGAAAAACATTTCTAAACGATTATTGTGCCTAATGTGGTTTTTTTCCATGCTCCACAGCTCCGTCATGTCAAAATGTGTAAAAAATGAAGTTGGATTTTTCTTACAAGTAGTACCCAACATAGAACGTGAAAAGTATTTTGCCCATAACTCTTATCTAGGAAAACATTTCGATTGATTCTTGCGCCTAAAGTTGCTTTTTTCAATGCTCAATAGATTCCTCAAGTCCAAATTGGAAAAAAAATGAAGTCGGATTTTTCGTACGAGTTGTGCCTACATTGAGCTAAAAAGTGTTTTTGGCATAACTCTTAGTCTGAAAAACATTTCTAAACGATTCTTGTGCCTAATGTGGTTTTTTTCCATGCTCCACAGCTCCGTCATGTCAAAATGTGTAAAAAATGAAGTTGGATTTTTCTTACAAGTAGTGCCCTACATTGAATGTGAAAAGTATTTTGCCCATAACTCTTATCTCGGAAAACATTTCTGATTGATTCTTGCGCCTAAAGTTGCTTTTTTCCATGCTCAATAGATTCCTCAAGTCCAAATTGGAAAAAAATGAAGTCGGATTTTTCGTACCAGTTGTGCCCTGCATTGAGCTAAAAAGTGTTTTTGGCATAACTCTTAGCCCGAAAAACATTTCTAAACGATTCTTGTGCCTAATGTGGTTTTTTTCCATGCTCCACGACTCAGTCATGTCAAAATGTGTAAAAAATGAAGTTGGATTTTTCGTACAAGTAGTACCCAACATAGAACGTGAAAAGTATTTTGCCCATAACTCTTATCTAGGAAAACATTTCTGATTGATTCTTGCGCCTAAAGTTGCTTTTTTCAATGCTCAATAGATTCCTCAAGTCCAAATTGGAAAAAAATGAAGTCGGATTTTTCGTACCAGTTGTGCCCTGGATTGAGCTAAAAAGTGTTTTTGGCATAACTCTTAGCCTGAAAAACATTTCTAAACGATTCTTGTGCCTAATGTGGTTTTTTTCCGTGCTCCACAGCTCCGTCATGTCAATATGGGTAAAAAATGAAGTTGGATTTTTCGTACAAGTAGTACCCTACATAGAACGTGAAAAGTATTTTGCGCATAACTCTTATCTCGGAAAACATTTCTGATTGATTCTTGCGTCTAAAGTTGCTTTTTTCCATGCTCAATAGATTCCTCAAGTCCAAATTGGAAAAAAATGAAGTGGATTTTTCGATACCAGTCGTGTGCCCTGCATTGAGTCGAAAAGTGTTTTTGGCATAACTCTTAGCCTAAAACATTTCTAAACGATTATTGTGCCTAGTGTGGTTTTTTTCCATGCTCCACAGCTCCGTCATGTCAAAATGTGTAAAAAATGAAGTTGGATTTTTCGTACAAGTAGTACCCAACATAGAACGTGAAAAGTATTTTGCCCATAACTCTTATCTAGGAAAACATTTCTGATTGATTCTTGCGCCTAAAGTTGCTTTTTTCAATGCTCAATAGATTCCTCAAGTCCAAATTGGAAAAAAATGAAGTCGGATTTTTCGTACGAGTTGTGCCCTGCATTGAGCTAAAAAGTGTTTTTGGCATAACTCTTAGTCTGAAAAACATTTCTAAACGATTCTTGTGCCTAATGTGGTTTTTTTCCATGCTCCACAGCTCCGTCATGTCAAAATGTGTAAAAAATGAAGTTGGATTTTTCTTACAAGTAGTGCCCTACATTGAATGTGAAAAGTATTTTGCCCATAACTCTTATCTCGGAAAACATTTCTGATTGATTCTTGCGCCTAAAGTTGCTTTTTTCCATGCTCAATAGATTCCTCAAGTCCAAATTGGAAAAAAATGAAGTCGGATTTTTCGTACCAGTTGTGCCCTGCATTGATCTAAAAAGTGTTTTTGGCATAACTCTTAGCCTGAAAAACATTTCTAAACGATTCTTGTGCCTAATGTGGTTTTTTTCCATGCTCCACAGCTCCGTCATGTCAAAATGTGTAAAAAATGAAGTTGGATTTTTCGTACAAGTAGTACCCAACATAGAACGTGAAAAGTATTTTGCCCATAACTCTTATCTAGGAAAACATTTCTGATTGATTCTTGCGCCTAAAGTTGCTTTTTTCCATGCTCAATAGATTCCTCAAGTCCAAATTGGAAAAAAATGAAGTCGGATTTTTCGTACCGGTTGTGCCTACGGATTGAGCTAAAAAGTGTTTTTGGCATAACTCTTAGCCTGAAAAACATTTCTAAACGATTCTTGTGCCTAATGTGGTTTTTTTCCGTGCTCCACAGCTCCGTCATGTCAATATGGGTAAAAAATGAAGTTGGATTTTTCGTACAAGTAGTACCCTACATAGAACGTGAAAAGTATTTTGCGCATAACTCTTATCTCGGAAAACATTTCTGATTGATTCTTGCGTCTAAAGTTGCTTTTTTCCATGCTCAATAGATTCCTCAAGTCCAAATTGGAAAAAAATGAAGTCGGATTTTTCGTACCAGTTGTGCCCTGCATTGAGCTGAAAAGTGTTTTTGGCATAACTCTTAGCCTGAAAAACATTTCTAAACGATTATTGTGCCTAATGTGGTTTTTTTCCATGCTCCACAGCTCCGTCATGTCAAAATGTGTAAAAAATGAAGTTGGATTATTCGTACAAGTAGTACCCTACATAGAGCGTGAAAAGTATTTTGCCCATAACTCTTATCTCGGAAAACATTTCTGATTGATTCTTGCGCCTAAAGTTACTTTTTTCCATTTTCAATAGATTCCTCAAGTCCAAATTGGAAAAAAATGAAGTCGGATTTTTCGTACCAGTTGTGCCCTGGATTGAGCTAAAAAGTGTTTTTGGCATAACTCTTAGCCTGAAAAACATTTCAAAACGATTCTTGTGCCTAATGTGGTTTTTTTCCATGCTCCACAGCTCCGTCATGTCAAATTGGTTAAAAAATGAAGTTGGATTTTTCGTACAAGTAGTACCCTACATAGAACGTGAAAAGTATTTTGCCCATAACTCTTATCTCGGAAAACATTTCTGATTGATTCTTGCGCCTAAAGTTACTTTTTTCCATGCTCAATAGATTCCTCAAGTCCAAATTGGAAAAAAATGAAGTCGGATTTTTCGTACCAGTTGTGCCCTGAATTGAGCTGAAAAGTGTTTTTGGCATAACTCTTAGCCTGAAAAACATTTCTAAACGATTGTTGTGCCTAAAGTGGTTTTTTTCCATGCTCCACAGCTCCGTCATGTCAAAATGTGTAAAAAATGAAGTTGGATTTTTCGTACAAGTAGTACCCTACATAGAACGTGAAAAGTATTTTACCCATAACTCTTATCTCGGAAAATATTTTTGATTGATTATTGCGTTTAAAGTATCATTTTTCCATGCTAAATAGATTCCTCAAGTCCAAATTGGAAAAAAAATGAAGTCGGATTTTTCGTACCCGGTTGTGCCCCTGAATTGAGCCGAAAAGTGTTTTTGGCATAACTCTTAGCCCTGAAAAACATTTCTAAACGATTGTTGTGCCTAAAGTGGTTTTTTTCCATGCTCCATGACTCAGTCATGTCAAAATGTGTAAAAAATGAAGTTGGATTTTTCGTATAAGTAGTACCCTACATAGAACGTGAAAAGTATTTTGCCCATAACTCTTATCTCGGAAAATATTTTTGATTGATTCTTGCGCCTAAAGTTACTTTTTTCCATGCTCAATAGATTCCTCTAGTCCAAATTGGAAAAAAAATGAAGTCGGATTTTTCGTACCGGTTGTGCCCTGATTGAGTCGAAAAGTGTTTTTGGCATAACTCTTAGCCCGAAAAACATTTCTAAACGATTGTTGTGCCTAAAGTGGTTTTTTTTCCATGCTCCACGACTCAGTCATGTCAAAATAAGTAAAAAATGAAGTTGGATTTTTCGTTCAAGTAGTACCCTACATAGAACGTGAAAAGTATTTTGCCCATCACTCTTATCTCGGAAAATATTTTTGATTGATTATTGTGGTTAAAGTTACTTTTTTCCATGCTCAATAGATTACTCAAGTCCAAATAGGGAAAAAAAAAATGAAGTCGGATTTTTCGTACCCGGTTGTGCCTCGCATTGAGTCGAAAAGTGTTTTTGGCATAACTCTTAGCTCGAAAAAACATTTCTAAACGATTTTTGTGCCTAAAGTGGTTTTTTTTCATGCACCACATCCAGTCATGTCAAAATGTGTTAAAAATGAAGTTTGATTTTTCGTACAAGTAGTACCCTACATAGAACGTGAAAAGTATTTTGCCAATAACTCTTATCTCGGAAAATATTTTTGATTGATTATTGCGCTTAAAGTATCATTTTTCCATGCTCAATAGATTCCTCAAGTTCGAATGTGAAAAAAAATAAAGTCGGATTTGTCGTACCAGTTGTGCCCTGCATTGAGCTGAAAAGTGTTTTTGGCATAACTCTTAGCTCGAAAAACATTTCTAAACGATTCTTGTGCCTAATGTGGTTTTTTTCCATGCTCCACGACTCAGTCATGTCAAAATGTGTAAAAAATGAAGTTGGATTTTTCGTACAAGTAGTACCCTACATAGAACGTGAAAAGTATTTTGCCCATAACTCTTATCTCGGAAAACATTTCTGATTGATTCTTGCGCCTAAAGTTGCTTTTTTCCATGCTCAATAGATTCCTCAAGTCCAAATTGGAAAAAAATGAAGTCGGATTTTTCGTACCGGTTGTGCCCCTGCATTGAGCCGAAAAGTGTTTTTGGCATAACTCTTAGCCCGAAAAACATTTCTAAACGATTCTTGTGCCTAAAGTGGTTTTTTTTCCATGCTCCACAGCTCCGTCATGTCAAAATGTGTAAAAAATGAAGTTGGATTTTTCGTACAAGTAGTACCCTACATAGAACGTGAAAAGTATTTTGCCCATAACTCTTTATCTCGGAAAATATTTTTGATTGATTCTTGCGCCTAAAGTAGCATTTTTCCATGCTCAATAGATTCCTCAAGTCCGAAATGGGAAAAAAAAAGTCGGATTTTTCGTACTGGCCCCCGAATTGAGCCAAAAGTGTTTTTGGCATAACCCTTAACCCAAAAAACATTTCTACACGATTCTTGTGCCTAAAGTGGTTTTTTTCCAAGCTCCACAAATTCGCCATGTCAAAATGTGTAAAAAATGAAGTTGGATTTTTCGTACAAGTAGTACCCTACATAGAACGTGAAAAGTATTTTGCCCATAACTCTTTATCTCGGAAAATATTTTTGATTGATTCTTGCGCCTAAAATAGCATTTTTCCATGCTCAATAGATTCCTCAAGTCCGAATGGGAAAAAAAAAGAAGTCGGATTTTTCGTACGAGTTGTGCCCTACATTGAGCTGAAAAGTGTTTTTGGCTTAACTCTTAGCGTGAAAAACATTTATAAACGATTCTTGTGCCTAAAGTGGTTTTTTTCCATGCTCCACAGCTCCGTCATGTCAAAATGTGTAAAAAATAAAGTTGGATTTTTCGTACAAGTAGTACCCTACATAGAACGTGAAAAGTATTTTGCCCATAACTCTTATCACGGAAAACATTTCTGATTGATTCTTGCGCCTAAAGTAGCATTTTTCCATGCTCAACCGATTCCTCAAGTCCGAATGGGAAAAAATATGAAGTTGAATTTCTCGTACCCGGTTGTGCCGTGCATTGAGTCGAAAAGTGTTTTTGGCATAACTCTTAGCCCGAAAAATATTTCTAAACGATTCTTGTGCCTAAAGTGGTTTTTTTCCATGCTCCACAAATTGCCATGTCAAAATGTGTAAAAAATGAAGTTGGATTTTTCGTACAAGTAGTGCCCTACATATAACGTGAAAAGTATTTTGCCCACAACTCTTATCTCGCAAAACATTTCTGATTGATTCTAGCGCCTAAAGTAGCATTTTTCCATGCTCAACCGATTTCTCAAGTCTGAATGGGAAAAATATGAAGTTGGATTTCTCGTACCAGTTGTGCCCTGCATTGAGCTGAAAAGTGTTTTTGGCATAAATCTTAGCCTGAAAAACATTTCTAAACGATTATTGTGCCTAAAGTGGTTTTTTTCCATGCTCCACTGCCCTGTCATGTCAAAATGGGTAAAAAATGAAGTTGGATTTTTCGTACAAGTAGTACCCTACATAGAACGTGAAAAGTATTTTGCCCATAACTCTTATCTCGGAAAACATTTCTGATTGATTCTTGCGCCTAAAGTTGCTTTTTTCCATGCTTAATAGATTCCTAAGTCCAAATTGGAAAAAAATGAAGTCGGATTTTTCGTACCGAGCTAGTGCCCTGAATTGAGCTGAAAAGTGTTTTTGGCATAACTCTTAGCCTGAAAAACATTTCTAAACGATTGTTGTGCCTAAAGTGGTTTTTTTCCATGCTCCACTGCTCAGTCATGTCAAAATGTGTTAAAAATGAAGTAGGATTTTTCGTACAAGTAGTACCCTACATAGAACGTGAAAAGTATTTTGCCCATAACTCTTTATCTCGGAAAATATTTTTGATTGATTCTTGCGCCTAAAATAGCATTTTTCCATGCTCAATAGATTCCTCAAGTCCGAATGGGAAAAAAAAGAAGTCGGATTTTTCGTACGAGTTGTGCCCTACATTGAGCTGAAAAGTGTTTTTGGCTTAACTCTTAGCGTGAAAAACATTTCTAAACGATTCTTGTGCCTAAAGTGGTTTTTTTCCATGCTCCACATGTCATGTCAAAATGTGTAAAAAATGAAGTTGGATTTTTCGTACAAGTAGTACCCTACATAGAACGTGAAAAGTATTTTGCCCATAACTCTTATCACGGAAAACATTTCTGATTGATTCTTGCGCCTAAAGTAGCATTTTTCCATGCTCAACCGATTCCTCAAGTCCGAATGGGAAAAATATGAAGTTGGATTTCTCGTACCAGTTGTGCCGTGCATTGAGCTGAAAAGTGTTTTTGGCATAACTCTTAGCCTGAAAAATATTTCTAAACGATTCTTGTGCCTAAAGTGGTTTTTTTCCATGCTCCACAGCTCCGTCATGTCAAAATGTGTAAAAAATGAAGTTGGATTTTTCGTACAAGTAGTGCCCTACATATAACGTGAAAAGTATTTTGCCCACAACTCTTATCTCGCAAAACATTTCTGATTGATTCTTGCGCCTAAAGTAGCATTTTTCCATGCTCAACCGATTCCTCAAGTCCGAATTGGAAAAATATGAAGTTGGATTTCTCGTATCAGTTGTGCCCTGCATTGAGCTGAAAAGTGTTTTTGGCATAAATCTAAGCCTGAAAAACATTTCTAAACGATTATTGTGCCTAAAGTAGTTTTTTTCCATGCTCCACTGCCCTGTCATGTCAAAATGTGTAAAAAATGAAGTTGGATTTTTCTTACAAGTAGTGCCCTACATTGAATGTGAAAAGTATTTGGCCATAACTCTTATCTCGGAAAACATTTCTGATTGATTCTTACGCCTAAAGTTGCTTTTTTCCATGCTCAATAAATTCCTCAAGTCCAAATTGGAAAAAAATGAAGTCGGATTTTTCGTACCAGTTGTGCCCTGAATTGAGCTGAAAAGTGTTTTTGGCATAACTCTTAGCCTGAAAAACATTTCAAAACGATTCTTTTGCCTAATGTGGTTTTTTTCCATGCTCCACAGCTCCGTCATGTCAAAATGTGTAAAAAATGAAGTTGGATTTTTCGTACAAGTAGTACCCTACATAGAACGTGAAAAGTATTTTGCCCATAACTCTTATCTCGGAAAACATTTCTGATTGATTCTTGCGCCTAAAGTTGGTTTTTTCCATGCTCAATAGATTCCTCAGAGTCCAAATTGGAAAAAAAATGAAGTCGGATTTTTCGTACCAGTTGTGCCCTCGCATTGAGCTGAAAAGTGTTTTTGGCATAACTCTTAGCCTGAAAAACATTTCTAAACGATTCTTGTGCCTAATGTGGTTTTTTTCCATGCTCCACAGCCCCGTCATTTCAAAATGTGTAAAAAATGAAGTTAGATTTTTCGTACAAGTAGTGCCCTACATATAACGTGAAAAGTATTTTGCCCATAACTCTTATCTCGGAAAACATTTCGATTGATTCTTGCGCCTAAAGTAGCATTTTTTCCATGCTCAACCGATTCCTCAAGTCCAAATGGGAAAAAAATGAAATTGGATTTTTCGTACCGATTGCACCCTTCATTGAGCTAAAAAGTGTTTTTGGCATAACTCTTAGCCCGAAAAATATTTCTAAACGATTCTTGTGCCTAAAGTGGTTTTTTTTCCATGCTCCACAAATCATGTCAAAATGTGTAAAAAATGAAGTTGGATTTTTCGTACAAGTAGTGCCCTAAATATAACGTGAAAAGTATTATGCCCACAACTCTTATCTCGGAAAACATTTCGATTGATTCTTAGCGCCTAAAGTAGCATTTTTCCATGCTCAACCGATTCCTCAAGTCCGAATGGGAAAAATATGAAGTTGGATTTCTCGTACCAGTTGTGCCCTGCATTGAGCTGAAAAGTGTTTTTGGCATAAATCTTAGCCTGAAAAACATTTCTAAACGATTATTGTGCCTAAAGTGGTTTTTTTCCATGCTCCACCGCTCCGTCATGTCAAAATGGGTAAAAAATGAAGTTGGATTTTTCGTACAAGTAGTGCCCTACATTGAACGTGAAAAGTATTTTGCCCATAACTCTTATCTCGGAAAACATTTCGATTGATTCTTGCGCCTAAAGTTGCTTTTTTTCCATGCTTAATAGATTCCTCAAGTCCAAATTGGAAAAAAATGAAGTCGGATTTTTCGTACCGGTTGTGCCTACGAATTGAGCTAAAAAGTGTTTTTGGCATAACTCTTAGCCTGAAAAACATTTCTAAACGATTATTGTGCCTAAAGTGGTTTTTTTCCATGCTCCACTGCTCCGTCATGTCAAAATGTGTAAAAAATGAAGTTGGATTTTTTGTACAAGTATTACCCTACATAGAACGTGAAAAGTATTTTGCCCATAACTCTTATCTCGGAAAATATTTTTGATTGATTCTTGCGCCTAAAATTGCTTTTTTCCATGCTCAATAGATTCCTCAAGTCCAAATGGGAAAAAAAAGAAGTCGGATTTTTCGTACGAGTTGTGCCCCTGACATTGAGCTGAAAAGTGTTTTTGGCATAACTCTTAGCGTGAAAAACATTTCTAAACGATTCTTGTGCCTAAAGTGGTTTTTTTCCATGCTCCACAGCTCGAGTCATGTCAAAATGTGTAAAAAATGAAGTTGGATTTTTCGTACAAGTAGTACCCTACATAGAACGTGAAAAGTATTTTGCCCATAACTCTTATCTCGGAAAACATTTCCGATTGATTCTTGCGCCTAAAGTAGCATTTTTTCCATGCTCAATAGATTCCTCAAGTCCGAATGGGAAAAAAATGAAGTCGGATTTTTCGTACCGCGTTGTGCCCTTGCATTGAGCTGAAAAGTGTTTTTGGCATAACTCTTAGCCTGAAAAATATTTCTAAACGATTCTTGTGCCTAAAGTGGTTTTTTTCCATGCTCCACAGCTCCGTCATGTCAAAATGTGTAAAAAATGAAGTTGGATTTTTCGTACAAGTAGTGCCCTACATATAACGTGAAAAGTATTTTGCCCATAACTCTTATCTCGGAAAACATTTCGATTGATTCTTATGCGCCTAAAGTAGCATTTTTTCCATGCTCAACCGATTCCTCAAGTCCGAATGGGAAAAATATGAAGTTGGATTTCTCGTGACGGGTTGTGCCCTTGCATTGAGTCAAAAGTGTTTTTGGCATAAATCTTAGCCTCGAAAAACATTTCTAAACGATTATTGTGCCTAAAGTAGTTTTTTTCCATGCTCCAACGCCTCGTCATGTCAAAATGTGTAAAAAATGAAGTTGGATTTTTCTTACAAGTAGTGCCCTACATTGAATGTGAAAAGTATTTTGCCCATAACTCTTATCTCGGAAAACATTTCTGATTGATTCTTACGCCTAAAGTTGCTTTTTTCCATGCTCAATAGATTCCTCAAGTCCAAATTGGAAAAAATATGAAGTCGGATTTTTGCGTACCCGGTTGTGCCCTCGATTGAGCTGAAAAGTGTTTTTGGCATAACTCTTAGCCTCGAAAAACATTTCTAAACGATTATTGTGCCTAAAGTGGTTTTTTTCCATGCTCCACCGCTCCGTCATGTCAAAATGTGAAAAAAATGAAGTTGGATTTTTCGTACAAGTAGTGCCCTACATTGAACGTGAAAAGTATTTTGCCCATAACTCTTTATCTCGGAAAATATTTTTGATTGATTCTTGCGCCTAAAGTAGCATTTTTTCCATGCTCAATAGATTCCTCAAGTCCAAATGGGAAAAAAAATGAAGTCGGATTTTTCGTACGAGTTGTGCCACCGACATTGAGCTGAAAAGTGTTTTTGGCATAACTCTTAGCCTGAAAAACATTTCTAAACGATTCTTGTGCCTAAAGTGGTTTTTTTCCATGCTCCACAGCTCCGTCATGTCAAAATGTGTAAAAAATGAAGTTGGATTTTTCGTACAAGTAGTGCCCTACATAGAACGTGAAAAGTATTTTGCCCATAACTCTTATCTCGGAAAACATTTCTGATTGATTCTTGCGCCTAAAGTAGCATTTTTCCATGCTCAACCGATTCCTCAAGTCCGAATGGGAAAAATATGAAATTGGATTTCTCGTACCAGTTGTGCCCTACATTGAGCTGAAAAGTGTTTTTGGCATAAATCTTAGCCTGAAAAACATTTCTAAACGATTATTGTGCCTAAAGTGGTTTTTTTCCATGCTCCACTTCCCTGTCATGTCAAAATGTGTAAAAAATGAAGTTGGATTTTTCTTACAAGTAGTGCCCTACATTGAATGTGAAAAGTATTTTGCCCATAACTCTTATCTCGGAAAACATATCTGATTGATTCTTACGCCTAAAGTTGCTTTTTTCCATGCTCAATAGATTCCTCAAGTCCAAATTGGAAAAAAATGAAGTCGGATTTTTCGTACGAGTTGTGCCTACATTGAGCTAAAAAGTGTTTTTGGCATAACTCTTAGCCAGAAAAACATTTCTAAACGATTCTTGTGCCTAAAGTGGTTTTTTTCCATGCTCCACATCTGTCATGTCAAAATGTGTAAAAAATGAAGTTGGATTTTTCTTACAAGTAGTGCCCTACATTTAACGTGAAAAGTATTTTGCCCATAACTCTTATCTCGGAAAACATTTCTGATTGATTCTTGCGCCTAAAGTTGCTTTTTTCCATGCTCAATAGATTCCTCAAGTCCAAATTGGAAAAAAATGAAGTCGGATTTTTCGTACGAGTTGTGCCCTGCATTGAGCTAAAAAGTGTTTTTGGCATAACTCTTAGCCTGAAAAACATTTCTAAACGATTCTTGTGCCTAAAGTGGTTTTTTTCCATGCTCCACTGACTCAGTCATGTCAAAATGTGTAAAAAATGAAGTTAGGATTTTTCGTACAAGTAGTGCCCTACATATAACGTGAAAAGTATTTTGCCCACAACTCTTATCTCGGAAAACATTTCTGATTGATTCTTGCGCCTAAAGTAGCATTTTTCCATGCTCAACCGATTCCTCAAGTCCGAATGGGAAAAATATGAAATTGGATTTCTCGTACCAGTTGTGCCCTGCATTGAGCTGAAAAGTGTTTTTGGCATAAATCTTAGCCAGAAAAACATTTCTAAACGATTATTGTGCCTAAAGTGGTTTTTTTTCCATGCTCCACAGACTCCGTCATGTCAAAATGTGTAAAAAATGAAGTTGGATTTTTCGTACAAAGTGCCCTACATATAACGTGAAAAGTATTTTGCCCATAACTCTTATCTCGGAAAACATTTCGGATTGATTCTTGCGCCTAAAGTTGCTTTTTTCCATGCTCAATCGATTCCTCTAAGTCCAAATGGGAAAAAAAATGAAGTTGGATTTCTCGTACCGAGTTGTGCCCCACGATTGAGCTAAAAAGTGTTTTTGGCATAAATCTTAGCCTGAAAAACATTTCTAAACGATTATTGTGCCTAAAGTGGTTTTTTTCCATGCTCCACTGCCCTGTCATGTCAAAATGTGTAAAAAATGAAGTTGGATTTTTCTTACAAGTAGTGCCCTACATTGAATGTGAAAAGTATTTTGCCCATAACTCTTATCTCGGAAAACATTTCTGATTGATTCTTACGCCTAAAGTTGCTTTTTTCCATGCTCAATAGATTCCTCAAGTCCAAATTGGAAAAAAATGAAGTCGGATTTTTCGTACGAGTTGTGCCCTGCATGGAGCTAAAAAGTGTTTTTGGCATAACTCTTAGCCTGAAAAACATTTCTAAACGATTCTTGTGCCTAATGTGGTTTTTTTCCATGCTCCACAGCTCCGTCATGTCAAAATGTGTAAAAAATGAAGTTGGATTTTTCGTACAAGTAGTACCCTACATTGAATGTGAAAAGTATTTTGCCCATAACTCTTATCTCGGAAAACATATCTGATTGATTCTTACGCCTAAAGTTGCTTTTTTCCATGCTCAATAGATTCCTCAAGTCCAAATTTGAAAAAAATGAAGTCGGATTTTTCGTACGAGATGTGCCCTGCATGGAGCTAAAAAGTGTTTTTGGCATAACTCTTAGCCTGAAAATTATTTCTAAACGATTCTTGTGCCTAAAGTGGTTTTTTTCCATGCTCCACAGCTCCGTCATGTCAAAATGTGTAAAAAATGAAGTTAGATTTTTCTTACAAGTAGTGCCCAACATATAACGTGAAAAGTATTTTGCCCATAACTCTTATCTCGGAAAACATTTCTGATTGATTCTTGCGCCTAAAGTAGCATTTTTCCATGCTCAACCGATTCCTCAAGTCCGAATGGGAAAAATATGAAATTGGATTTCTCACGTACCGTTATGCCATTGTTGAAAAGTGTTTTTGGCTTAAATCTTAGCCAGAAAAACATTTCTAAACGATTATTGTGCCTAAAGTGGTTTTTTTCCATGCTCAACCGATTCCTCAAGTCCGAATGGGAAAAATATGAAATTGGATTTCTCGTACCAGTTGTGCCCTGCATTGAGCTGAAAAGTGTTTTTGGCATAAATCTTAGCCTGAAAAACATTTCTAAACGATTATTGTGCCTAAAGTGGTTTTTTTCCATGCTCCACTGCCCTGTCTTGTCAAAATGTGTAAAAAATGAAGTTGGATTTTTCTTACAAGTATTTTGCCCATAACTCTTATCTCGGAATATATTTCTGATTGATTCTTGCGCCTAAAGTTGCTTTTTTCCATGTTCAATAGATTCCTCAAGTCCAAATTGGAAAAAAATGAAGTCGGATTTTTCGTACGAGTTGTGCCCTACATTGAGCTAAAAAGTGTTTTTGGCATAAATCTTAGCCTGAAAAACATTTCTAAACGATTATTGTGCCTAAAGTGGTTTTTTTCCATGCTCCACTGCCCTGTCATGTCAAAATGTGTAAAAAATGAAGTTGGATTTTTCTTACAAGTAGTGTCCTACATTGAATGTGAAAAGTATTTTGCCCATAACTCTTATCTCGGAAAACATATCTGATTGATTCTTACGCCTAAAGTTGCTTTTTTCCATGCTCAATAGATTCCTCAAGTCCAAATTGGAAAAAAATGAAGTCGGATTTTTCGTACGAGTTGTGCCCTGCATGGAGCTAAAAAGTGTTTTTGGCATAACTCTTAGCCTGAAAAACATTTCTAAACGATTCTTGTGCCTAATGTGGTTTTTTTCCATGCTCCACAGCTCCGTCATGTCAAAATGTGTAAAAAATGAAGTTGGATTTTTCGTACAAGTAGTGCCCTACATTGAATGTGAAAAGTATTTTGCCCATAACTCTTATCTCGGAAAACATATCTGATTGATTCTTACGCCTAAAGTTGCTTTTTTCCATGCTCAATAGATTCCTCAAGTCCAAATATGGAAAAAAATGAAGTCGGATTTTTCGTACGAGATGTGCCCTGCATGGAGCTAAAAAGTGTTTTTGGCATAACTCTTAGCCTGAAAATTATTTCTAAACGATTCTTGTGCCTAAAGTGGTTTTTTTCCATGCTCCACAGCTCCGTCATGTCAAAATGTGTAAAAAATGAAGTTAGATTTTTCGTACAAGTAGTGCCCTACATATAACGTGAAAAGTATTTTGCCCATAACTCTTATCTCGGAAAACATTTCTGATTGATTCTTGCGCCTAAAGTAGCATTTTTCCATGCTCAACCGATTCCTCAAGTCCGAATGGGAAAAATATGAAATTGGATTTCTCGTACCAGTTGTGCCCTGCATTGAGCTGAAAAGTGTTTTTGGCTTAAATCTTAGCCAGAAAAACATTTCTAAACGATTATTGTGCCTAAAGTGGTTTTTTTCCATGCTCAACCGATTCCTCAAGTCCGAATGGGAAAAATATGAAATTGGATTTCTCGTACCAGTTGTGCCCTACATATAAGGAAAGTTTTGCCAAACTCTTACATCCTTCCATCTCAACCGATTCCCAAGTCCGAATGGAAAAATATGAAATTGAACATTTCTACATTGAGCTGAAAAGTGTTTTGGCATGGCATAATCTTAGCCCGAAAAAAATTTCTAAACGATTATTGTGCCTAAAGTGGTTTTTTTCCATGCTCCACTGCCCTGTCTTGTCAAAATGTGTAAAAAATGAAGTTGGATTTTTCTTACAAGTAGTGCCCTACATTGAATGTGAAAAGTATTTTGCCCATAACTCTTATCTCGGAATATATTTCTGATTGATTCTTGCGCCTAAAGTTGCTTTTTTCCATGTTCAATAGATTCCTCAAGTCCAAATTGGAAAAAAATGAAGTCGGATTTTTCGTACGAGTTGTGCCCTACATTGAGCTAAAAAGTGTTTTTGGCATAAATCTTAGCCTGAAAAACATTTCTAAACGATTATTGTGCCTAAAGTGGTTTTTTTCCATGCTCCACTGCCCTGTCATGTCAAAATGTGTAAAAAATGAAGTTGGATTTTTCTTACAAGTAGTGCCCTACATTGAATGTGAAAAGTATTTTGCCCATAACTCTTATCTCGGAAAACATATCTGATTGATTCTTACGCCTAAAGTTGCTTTTTTCCATGCTCAATAGATTCCTCAAGTCCAAATTGGAAAAAAATGAAGTCGGATTTTTCGTACGAGTTGTGCCCTGCATGGAGCTAAAAAGTGTTTTTGACATAACTCTTAGCCTGAAAAACATTTCTAAACGATTATTGTGCCTAATGTGGTTTTGTTCCATGCTCCACAGCTCCGTCATGTCAAAATGTGTAAAAAATGAAGTTGGATTTTTCGTAAAAATAGTACCCTACATAGAACGTGAAAAATATTTTGCCCATAACTCTTATCTCGGAAAACATATCTGATTGATTCTTGCGCCTAAAGTTGGGTTTTTCCATGCTCAATAGATTCCACAAGTCCAAATTGAAAAAAAATGAAGTCGGATTTTTCGTACCAATTGTGCCCTTCATTGAGCTGAAAAGTGTTTTTGGCATAACTCTTAGCCTGAAAATTATTTCTAAACGATTCTTGTGCCTAAAGTGGTTTTTTTCCATGCTCCACAGCTCCGTCATGTGAAAATGTGTAAAAAATGAAATTAGATTTTTCGTACAAGTAGTGCCCTACATATAACGTGAAAAGTATTTTGCCCACAACTCTTATCTCGGAAAACATTTCTGATTGATTCTTGCGCCTAAAGTAGCATTTTTCCATGCTCAACCGATTCCTCAAGTCCGAATGGGAAAAATATGAAATTGGATTTCTCGTACCAGTTGTGCCCTGCATTGAGCTGAAAAGTGTTTTTGGCATAAATCTTAGCCTGAAAAACATTTCTAAACGATTATTGTGCCTAAAGTAGTTTTTTTCCATGCTCCACTGCCCTGTCTTGTCAAAATGTGTAAAAAATGAAGTTGGATTTTTCTTACAAGTAGTGCCCTACATTGAATGTGAAAAGTATTTTGCCCATAACTCTTATCTCGGAAAATATTTCTGATTGATTCTTGCGCCTAAAGTTACTTTTTTCCATGCTCAATAGATTCCTCAAGTCCAAATTGGAAAAAAATGAAGTCGGATTTTTCGTACGAGTTGTGCCCTACATTGAGCTAAAAAGTGTTTTTGGCATAACTCTTAGCCTGAAAAACATTTCTAAACGATTCTTGTGCCTAATGTGGTTTTTTTCCATGCTCCACAGCTCCGTCATGTCAAAATGTGTAAAAAATGAAGTTGGATTTTTCGTACAAGTAGTACCCTACATAGAACGTGAAAAATATTTTGCCCATAATTCTTATCTCGGAAAACATTTCTGATTGATTCTTGCGCCTAAAGTTGCTTTTTTCCATGCTCAATAGATTCCTCAAGTCCAAATTGGAAAAAAATGAAGTCGGATTTTTCGTATCAGTTGTGCCCTGCATTGAGCTGAAAAGTGTTTTTGGCATAACTCTTAGCCTGAAAAACATTTCTAAACGATTCTTGTGCCTAAAGTGGTTTTTTTCCATGCACCACAGCTCCGTCATGTTAAAATGTGTAAAAAATGAAGTTGGATTTTTCGTACAAGTAGTACCCTACATAGAACGTGAAAAGTATTTTGCCCATAACTCTTATCTCGGAAAATATTTTTGATTGATTCTTGCGCCTAAAGTATCATTTTTCCATGCTCAATAGATTCCTCAAGTCCGAATGGGAAAAAAAATGAAGTCCGATTTTTCGTACCAGTTGTGCCCTGCATTGAGCTGAAAAGTGGTTTTGGCATAATTGTTAGCCTGAAAAACATTTCTAAACGATTCTTGTGCCTAATGTGATTTTTTTCCATGTTCTACAGCTCCGTCATGTCAAAATGTGTAAAAAATGAAGTTGGATTTTTCGTACAAGTAGTACCCTACATAGAACGTGAAAAGTATTTTGCCCATAACTCTTATCTCGGAAAACATTTATGATTGATTCTTGCGCCTAAAGTTGCTTTTTTCCATGCTCAATAGATTCCTCAAGTCCAAATTGGAAAAAAATGAAGTCGGATTTTTCGTACCAGTTGTGCCCTGCATTGAGCTGAAAAGTGTTTTTGACATAACTCTTAGCCTGAAAAACATTTCTAAACGATTCTTGTGCCTAAAGTGGTTTTTTTCCATGCTCCACAGCTCCGTCATGTCAAAATGTGTAAAAAATGAAGTTGGATTTTTCGTACAAGTAGTACTCTACATAGAACGTGAAAAGTATTTTGCCCATAACTCTTATCTCGGAAAATATTTTTGATTGATTCTTGCGCCTAAAGTAGCATTTTTCCATGCTCAATAGATTCCTCAAGTCCGAATGGGACAAAAAAGAAGTCGGATTTTTCGTACGAGTTGTGCCCTACATTGAGCTGAAAAGTGTTTTTGGCTTAACTCTTAGCCTGAAAAACATTTCTAAACGATTCTTGTGCCTAAAGTGGTTTTTTTTCCATGCTCCACAGCTCCGTCATGTCAAAATGTGTAAAAAATGAAGTTCGATTTTTCGTACAAGTAGTACCCTACATAGAACGTGAAAAGTATTTTGCCCATAACTCTTATCACGGAAAACATTTCTGATTGATTATTGCGCCTAATGTAGCATTTTTCCATGCTCAACCGATTCCTCAAGTCCGAATGGGAAAAATATGAAGTTGGATTTCTCGTACCAGTTGTGCCCTGCATAGAGCTGAAAAGTGTTTTTGGCATAAATCTTAGCCTGAAAAACATATCTAAACGTTTATTGTGCCTAAAGTGGTTTTTTTCCATGCTCCACTGCCCTGTCATGTCAAAATGTGTAAAAAATGAAGTTGGATTTTTCGTACAAGTAGTACCCTACATAGAACGTGAAAAGTATTTTGCCCATAACTCTTATCACGGAAAACATTTCTGATTGATTCTTGCGCCTAATGTAGCATTTTTCCATGCTCAACCGATTCCTCAAGTCCGAATGGGAAAAATATGAAGTTGGATTTCTCGTACCAGTTGTGCCCTGCATTGAGCTGAAAAGTGTTTTTGGCATAACTCTTAGCCTGAAAAACATTTCTAAACGATTCTTGTGCCTAAAGTGGTTTTTTTCCATGCTCCACAGCTCCGTCATGTCAAAATGTGTAAAAAATGAAGTTAGATTTTTCGTACAAGTAGTGCCCTATATAGAACGTGAATAGTATTTTGCCCATAACTCTTATCTCGGAAAACATTTCTGATTGATTCTTCCGCCTAAAGTTACTTTTTTCCATGCTCAACAGATTCCTCAAGTCCAAATTGGAAAAAAATGAAGTCGGATTTTTCGTACCAGTTGTGCCCTACATTGAGCTAAAAAGTGTTTTTGGCATAACTCTTAGCCTGAAAAACATTTCTAAACGATTCTTGTGCCTAATGTGGTTTTTTTCCATGCTCCACAGCTCCGTCATGTCAAAACGTGTAAAAAATGAAGTTGGATTTTTCGTACAAGTAGTACCCTACATAGAACGTGAAAAATATTTTGCCCATAATTCTTATCTCGGAAAACATTTGTGATTGATTCTTGCGCCTAAAGTTGGTTTTTTCCATGCTCAATAAATTCCACAAGTCCAAATTGAAAAAAAATGAAGTCGGATTTTTCGTACCAGTTGTGCCCTGCATTGAGCTGAAAAGTGTTTTTGGCATAACTCTTAGCCTGAAAAATATTTCTAAACGATTCTTGTGCCTAAAGTGGTTTTTTTCCATGCTCCACAGCTCAGTCATGTCAAAATGTGTAAAAAATGAAGTTAGATTTTTCGTACAAGTAGTGCCCTACATATAACGTGAAAAGTATTTTGCCCACAACTCTTATCTCGGAAAACATTTCTGATTGATTCTTGCGCCTAAAGTAGCATTTTTCCATGCTCAACCGATTCCTCAAGTCCGAATGGGAAAAATATGAAATTGGATTTCTCGTACCAGATGTGCCCTGCATTGAGCTGAAAAGTGTTTTTGGCATAACTCTTAGCCTGAAAAACATTTCTAAACGATTCTTGTGCCTAAAGTGGTTTTCTTCCATGCACCACAGCACCGTCATGTTAAAATGTGTAAAAAATGAAGTTGGATTTTTCGTACAAGTAGTACCCTACATAGAACGTGAAAAGTATTTTGCCCATAACTCTTATCTCGGAAAATATTTTTGATTGATTCTTGCGCCTAAAGTATCATTTTTCCATGCTCAATAGATTCCTCAAGTCCGAATGGGAAAAAAAATGAAGTCCGATTTTTCGTACCAGTTGTGCCCTACATTGAGCTGAAAAGTGGTTTTGGCATAACTGTTAGCCTGAAAAACATTTCTAAACGATTCTTGTGCCTAATGTGGTTTTTTTCCATGCTCCACAGCTCCTTCATGTCAAAATGTGTAAAAAATGAAGTTGGATTTTTCGTACAAGTAGTACCCTACATAGAACGTGAAAAGTATTTTGCCCATAACTCTTATCTCGGAAAATATTTTTGATTGATTCTTGCGCCTAAAGTAGCATTTTTCCATGCTCAATAGATTCCTCAAGTCCGAATGGGACAAAAAAGAAGTCGGATTTTTCGTACGAGTTGTGCCCTACATTGAGCTGAAAAGTGTTTTTGGCTTAACTCTTAGCCTGAAAAACATTTCTAAACGATTCTTGTGCCTAAAGTGGTTTTTTTCCATGCTCCACAGCTCCGTCATGTCAAAATGTGTAAAAAATGAAGTTCGATTTTTCGTACAAGTAGTACCCTACATAGAACGTGAAAAGTATTTTGCCCAGAACTCTTATCACGGAAAACATTTCTGATTAATTATTGCGCCTAATGTAGCATTTTTCCATGCTCAACCGATTCCTCAAGTCCGAATGGGAAAAATATGAAGTTGGATTTCTCGTACCGGTTGTTGCCCTGCGATTGAAGTCGAAAAGTGTTTTTGGCATAAATCTTAGCCTGAAAAACATTTCTAAACGTTTATTGTGCCTAAAGTGGTTTTTTTGCATGCTCCACTGCCCTGTCATGTCAAAATGTGTAAAAAATGAAGTTGGATTTTTCGTACAAGTTGTACCCAACATAGAACGTGAAAAGTATTTTGCCCATAACTCTTATCACGGAAAACATTTCTGATTGATTCTTGCGCCTAATGTAGCATTTTTCCATGCTCAACCGATTCCTCAAGTCCGAATGGGAAAAATATGAAGTTGGATTTCTCGTACCAGTTGTGCCCTGCATTGAGCTGAAAAGTGTTTTTGGCATAACTCTTAGCTCGAAAAAATATTTCTAAACGATTCTTGTGCCTAAAGTGGTTTTTTTCCATGCTCCACAGATCCGTCATGTCAAAATGTGTAAAAAATGAAGTTAGATTTTTCGTACAAGTAGTGCCCTACATAGAACGTGAATAGTATTTTGCCCATAACTCTTATCTCGGAAAACATTTCTGATTGATTCTTCCGCCTAAAGTTGCTTTTTTCCATGCTCAATAGATTCCTCAAGTCCAAATTGGAAATAAATGAAGTCGGATTTTTCGTACCAGTTGTGCCCTACATTGAGCTAAAAAGTGTTTTTGGCATAACTCATAGCCTGAAAAACATTTCTAAACGATTCTTGTGCCTAATGTGGTTTTTTTCCATGCTCCACAGCTCCGTCATGTCAAAACGTGTAAAAAATGAAGTTGGATTTTTCGTACAAGTAGTACCCTACATAGAACGTGAAAAATATTTTGCCCATAATTCTTATCTCGGAAAACATTTCGGATTGATTTTTGCGCCTAAAGTTGGTTTTTTCCATGCTCAATAGATTCCACAAGTCCAAATTGAAAAAAAATGAAGTCGGATTTTTCGTACCAGTTGTGCCCTGCATTGAGCTGAAAAGTGTTTTTGGCATAACTCTTAGCCTGAAAA
The DNA here is from genome assembly GCA_947648045.1 of Beta corolliflora. Taxonomy (NCBI): domain Eukaryota; kingdom Viridiplantae; phylum Streptophyta; class Magnoliopsida; order Caryophyllales; family Amaranthaceae; genus Beta; species Beta corolliflora. Next base: position 151,163 of record CANSZD010000061.1, on the reverse strand, counting down.
TTATTTCTAAACGATTCTTGTGCCTAAAGTGGTTTTTTTCCATGCTCCACAGCTCCGTCATGTCAAAATGTGTAAAAAATGAAGTTAGATTTTTCGTACAAGTAGTGCCCTACATATAACGTTAAAAGTATTTTGCCCACAACTCTTATCTCGGAAAACGTTTCTGATTGATTCTTGCTCCTAAAGTAGCATTTTTCCATGCTCAACCAATTCCTCAAGTCCGAATGGGAAAAATATGAAATTGGATTTCTCGTACCAGATGTGCCCTGCATTGAGCTGAAAAGTGTTTTTGGCATAAATCTTAGCCTGAAAAACATTTCTAAACGATTATTGTGCCTAAAGTGGTTTTTTTCCATGCTCCACTGCCCTGTCTTGTCAAAATGTGTAAAAAATGAAGTTGGATTTTTCTTACAAGTAGTGCCCTACATTGAATGTGAAAAGTATTTTGCCCATAACTCTTATCTCGGAAAATATTTCTGATTGATTCTTGCGCCTAAAGTTGCTTTTTTCCATGCTCAATAGATTTCTCAAGTCCAAATTGGAAAAAAATGAAGTCGGATTTTTCGTACGAGTTGTGCCCTACATTGAGCTAAAAAGTGTTTTTGGCATAACTCTTAGCCTGAAAAACATTTCTAAACGATTATTGTGCCTAATGTGGTTTTTTTCCATGCTCCACAGTTCCGTCATGTCAAAATGTGTAAAAAATGAAGTTGGATTTTTCGTACAAGTAGTACCCTACATAGAACGTGAAAATTATTTTGCCCATAACTCTTATCTCGTAAAACATTTCTGATTGATTCTTGCGCCTAAAGTTGCTTTTTTCCATGCTCAATAGATTCCTCAAGTCCAAATTGGGAAAAAAAATGAAGTCGGATTTTCCGTACCAGTTGTGCCCTGAATTGAGCTGAAAAGTGTTTTTGGCATAACTGTTAGCCTGAAAAACATATCCAAACGATTCTTGTGCCTAAAGTGATTTTTTTCCATGCACCACAGCTCCGTCATGTCAAAATGAGTAAAAAATGAAGTTGGGTTTTTCGTACAAGTAGTAAACTACATAGAACGTGAAAAGTATTTTGCCCATAACTCTTACCTCGGAAAATATTTTTGATTGATTCTTGCGCCTAAAGTATCATTTTTCCATGCTCAATAGATTCCTCAAGTCCGAATGGGAAAAAAATGAAGTCGGATTTTTCGTACCAGTTGTGCCCTGCATTGAGCTGAAAAGTGTTTTTGTCATAACTCTTAGCCTGAAAAACATTTCTAAACGATTCTTGTGCCTAATGTGGTTTTTTTTCCATGCTCCATGTCATAATGTCAAAAAATGTGTAAGTTGGAAAATTTTTTTCGTACAAGTAGTACCCTACGTTGAACGTGAAAATTATTTTGCCCATAACTCTTATCTCGGAAAACATTTCGATTGATTCTTGCGCCTAAAGTTGCTTTTTTCCCATGCTCAATAGATTCCCTCAAGTCCAAATTGGAAGGAAATGAAGTCGGATTTTTCGTACCGGTTCCCCCGCATTGAGTGGAAAAGTGTTTTTGACATAACTCTTAGCCCTGAAAAACATTTCTAAACGATTCTTGTGCCTAAAGTGGTTTTTTTCCATGCTCCACGACTCCGTCATGTCAAAATGTGTAAAAAATGAAGTTGGATTTTTCGTACAAGTAGTACTCTACATAGAACGTGAAAAGTATTTTGCCCATAACTCTTATCTCGGAAAATATTTTTGATTGATTCTTGCGCCTAAAAGTAGCATTTTTCCATGCTCAATAGATTCCTCAAGTCCGAATGGGACAAAAAATGAAGTCGGATTTTTCGTACGAGTTGTGGCCACTACATTGAGCGAAAAGTGTTTTTGGCTTAACTCTTAGCCCGAAAAACATTTCTAAATGATTCTTGTGCCTAAAGTGGTTTTTTTCCATGCTCCACAGCTCCGTCATGTCAAAATGTGTAAAAAATGAAGTTCGATTTTTCGTACAAGTAGTACCCTACATAGAACGTGAAAAGTATTTTGCCCATAACTCTTATCACGGAAAACATTTCTGATTGATTATTGCGCCTAATGTAGCATTTTTCCATGCTCAACCGATTCCTCAAGTCCGAATGGGAAAAAAATGAAGTTGGATTTTCGTACCGGTTGTGCCCGATAGAGTTGAAAAGTGTTTTTGGCATAAATCTTAGCCCGAAAAACATTTCTAAACGATTTATTGTGCCTAAAGTGGTTTTTTCCATGCTCCACAAAAAAAAAAATGAAGGGATTTTCGGACAAGTAGTACCCTACATAGAACGTGAAAAGTATTTTGCCCATAACTCTTATCTCGGAAAATATTTTTGATTGATTCTTGCGCCTAAAGTAGCATTTTTCCATGCTCAATAGATTCCTCAAGTCCGAATGGGAAAAAAAATGAAGTCGGATTTTTCGTACCAGTTGTGCCCTGCATTGAGCTGAAAAGTGTTTTTGGCATAACTCTTAGCCCTGAAAAACATTTCTAAAGGATTCTTGTGCCTAAAGTGGTTTTTTTTCCATGCTCCAATGCTCCGTCATGTCAAAATGTGTAAAAAATGAATTTGGATTTTTCGTACAAGTAGTACCCTACATAGAACGTGAAAAGTATTTTGCCCATAACTCTTATCTCGGAAAATATTTCTGATTGATTCTTGCGCCTAAAGTAGCATTTTTCCATGCTTAATTGATTCCTCAAGTCCGAATGGGAAAAAAAATAAAGTCGGATTTTTTGTACCTGTTGTGCCCTGAATTGAGCTAAAAAGTGTTTTTGGCATAACTCCTAGCCTGAAAAACATTTCTAAACGATTCTTGTGCCTAAAGTGATTTTTTTTCCATGCTCCACAGCTCTGTAATGTCACAATGTGTAAAAAATGAAGTTGGATTTTTCTTACAAGTAGTGCCCTACATATAACGTGAAAAGTATTTTGCCCATAACTCTTATCTCGGAAAATATTTATGATTGATTCTTGCGCCTAAAGTAGCATTTTTCCATGCTCAATAGATTCCTCAAGTCCGAATGGGACAAAAAAAGAAGTCGGATTTTTCGTACGAGTTGTGCCCTACATTGAGCTAAAAAGTGTTTTTGGCATAACTCTTAGCCTGAAAAACATTTCTAAACGATTCTTGTGCCTAAAGTGGTTTTTTTCAATGCACCACAGCTCCGTCATGTCAAAATGTGTAAAAAATGAAGTTGGATTTTTCGTATAAGTAGTACCCTACATAGAACGTGAAAAGTATTTTGCCCATAACTTTTATCTCGGAAAATATTTTTGATTGATTCTTGCGCCTAAAGTATCATTTTTCCATGCTCAATAGATTCCTCAAGTCCGAATGGGAAAAAAAAATGAAGTCCGATTTTTCGTACCAGTTGTGCCCTGCATTGAGCTGAAAAGTGTTTTTGGCATAACTCTTAGCCTGAAAAACATTTCTAAACGATTCTTGTGCCTAATGTGGTTTTTTTCCATGCTCCACAGCTCCGTCATGTCAAAATGTGTAAAAAATGAATTTGGATTTTTCGTACAAGTAGTACCCTACATAGAACGTGAAAAGTATTTTGCCCATAACTCTTATCTCGGAAAATATTTCTGATTGATTCTTGCGCCTAAAGTAGCATTTTTCCATGCTTAATTGATTCCTCAAGTCCGAATGGGAAAAAAAAATAAAGTCGGATTTTTCGTACCTGTTGTGCCCTGAATTGAGCTAAAAAGTGTTTTTGGCATAACTCCTAGCCTGAAAAACATTTCTAAACGATTCTTGTGCCTAAAGTGATTTTTTTCCATGCTCCACAGCTCTGTCATGTCACAATGTGTAAAAAATGAAGTTGGATTTTTCGTACAAGTAGTGCCCTACATATAACGTGAAAAGTATTTTGCCCATAACTCTTATCTCGGAAAATATTTCTGACTGATTCTTGCTCCTAAAGTTGCTTTTTTTCCATGCTCAATAGATTTCTCAAGTCCAAATTGGAAAAAAATGAAGTCGGATTTTTCGTACGAGTTATGCCCTACATTGAGCTAAAAAGTGTTTTTGGCATAACTTTTAGCCTGAAAAACATTTCTAAACGATTCTTGTGCCTAATGTGGTTTTTTTCCATGCTCCACAGTTCCGTCATGTCAAAATGTGTAAAAAATGAAGTTGGATTTTTCGTACAAGTAGTACCCTACATAGAACGTGAAAATTATTTTGCCCATAACTCTTATCTCGTAAAACATTTCTGATTGATTCTTGCGCCTAAAGTTACTTTTTTCCATGCTCAATAGATTCCGCAAGTCCAAATTGGGAAAAAAAATGAAGTCGGATTTTTCGTACCAGTTGTGCCCTGAATTGAGCTGAAAAGTGTTTTTGGCATAACTCTTAGCCTGAAAAACATATCCAAACGATTCTTGTGCCTAAAGTGATTTTTTTCCATGCACCACAGCTCCGTCATGTCAAAATGAGTAAAAAATGAAGTTGGGTTTTTCGTACAAGTAGTAAACTACATAGAACGTGAAAAGTATTTTGCCCATAACTCTTACCTCGGAAAATATTTTTGATTGATTCTTGCGCCTAAAGTATCATTTTTCCATGCTCAATAGATTCCTCAAGTCCGAATGGGAAAAAAAATGAAGTCGGATTTTTCGTACCGGTTGTGCCCTACATTGAGTGGAAAAGTGTTTTTGTCATAACTCTTAGCTTCGAAAAACATTTCTAAACGATTCTTGTGCCTAAAGTGGTTTTTTTCCATGCTCCTACTCAGTCATGTCAAAATGTGTAAAAAATGAAGTTGGATTTTTCGTACAAGTAGTACCCTACATAGAACGTGAAAAGTATTTTGCCCATAACTCTTATCTCGGAAAACATTTCGATTGATTCTTGCGCCTAAAGTTGCTTTTTTCCATGCTCAATAGATTCCTCAAGTCGAAATGGGAAAAAAATGAAGTCGGATTTTTCGTACCGAGTTGTGCCCCTCCATTGAGTCGAAAAGTGTTTTTGGCATAACTCTTAGCCCTGAAAAACATTTCTAAACGATTCTTGTGCCTAAAGTGGTTTTTTTCCATGCTCCACACTCAGTCATGTCAAAATGTGTAAAAAATGAAATTGGATTTTTCGTACAAGTAGTACCCTACATAGAACGTGAAAAGTATTTTGCCCATAACTCTTATCTCGGAAAATATTTTTGATTGATTCTTGCGCCTAAAGTAGCATTTTTCCATGCTCAATAGATTCCTCAAGTCCGAATGGGAAAAAAAATGAAGTCGGATTTTTCGTACGAGTTGTGCCCTACATTGAGCGGAAAAGTGTTTTTGGCTTAACTCTTAGCTTGAAAAACATTTCTAAACGATTCTTGTGCCTAAAGTGGTTTTTTTCCATGCTCCACGACTCCGTCATGTCAAAATGTGTAAAAAATGAAGTTGGATTTTTCGTACAAGTAGTACCCTACATAGAACGTGAAAAGTATTTTGCCCATAACTCTTATCTCGGAAAACATTTCTGATTGATTCTTGCGCCTAATGTAGCATTTTTCCATGCTCAACCGATTCCTCAAGTCCGAATGGGAAAAATATGAAGTTGGATTTTCGTACCGGTTGTGCCCCGCATTGAGCTCGAAAAGTGTTTTTGGCATAAATCTTAGCTTCGAAAAAACATTTCTAAACGTTTATTGTGCCTAAAGTGGTTTTTTTCCATGCTCCACTCCGTCATGTCAAAATGTGTAAAAAATAAAGTTGGATTTTTCGTACAAGTAGTGCCCTACATAGAACGTGAAAAATATTTTGCCCATAACTCTTATCTCGGAAAACATTTCGATTGATTCTTGCGCCTAAAGTTGCTTTTTTTCCATGCTCAATAGATTCCTCAAGTCCAAATTGGTAAAAAATGAAGTCGGATTTTTTGTTCCCGGTTGTGCCCTACATTGAGCTAAAAAGTGTTTTTGGCATAACTCTTAGCCTCGAAAAACATTTCTAAACGATTCTTGTGCCTAAAGTGGTTTTTTTCCATGCTCCACGACTCAGTCATGTCAAAATGTGTAAAAAATGAAGTTGGATTTTTCGTACAAGTAGTGCCCTACATAGAACGTGAAAAGTATTTTGCCCATAACTCTTATCTCGGAAAACATTTCGATTGATTCTTGCGCCTAAAGTTGCTTTTTTCCATGCTCAATAGATTCCTCAAGTCCAAATGGGAAAAAAAATGAAGTCGGATTTTTCGTACCGGTTGTGCCCTGCATTGAGTGAAAAGTGTTTTTGGCATAACTCTTTACTCCGAAAAACATTTCTAAACGATTCTTGTGCCTAAAGTGGTTTTTTTCCATGCTCCAAACTCCGTCATGTCAAAATGTGTAAAAAATGAAGTTGGATTTTTCGTTACAAGTAGTACCCTTACATAGAACGTGAAAAGTATTTTGCCCATAACTCTTATCTCGGAAAATATTTTTTATTGATTCTTGCGCCTAAAGTAGCATTTTTCCATGCTCAATAGATTCCTCAAGTCCGAATGGGAAAAAAAATGAAGTCGGATTTTTCGTACCGGTTGTGCCCTACGCATTGAGCTCGAAAAGTGTTTTTGGCATAACTCTTAGCCTGAAAAACATTTCTAAACGATTCTTGTGCCTAAAGTGGTTTTTTTCCATGCTCCACAATCCGTCATGTCAAAATGTGTAAAAAATGAAGTTGGATTTTTCGTACAAGTAGTACCCTACATAGAACGTGAAAAGTATTTTGCCCATAACTCTTATCTCGGAAAACATTTTGATTGATTCTTGCGCCTAAAGTAGCATTTTTCCATGCTCAATAGATTCCTCAAGTCCGAATGGGAAAAAAAATGAAGTCGGATTTTTCGTACCAGTTGTGCCCTACATTGAGCTAAAAAGTGTTTTTGGCATAACTCTTAGCCTGAAAAACATTTCTAAACGATTCTTGTGCCTAAAGTGATTTTTTTCCATGCTCCACAGCTCTGTCATGTCACAATGTGTAAAAAATGAAGTTGGATTTTTCGTACAAGTAGTGCCCTACATATAACGTGAAAAGTATTTTGCCCATAACTCTTATCTCGGAAAATATTTCTGATTGATTCTTGCGCCTAAAGTAGCATTTTTCCATGCTCAACCGATTCCTCAAGTCCGAATGGGAAAAATATGAAGTTGGATTTTTCGTACCAGTTGTGCCACTCCATTGAGTCGAAAAGTGTTTTTGGCATAACTCTTAGCACTGAAAAACATTTCTAAACGATTCTTGTGCCTAAAGTGGTTTTTTTCCATGCTCCACTGCTCTGTCATGTCAAAATGTGTAAAAAATGAAGTTGGATTTTTCGTACAAGTAGTGCCCTACATTGAACGTGAAAAGTATTTTGCCCATAACTCTTATCTCGGAAAACATTTCTGATTGATTCTTGCGCCTAAAGTAGCATTTTTCCATGCTCAACCGAATCCTCAAGTCCGAATGGGAACAATATGAAGTTGGATTTTTCGTACCAGTTGTGCCCTACATTGAGCTGAAAAGTGTTTTTGGCATAACTCTTAGCCTGAAAAACATTTCTAAACGATTCTTGTGCCTAAAGTGGTTTTTTTCCATGCTCCACTGCTCCGTCATGTCAAAATGTGTAAAAAATGAAGTTGGATTTTTCTTACAAGTAGTGCCCTACATTGAATGTGAAAAGTATTTTGCCCATAACTCTTATCTCGGAAAACATTTTCGATTGATTCTTGCGCCTAAAGTAGCATTTTTCCATGCTCAATAGATTCCTCAAGTCCGAATGGGAAAAAAAATGAAGTCGGATTTTTCGTACCGGTTGTGCCCTACATTGAGTCGAAAAGTGTTTTTGGCATAACTCTTAGCTCGAAAAACATTTCTAAACGATTCTTGTGCCTAAAGTGGTTTTTTTCCATGCTCCAAGCTTCAGTCATGTCAAAATGTGTAAAAAATGAAGTTGGATTTTTCGTACAAGTAGTGCCCTACATTGAATGTGAAAAGTATTTTGCCCATAACTCTTATCTCGGAAAACATTTTTGATTGATTCTTGCGCCTAAAGTAGCATTTTTCCATGCTCAATAGATTCCTCAAGTCCGAATGGGAAAAAAATGAAGTTGGATTTTTCGTACCCGGTTGTGCCCTACATTGAGTGAAAAGTGTTTTTGGCATAACTCTTAGCTCGAAAAAACATTTCTAAACGATTCTTGTGCCTAAAGTGGTTTTTTTCCATGCTCCACGACTCCGTCATGTCAAAATGTGTAAAAAATGAAGTTGGATTTTTCGTACAAGTAGTACCCTACATAGAACGTGAAAAGTATTTTGCCCATAACTCTTATCTCGGAAAACATTTATGATTGATTCTTGCGCCTAAAGTAGCATTTTTCCATGCTCAATAGATTCCTCAAGTCCAGAATGGGAAAAAAAATGAAGTCGGATTTTTCGTACCCGGTTGTGCCCTGCATTGAGTGAAAAGTGTTTTTGGCATAACTCTTAGCTCGAAAAAAACATTTCTAAACGATTCTTGTGCCTAATGTGGTTTTTTTCCATGCTCCACGACTCTGTCATGTCAAAATGTGTAAAAAATGAAGTTGGATTTTTCGTACAAGTAGTGCCCTACATAGAACGTGAAAAGTATTTTGCCCATAACTCTTATCTCGGAAAACATTTCGATTGATTCTTGCGCCTAAAGTAGCATTTTTCCATGCTCAATAGATTCCTCAAGTCTGAATGGGAAAAAAAATGAAGTCGGATTTTTCGTACCAGTTGTGCCCTGCATTGAGTTGAAAAGTGTTTTTGGCATAACTCTTAGCCTGAAAAACATTTCTAAACGATTCTTGTGCCTAAAGTGGTTTTTTTCCATGCTCCACTGCTCCGTCATGTCAAAATGTGTAAAAAATGAAGTTGGATTTTTCGTACAAGTAGTGCCCTACATTGAATGTGAAAAGTATTTTGCCCATATCTCTTATCTCGGAAAACATTTCGATTGATTCTTGCGCCTAAAGTAGCATTTTTCCATGCTCAATCGATTCCTCAAGTCCGAATGGGAAAAAAAATGAAGTTGGATTTTTCGTACCGGTTGTGCCCTGCATTGAGTGAAAAGTGTTTTTGGCATAACTCTTAGCTCTGAAAAACATTTCTAAACGATTCTTGTGCCTAAAGTGGTTTTTTTCCATGCTCCACGCTCTGTCATGTCAAAATGTGTAAAAAATGAAGTTGGATTTTTCGTACAAGTAGTGCCCTACATAGAACGTGAAAAGTATTTTGCCCATAACTCTTATCTCGGAAAATATTTTTGATTGATTCTTGCGCCTAAAGTAGCATTTTTCCATGCTCAATAGATTCCTCAAGTCCGAATGGGAAAAAAAATGAAGTCGGATTTTTCGTACCAGTTGTGCCCTGCATTGAGCTGAAAAGTGTTTTTGGCATAACTTTTAGCCTGAAAAACATTTCTAAACGATTCTTGTGCCTAAAGTGGTTTTTTTCCATGCTCCACTGCTCCGTCATGTCAAAATGTGTAAAAAATGAAGTTGGATTTTTCTTACAAGTAGTGCCCTACATTGAATGTGAAAAGTATTTTGCCCATAACTCTTATCTCGGAAAACATTTCTGATTGATTCTTGCGCCTAAAGTAGCATTTTTCCATGCTCAATAGATTCCTCAAGTCCGAATGGGAAAAAAAATGAAGTCGGATTTTTCGTACCAGTTGTGCCCTGCATTGAGCTGAAAAGTGTTTTTGGCATAACTCTTAGCCTGAAAAACATTTCTAAACGATTCTTGTGCCTAAAGTGGTTTTTTTCCATGCTCCACTGCCCTGTCATGTCAAAATGTGTAAAAAATGAAGTTGGATTTTTCGTACAAGTAGTGCCCTACATTGAATGTGAAAAGTATTTTGCCCATAACTCTTATCTCGGAAAACATTTCTGATTGATTCTTGCGCCTAAAGTAGCATTTTTCCATGCTCAATAGATTCCTCAAGTCCGAATGGGAAAAAAAATGAAGTCGGATTTTTCGTACCAGTTGTGCCCTACATTGAGTGAAAAGTGTTTTTGGCATAACTCTTAGCTTCGAAAAACATTTCTAAACGATTCTTGTGCCTAAAGTGGTTTTTTTCCATGCTCCACACTCTGTCATGTCAAAATGTGTAAAAAATGAAGTTGGATTTTTCTTACAAGTAGTGCCCTACATTGAATGTGAAAAGTATTTTGCCCATAACTCTTATCTCGGAAAACATTTTTGATTGATTCTTGCGCCTAAAGTAGCATTTTTCCATGCTCAATAGATTCCTCAAGTCCGAATGGGAAAAAAAATGAAGTTGGATTTTTCGTACCGGTTGTGCCCAACATTGAGTCGAAAAGTGTTTTTGGCATAACTCTTAGCTCGAAAAACATTTCTAAACGATTCTTGTGCCTAAAGTGGTTTTTTTCCATGCTCCACTCTGTCATGTCAAAATGTGTAAAAAATGAAGTTGGATTTTTCCTTACAAGTAGTGCCCTACATTGAATGTGAAAAGTATTTTGCCCATAACTCTTATCTCGGAAAATATTTCTGATTGATTCTTGCGCCTAAAGTAGCATTTTTCCATGCTCAAAAGATTCCTCAAGTCCGAATGGGAAAAAAATGAAGTTGGATTTTTCGTACCAGTTGTGCCCTACATTGAGTGAAAAGTGTTTTTGGCATAACTCTTAGCCTTGAAAAACATTTCTAAACGATTCTTGTGCCTAAAGTGGTTTTTTTCCATGCTCCACAGCTCCGTCATGTCAAAATGTGTAAAAAATGAAGTTGGATTTTTCTTACAAGTAGTGCCCTACATTGAATGTGAAAAGTATTTTGCCCATAACTCTTATCTCGGAAAACATTTCGATTGATTCTTGCGCCTAAAGTAGCATTTTTCCATGCTCAACAGATTCCTCAAGTCCGAATGGGAAAAATATGAAGTTGGATTTTTCGTACCAGTTGTGCCCTACATTGAGCTGAAAAGTGTTTTTGGCATAACTCTTAGCCTGAAAAACATTTCTAAACGATTCTTGTGCCTAAAGTGGTTTTTTTCCATGCTCCACAGCTCCGTCATGTCAAAATGTGTAAAAAATGAAGTTGGATTTTTCTTACAAGTAGTGCCCTACATTGAATGTGAAAAGTATTTTGCCCATAACTATTATCTCGGAAAACATTTTGATTGATTCTTGCGCCTAAAGTAGCATTTTTCCATGCTCAATAGATTCCTCAAGTCCGAATGGGAAAAAAAATGAAGTCGGATTTTTCGTACCGGTTGTGCCTACATTGAGTGAAAAGTGTTTTTGGCATAACTCTTAGCCTGAAAAACATTTCTAAACGATTCTTGTGCCTAAAGTGGTTTTTTTCCATGCTCCACTGCTCTGTCATGTCAAAATGTGTAAAAAATGAAGTTGGATTTTTCGTACAAGTAGTGCCCTACATTGAACGTGAAAAGTATTTTGCCCATAACTCTTATCTCGGAAAACATTTCTGATTGATTCTTGCGCCTAAAGTAGCATTTTTCCATGCTCAATAGATTCCTCAAGTCCGAATGGGAAAAAAAATGAAGTCGGATTTTTCGTACCAGTTGTGCCCTGCATTGAGCTGAAAAGTGTTTTTGGCATAACTCTTAGCCTGAAAAACATTTCTAAACGATTCTTGTGCCTAAAGTGGTTTTTTTCCATGCTCCACTGCTCAGTCATGTCAAAATGTGTAAAAAATGAAGTTGGATTTTTCTTACAAGTAGTGCCCTACATTGAATGTGAAAAGTATTTTGCCCATAACTCTTATCTCGGAAAACATTTCTGATTGATTCTTGCGCCTAAAGTAGCATTTTTCCATGCTCAACCGATTCTTCAAGTCCGAATGGGAAAAAAAATGAAGTTGGATTTTTCGTACCAGTTGTGCCCTACATTGAGCTGAAAAGTGTTTTTGGCATAACTCTTAGCCTGAAAAACATTTCTAAACGATTCTTGTGCCTAAAGTGGTTTTTTTCCATGCTCCACTGCTCTGTCATGTCAAAATGTGTAAAAAATGAAGTTGGATTTTTCTTACAAGTAGTGCCCTACATTGAATGTGAAAAGTATTTTGCCCATAACTCTTATCTCGGAAAACATTTTGATTGATTCTTGCGCCTAAAGTAGCATTTTTTCCATGCTCAATAGATTCCTCAAGTCCGAATGGGAAAAAAAATGAAGTCGGATTTTCGTACCAGTTGTGCCCTACATTGAGCTGAAAAGTGTTTTTGGCATAACTCTTAGCCTGAAAAACATTTCTAAACGATTCTTGTGCCTAAAGTGGTTTTTTTCCATGCTCCACTCAGTCATGTCAAAATGTGTAAAAAATGAAGTTGGATTTTTCGTACAAGTAGTGCCCTACATAGAACGTGAAAAGTATTTTGCCCATAACTCTTATCTCGGAAAACATTTTGATTGATTCTTGCGCCTAAAGTAGCATTTTTCCATGCTCAATCGATTCCTCAAGTCCGAATGGGAAAAAAATGAAGTTGGATTTTTCGTACCGGTTGTGCCCCTACATTGAGTCGAAAAGTGTTTTTGGCATAACTCTTAGCCCTGAAAAACATTTCTAAACGATTCTTGTGCCTAAAGTGGTTTTTTTCCATGCTCCACTGCTCAGTCATGTCAAAATGTGTAAAAAATGAAGTTGGATTTTTCTTACAAGTAGTGCCCTACATTGAATGTGAAAAGTATTTTGCCCATAACTCTTATCTCGGAAAACATTTCTGATTGATTCTTGCGCCTAAAGTAGCATTTTTCCATGCTCATACGATTCCTCAAGTCCGAATGGGAAAAAAAATGAAGTCGGATTTTTCGTACCCGGTTGTGCCTGCATTGAGTGAAAAGTGTTTTTGGCATAACTCTTAGCTCGAAAAACATTTCTAAACGATTCTTGTGCCTAAAGTGGTTTTTTTCCATGCTCCACTGCTCCGTCATGTCAAAATGTGTAAAAAATGAAGTTGGATTTTTCTTACAAGTAGTGCCCTACATTGAATGTGAAAAGTATTTTGCCCATAACTCTTATCTCGGAAAACATTTATGATTGATTCTTGCGCCTAAAGTAGCATTTTTCCATGCTCAATAGATTCCTCAAGTCCGAATGGGAAAAAAAATGAAGTCGGATTTTTCGTACCAGTTGTGCCCTACATTGAGCTGAAAAGTGTTTTTGGCATAACTCTTAGCCTGAAAAACATTTCTAAACGATTCTTGTGCCTAAAGTGGTTTTTTTCCATGCTCCACTGCTCTGTCATGTCAAAATGTGTAAAAAATGAAGTTGGATTTTTCTTACAAGTAGTGCCCTACATTGAATGTGAAAAGTATTTTGCCCATAACTCTTATCTCGGAAAACATTTTTGATTGATTCTTGCGCCTAAAGTAGCATTTTTCCATGCTCAATAGATTCCTCAAGTCCGAATGGGAAAAAAAATGAAGTCGGATTTTTCGTACCCGGTTGTGCCCTACATTGAGTCGAAAAGTGTTTTTGGCATAACTCTTAGCCCGAAAAACATTTCTAAACGATTCTTGTGCCTAAAGTGGTTTTTTTCCATGCTCCACTCCAGTCATGTCAAAATGTGTAAAAAATGAAGTTGGATTTTTCGTACAAGTAGTGCCCTACATTGAATGTGAAAAGTATTTTGCCCATAACTCTTATCTCGGAAAACATTTTTGATTGATTCTTGCGCCTAAAGTAGCATTTTTCCATGCTCAACCGATTCCTCAAGTCCGAATGGGAAAAATATGAAGTTGGATTTTTCGTACCAGTTGTGCCCTGCATTGAGCTGAAAAGTGTTTTTGGCATAACTCTTAGCCTGAAAAACATTTCTAAACGATTATTGTGCCTAAAGTGGTTTTTTTCCATGCTCCACTGCCCTGTCATGTCAAAATGTGTAAAAAATGAAGCTGGATTTTTCGTACAAGTAGTGCCCTACATTGAATGTGAAAAGTATTTTGCCCATAACTCTTATCTCGGAAAACATTTCTGATTGATTCTTGCGCCTAAAGTAGCTTTTCTCCATGCTCAATAGATTCCTCAAGTCCGAATGGGAAAAAAATGAAGTCGGATTTTTCGTACCAGTTGTGCCCTACATTGAGCTGAAAAGTGTTTTTGGCATAACTCTTAGCCTGAAAAACATTTCTAAACGATTCTTGTGCCTAAAGTGGTTTTTTTCCATGCTCCACTGCTCTGTCATGTCAAAATGTGTAAAAAATGAAGTTGGATTTTTCTTACAAGTAGTGCCCTACATTGAATGTGAAAAGTATTTTGCCCATAACTCTTATCTCGGAAAACATTTCTGATTGATTCTTGCGCCTAAAGTAGCATTTTTCCATGCTCAATAGATTCCTCAAGTCCGAATGGGAAAAAAAATGAAGTCGGATTTTTCGTACCGGTTGTGCCTACATTGAGTGAAAAGTGTTTTTGGCATAACTCTTAGCTCGAAAAACATTTCTAAACGATTATTGTGCCTAAAGTGGTTTTTTTCCATGCTCCTACTCTGTCATGTCAAAATGTGTAAAAAATGAAGTTGGATTTTTCTTACAAGTAGTGCGCTACATTGAATGTGAAAAGTATTTTGCCCATAACTCTTATCTTGGAAAACATTTTTTATTGATTCTTGCGCCTAAAGTAGCATTTTTCCATGCTCAATAGATTCCTCAAGTCCGAATGGGAAAAAAATGAAGTTGGATTTTTCGTACCAGGTTGTGCCCTACATTGAGTGAAAAGTGTTTTTGGCATAACTCTTAGCCTGAAAAACATTTCTAAACGATTCTTGTGCCTAAAGTGGTTTTTTTCTATGCTCCACAGCTCCGTCATGTCAAAATGTGTAAAAAATGAAGTTGGATTTTCCGTACATGTAGTACCCTACATAGAACGTGAAAAGTATTTTGCCAATAACTCTTATCTCGGAAAACTTTTTTGATTGATTCTTGCGCCTAAAGTAGCATTTTTCCATGCTCAATAGATTCCTCAAGTCCGAATGGGAAAAAAAATGAAGTCGGATTTTTCGTACCAGTTGTGCCCTGCATTGAGCTGAAAAGGGTTTTTGGCATAACTCTGAGCCTGAAAAACATTTCTAAACGATTCTTGTGCCTAATGTGATTTTTTCCAAGCTCCACAGCTCTGTCATGTCAAAAAGTGTAAAAAATGAATTTGGATTTTTCGTACAAGTAGTGCCCTACATATAACGTGAAAAGTATTTTGCCCATAACTCTTATCTCGGAAAATATTTCTGATTGATTCTTGCGCCTAAAGTAGCATTTTTCCATGCTCAACAGATTCTTCAAGTCCGAATGGGAAAAATATGAAGTTGGATTTTTCGTACCAGTTGTGCCCTACATTGAGCTGAAAAGTGTTTTTGGCATAACTCTTAGCCTGAAAAACATTTCTAAACGATTATTGTGCCTAAAGTGGTTTTTTTCCATGCTCCACTGCCCTGTCATGTCAAAATGTGTAAAAAATGAAGTTGGATTTTTCTTACAAGTAGTGCCCTACATTGAATGTGAAAAGTATTTTGCCCATAACTCTTATCTCGGAAAACATTTCTGATTGATTCTTGCGCCTAAAGTAGCATTTTTCCATGCTCAATAGATTCCTCAAGTCCGAATGGGAAAAAAAATGAAGTCGGATTTTTCGTACCAGTTGTGCCCTACATTGAGCTGAAAAGTGTTTTTGGCATAACTCTTAGCCTGAAAAACATTTCTAAACGATTCTTGTGCCTAAAGTGGTTTTTTTCCATGCTCCACAGCTCCGTCATGTCAAAATGTGTAAAAAATGAAGTTGGATTTTTCGTACAAGTAGTGCCCTACATAGAACGTGAAAAGTATTTTGCCCATAACTCTTATCTCGGAAAATATTTCTGATTGATTCTTGCGCCTAAAGTAGCATTTTTCCATGCTCAATAGATTCCTCAAGTCCGAATGGGAAAAAAAATGAAGTTGGATTTTTCGTACCGGTTGTTGCCTACATTGAGTGAAAAGGGTTTTTGGCATAACTCTTAGCCTGAAAAACATTTCTAAACGATTCTTGTGCCTAAAGTGGTTTTTTTCCATGCTCCACAGCTCTGTCATGTCAAAATGTGTAAAAAATGAAGTTGGATTTTTCGTACAAGTAGTGCCCTACATTGAACGTGAAAAGTATTTTGCCCATAACTCTTATCTCGGAAAACATTTATGATTGATTCTTGCGCCTAAAGTAGCATTTTTCCATGCTCAACAGATTCCTCAAGTCCGAATGGGAAAAATATGAAGTTGGATTTTTCGTACCAGTTGTGCCCTACATTGAGCTGAAAAGTGTTTTTGGCATAACTCTTAGCCTGAAAAACATTTCTAAACGATTATTGTGCCTAAAGTGGTTTTTTTCCATGCTCCACTGCCCTGTCATGTCAAAATGTGTAAAAAATGAAGTTGGATTTTTCTTACAAGTAGTGCCCTACATTGAATGTGAAAAGTATTTTGCCCATAACTCTTATCTCGGAAAACATTTCTGATTGATTCTTGCGCCTAAAGTAGCATTTTTCCATGCTCAATAGATTCCTCAAGTCCGAATGGGAAAAAAAATGAAGTCGGATTTTTCGTACCCGGTTGTGCCCTACATTGAGCTTGAAAAGTGTTTTTGGCATAACTCTTAGCTTCGAAAAACATTTCTAAACGATTCTTGTGCCTAAAGTGGTTTTTTTTCCATGCTCCATGCTCTGTCATGTCAAAATGTGTAAAAAATGAAGTTGGATTTTTCGTACAAGTAGTGCCCTACATAGAACGTGAAAAGTATTTTGCCCATAACTCTTATCTCGGAAAATATTTCTGATTGATTCTTGCGCCTAAAGTAGCATTTTTCCATGCTCAATAGATTCCTCAAGTCCGAATGGGAAAAAAATGAAGTTGGATTTTTCGTACCGGTTGTGCCCTACATTGAGTGAAAAGTGTTTTTGGCATAACTCTTAGCTTCGAAAAACATTTCTAAACGATTCTTGTGCCTAAAGTGGTTTTTTTCCATGCTCCACTGCTCTGTCATGTCAAAATGTGTAAAAAATGAAGTTGGATTTTTCTTACAAGTAGTGCCCTACATTGAATGTGAAAAGTATTTTGCCCATAACTCTTATCTCGGAAAACATTTCGATTGATTCTTGCGCCTAAAGTTGCATTTTTCCATGCTCAATAGATTCCTCAAGTCCGAATGGGAAAAAAATGAAGTCGGATTTTTCGTACCAGGTTGTGCCCTACATTGAGCCGAAAAGTGTTTTTGGCATAACTCTTAGCTTGAAAAACATTTCTAAACGATTCTTGTGCCTAAAGTGGTTTTTTTTCCATGCTCCACTGCTCTGTCATGTCAAAATGTGTAAAAAATGAAGTTGGATTTTTCGTACAAGTAGTGCCCTACATTGAATGTGAAAAGTATTTTGCCCATAACTCTTATCTCGGAAAACATTTCGATTGATTCTTGCGCCTAAAGTAGCATTTTTCCATGCTCAATAGATTCCACAAGTCCGAATGGGAAAAAAAATGAAGTCGGATTTTTCGTACGAGTTGTGCCCTTACATTGAGTCGAAAAGTGTTTTTGGCATAACTCTTAGCTTCGAAAAACATTTCAGAACGATTCTTGTGCCTAAAGTGGTTTTTTTCCATGCTTGACTGCTATTTCATGTCAATATGTGTAAAAAATGAAGTTGGATTTTTCTTACAAGTAGTATCCTACATTGAATGTGAAAAGTATTTTGCCCATAACTCTTATCTCGGAAAACATTTCTGATTGATTCTTGCGCCTAAAGTTGCTTTTTTCCATGCGCAATAGATTCCTCAAGTCCAAATGGGAAAAAAATGATGTCGGATTTTTCTTACGAGTTGTGTCCTACATTGAGCTGAAAAGTGTTTTTGGCATAACTCTTAGCCTGAAAAACATTTCTAAACGATTCTTGTGCCTAAAGTGGTTTTTTTCCATGCTCCACTGCTCTGTCATGTCAAAATGTGTAAAAAATAAAGTTGGATTTTTCTTACAAGTAGTGCCCTACATTGAATGTGAAAAGTATTTTGCCCATAACTCTTATCTCGGAAAACATTTCTGATTGATTCTTGCGCCTAAAGTAGCATTTCTCCATGCTCAATAGAATCCACAAGTCCAAATGGGAAAAAAATAAAGTCGGATTTTTCGTACGAGTTGTCTACATTGAGCTGAAAAGTGTTTTTGGCATAACTCTTAGCCTGAAAAACATTTCTAAACGATTCTTGTGCCTAAAGTGGTTTTTTTCCATGCTCCACTCAGTCATGTCAAAATGTGTAAAAAATGAAGTTGGATTTTTCGTACAAGTAGTGCCCTACATTGAATGTGAAAAGTATTTTGCCCATAACTCTTATCTCGGAAAACATTTCTGATTGATTCTTGCGCCTAAAGTAGCATTTTTCCATGCTCAATAGATTCCTCAAGTCCAAATGGGAAAAAAATGAAGTCGGATTTTTCGTACGAGTTGTGCCCTACATTGAGCTGAAAAGTGTTTTTGGCATAACTCTTAGCCTGAAAAAAATTTCTAAACGATTCTTGTGCCTAAAGTAGTTTTTTTCCATGCTCCACTCCTCTATCATGTCAAAATGTGTAAAAAATGAAGTACGATTTTTCTTACAAGTAGTGCCCTACATTTAATGTGAAAAGTATTTTGCCCATAACTCTTATCTCGGAAAACATTTTGATTGATTCTTGCGCCTAAAGTAGCATTTCTCCATGCTCAATAGATTCCACAAGTCCAAATGGGAAAAAAATAAAGTCGGATTTTTCGTACCGGTTGTGCCCTACATTGAGTGAAAAGTGTTTTTGGCATAACTCTTAGCTCGAAAAACATTTCTAAACGATTCTTGTGCCTAAAGTGGTTTTTTTCCATGCTCCTTCGCTCAGTCATGTCAAAATGTGTAAAAAATGAAGTTAGATTTTTCGTACAAGTAGTGCCCTACATTTAATGTGAAAAGTATTTTGCCCATAACTGTTATCTCAGAAAACATTTCTGATTGATTCTTGCGCCTAAAGTAGCATTTTTCCATGCTCAATAGATTCCTCAAGTCCAAATTGGAAAAAAATGAAGTCGGATTATTCTTACGAGTTGTGCCCTACATTGAGCTGAAAAGTGTTTTTGGCATAAACTCTTAGCTCGAAAAACATTTCTAAACGATTCTTGTGCCTAAAGTGGTTTTTTTTCCATGCTCCACATCAGTCATGTCAAAATGTGTAAAAAATGAAGTTGGATTTTTCGTACAAGTAGTGCCCTACATTGAATGTGAAAAGTATTTTGCCCATAACTCTTATCTCGGAAAACATTTCGATTGATTCTTGCGCCTAAAGTAGCATTTTTCCATGCTCAATAGATTCCTCAAGTCCGAATGGGAAAAAAAATGAAGTCGGATTTTTCCGTACCGGTTGTGCCCTACATTGAGTCGAAAAGTGTTTTTGGCATAACTCTTAGCCTGAAAAACATTTCTAAACGATTCTTGTGCCTAAAGTGGTTTTTTTCCATGCTCCACAGCTCCGTCATGTCAAAATGTGTAAAAAATGAAGTTGGATTTTTCGTACAAGTAGTGCCCTACATTTAAAGTGAAAAGTATTTTGCCCATAACTCTTATCTCGGAAAACATTTCGATTGATTCTTGCGCCTAAAGTAGCATTTTTCCATGCTCAAAAGATTCCTCCAGTCTGAATGGGAAAAAAATGAAGTCGGATTTTTCGTACCGGTTGTGCCCTACATTGAGTTGAAAAGTGTTTTTGGCATAACTCTTAGCTCGAAAAACATTTCTAAACGATTCTTGTGCCTAAAGTGGTTTTTTTTCCATGCTCCATACGCTCTGTCATGTCAAAATGTGTAAAAAATGAAGTTAGATTTTTCGTACAAGTAGTGCCCTACATTTAATGTGAAAAGTATTTTGCCCATAACTCTTATCTCGGAAAACATTTCGATTGATTCTTGCGCCTAAAGTAGCATTTTTCCATGCTCAATAGATTCCTCAAGTCCGAATGGGAAAAAAATGAAGTCGGATTTTTCGTACCGGTTGTGCCCTACATTGAGTGAAAAGTGTTTTTGGCATAACTCTTAGCTCGAAAAACATTTCTAAACGATTCTTGTGCCTAAAGTGGTTTTTTTCCATGCTCCACTCAGTCATGTCAAAATGTGTAAAAAATGAAGTTGGATTTTTCGTACAAGTAGTGCCCTACATTTAATGTGAAAAGTATTTTGCCCATAACTCTTATCTCGGAAAACATATCGATTGATTCTTGCGCCTAAAGTAGCATTTTTCCATGCTCAACAGATTCCTCAAGTCCGAATGGGAAAAAAAATGAAGTCGGATTTTTCGTACCAGTTGTGCCCTGCATTGAGATGAAAAGTGTTTTTGGCATAATTGTTAGCCTGAAAAACATTTCTAAACGATTCTTATGCCTAAAGTGGTTTTTTTTCCATGCTCCAACTAGATCATGTCAAAATGTGTAAAAAATGAAGTTAGATTTTTCGTGCAAGTAGTGCCCTACATTTAATGTGAAAAGTATTTTGCCCATAACTCTTATCTCGGAAAACATTTCTGATTGATTCTTGCGCCAAAAGTAGCATTTTTCCATGCTCAATAGATTCCTCAAGTCCGAATGGGAAAAAAATGAAGTCGGATTTTTCGTACCAGTTGTGCCCTACATTGAGCTGAAAAGTGTTTTTGGCATAAGTCTTAGCTCGAAAAACATTTCTAAACGATTCTTATGCCTAAAGTGGTTTTTTTCCATGCTCCATAGCTCCGTCATGTCAAAATGTGTAAAAAATGAAGTTAGATTTTTCGTACAAGTAGTGCCCTACATTTAATGTGAAAAGTATTTTGCCCATAACTCTTATCTCGGAAAATATATCGATTGATTCTTGCGCCTAAAGTAGCATTTTTCCATGCTCAACAGATTCCTCAAGTCTGAATGGGAATAAAAATAAAGTCGGATTTTTCGTACCCGGTTGTGCCCTACATTGAGATGAAAAGTGTTTTTGGCATAATTGTTAGCTTCGAAAAACATTTCTAAACGATTCTTATGCCTAAAGTGGTTTTTTTCCATGCTCCATAGCTCTGTCATGTCAAAATGTGTAAAAAATGAAGTTAGATTTTTCGTACAAGTAGTGCCCTACATTTAATGTGAAAAGTATTTTGCCCATAACTCTTATCTCGGAAAACATTTCGATTGATTCTTGCGCCTAAAGTAGCATTTTTCCATGCTCAATAGATTCCTCAAGTCCGAATGGGAAAAAATGAAGTCGCATTTTTCGTACCAGTTGTACCCTGCATTGAGATGAAAAGTGTTTTTGGCATAAGTCTTAGCCTGAAAAACATTTCTAAACGATTCTTATGCCTAAAGTGGTTTTTTTCCATGCTCCATAGCTCCGTCATGTCAAAATGTGTAAAAAATGAAGTTAGATTTTTCGTACAAGTAGTGCCCTACATTTAATGTGAAAAGTATTTTGCCCATAACTCTTATCTTGGAAAATATAACTGATTGATTCTTGCTCCAAAAGTAGCATTTTTCCATGCTCAACAGATTCCTCAAGTCTGAATGGGAATAAAAATAAAGTCGGATTTTTCGTACCAGTTGTGCCCTGCATTGAGTTGAAAAGTGTTTTTGGCATAACTCTTAGCCTGAAAAACATTTCTAAACGATTCTTGTGCCTAAAGTGGTTTTTTTCCATGCTCCATAGCTCCGTCATGTCAAAATGTGTAAAAAATGAAGTTAAATTTTTCGTGCAAGTAGTGCCCTACATTTAATGTGAAAAATATTTTGCCCATAACTCTTATCTCGGAAAACATTACTGATTGATTCTTGCGCCTAAAGTAGCATTTTTCAATGCTCAACAGATTCCTCAAGTCCGAATGGGAAAAAATGAAGTCGCATTTTTCGTACCAGTTGTACCCTGCATTGAGATGAAAAGTGTTTTTGGCATAAGTCTTAGCCTGAAAAACATTTCTAAACGATTCTTATGCCTAAAGTGGTTTTTTTCCATGCTCCATAGCTCCGTCATGTCAAAATGTGTAAAAAATGAAGTTAGATTTTTCGTACAAGTAGTGCCCTACATTTAATGTGAAAAGTATTTTGCCCATAACTCTTATCTTGGAAAATATTACTGATTGATTCTTGCTCCAAAAGTAGCATTTTTCCATGCTCAACAGATTCCTTAAGTCTGAATGGGAATAAAAATAAAGTCGGATTTTTCGTACCAGTTGTGCCCTGCATTGAGATGAAAAGTGTTTTTGGCATAATTGTTAGCCTGAAAAACATTTCTAAACGATTCTTATGCCTAAAGTGGTTTTTTTCCATGCTCCATAGCTCCGTCATGTCAAAATGTGTAAAAAATGAAGTTAGATTTTTCGTGCAAGTAGTGCCCTACATTTAATGTGAAAAATATTTTGCCCATAACTCTTATCTCGGAAAACATTACTGATTGATTTTTGCGCCTAAAGTAGCATTTTTCCATGCTCAACAGATTCCTCAAGTCCGAATGGGAAAAAATGAAGTCGCATTTTTCGTACCAGTTGTACCCTGCATTGAGATGAAAAGTGTTTTTGGCATAAGTCTTAGCCTGAAAAACATTTCTAAACGATTCTTATGCCTAAAGTGGTTTTTTTCCATGCTCCATAGCTCCGTCATGTCAAAATGTGTAAAAAATGAAGTTAGATTTTTCGTACAAGTAGTGCCCTACATTTAATGTGAAAAGTATTTTGCCCATAACTCTTATCTTGGAAAATATAACTGATTGATTCTTGCTCCAAAAGTAGCATTTTTCCATGCTCAACAGATTCCTCAAGTCTGAATGGGAATAAAAATAAAGTCGGATTTTTCGTACCCGGTTGTGCCTACGCATTGAGTTGAAAAGTGTTTTTGGCATAACTCTTAGCTTCGAAAAACATTTCTAAACGATTCTTGTGCCTAAAGTGGTTTTTTTCCATGCTCCATAACTCCGTCATGTGAAAATGTGTAAAAAATGAAGTTAAATTTTTCGTACAAGTAGTGCCCAACATTTAAAGTGAAAAATATTTTGCCCATAACTCTTATATTGGAAAACATTACTGATTGATTCTTGCGCCTAAATTAGCATTTTTCCATGCTCAACAGATTCCTCAAGTCTGAATGGGAAAAAAAATGAAGTCGGATTTTTCTTACCAGTTGTGCCCTGCATTGAGTTGAAATGTGTTTTTGGCATAACTCTTAGCCTGAAAAACATTTCTAAACGATTCTTGTGCCTAAACTGGTTTTTTTCAATGCTCCATAACGCCGTCATGTCAAAATGTGTAAAAAATGATGTTAGATTTTTCGTACAAGTAGTGCCCTACATTTAATGTGAAATGAATTTTGACCATAACTCTTATCTTGGAAAACATTGCTGATTGATTCTTGCGCCTAAAGTAGCATTTTCCCATGCTCAACAGATACCTCAAGTCCGAATGGGAATAAAATGAAGTCGGATTTTTCGTACGAGTTGTGCCCTACATTGAGCTGAAAATTGTTTTTGGCATAACTCTTAGCCTGAAAAACACTTCTAAACGATTCTTGTGCCTAAAGTGGTTTTTTTCCATGCTCCACAGCTCCGTCGTGTCAAAATGTGTAAAAAATGAAGTTGGATTTATCGTACAAGTAGTGCCAACATTTAATGTGAAAAGTATTTTGCCCATAACTCTTATCTCGGAAAACATAACTGATTGATTCTTGCTCCAAAAGTAGCATTTTTCCATGCTCAACAGATTCCTCAAGTCCGAATGGGAAAAAAAATGAAGTCGGATTTTTCGTACCAGTTGTGCCCTGCATTGAGATAAAAAGTGTTTTTGGCATAACTCTTAACCTGGAAAACATTTCTAAACGATTCCTATGCCTAAAGTTGTTTTTTTCCATGCTCCATAGCTCCGTCATGTCAAAATGTGTAAAAAATAAAGTTAGATTTTTCGTACAAGTAGTGTCCTACATTTAATGTGAAAAGTATTTTGCCCATAACTCTTATATCGGAAAACATTACTGATTGATTCTTGCGCCTAAAGTAGCATTTTTCCATGCTTAACAGATTCCTCAAGTCATAATGGGAAAAAATGAAGTCGCATTTTTCGGACCGGTTGTGCCTTGCAATGAGTTGAAAAGTGTTTTTGGAATAACTTTTAGCCTGAAAAACATTTCTAAACGATTCTTGTGCCTAAAGTGGTTTTTTTCCATGTTTCATAACGCCGTCATGTCAAAATGTGTAAAAAATGATGTTAGATTTTTCGTACAAGTAGTGCCCTACATTTAATGTGAAATGAATTTTGACCATAACTCTTATCTTGGAAAACATTGCTGATTGATTCTTGCGCCTAAAGTAGCATTTTCCCATGCTCAACAGATACCTCAAGTCCGAATGGGAAAAAAATGAAGTCGGATTTTTCGTACGAGTTATGCCCTACATTGAGCTGAAAAGTGTTTTTGGCATAACTCTTAACCTGAAAAACACTTCTAAACGATTCTTGTGCCTAAAGTGGTTTTTTTCCATGCTCCACAGCTCCGTCGTGTCAAAATGTGTAAAAAATGAAGTTGGATTTATCGTACAAGTAGTGCCCTCCATTTAATGTGTAAAGTATTTTGCCCATAACTCTTATCTCGAAAAACATAACTGATTGATTCTTGCTCCAAAAGTTGCATTTTTCCATGCTCAACAGATTCCTCAAGTCTGAATGGGAAAAAAAATGAAGTCGGATTTTTCGTACCAGTTGTGCCCTGCATTGAGTTGAAAAGTGTTTTTGGCATAACTCTTAGCCTGAAAAACATTTCTAAACGATTCTTGTGCCTAAAGTGGTTTCTTTTTCCATGCTCCATAACTCAGTCATGTCAAAATGTGTAAAAAATGAAGTTAGATTTTTCGTACAAGTAGTGCCCTACATTTAATGTGAAAAGTATTTTGCCCATAACTCTTATCTCGGAAAACATTACTGATAGATTCTTGCGCCTAAAGTAGCATTTTTCCATGCACAACAGATTCCTCAAGTCCTAATGGGAAAAAATGAAGTCGCATTTTTCGTACCAGTTGTGCCCTGCATTGAGTTGAAAAGTGTTTTTGGCATAACTCTTAGCCTGAAAAACATTTCTAAACGATTCTTGTGCCTAAAGTGGTTTCTTTCCATGCTCCATAACTCCGTCATGTCAAAATGTGTAAAAAATGAAGTTAGATTTTTCGTACAAGTAGTGCCCTACATTTAATGTGAAAAGTATTTTGCCCATAACTCTTATCTCGGAAAACATTTCGAATTGATTCTCGCTCCAAAAGTAGCATTTTTCCATGCTCAACGGATTCCTCAAGTCCGAATGGGAAAAAAAATAAAGTCGGATTTTTTCGTACCAGTTCTTTGTGCATTGAGTTGAAAAGTATTTTTGGCATAACTCTTAGCTCGAAAAACATTTCTAAACGATTCTTGTGCCTAAAGTGGTTTTTTTTCCATGCTCCATAGCTCACGTCATGTCAAAATGTGTAAAAAATGAAGTTAGATTTTTCGTACAAGTAGTGCCCTACATTTAATGTGAAAAGTATTTTGCCCATAACTCTTATCTCGGAAAACATAACTGATTGATTCTTGCTCCAAAAGTAGCATTTTTCCATGCTCAACAGATTCCTCAAGTCTGAATGGAAAAAAAAATAAAGTCTGATTTTTCGTACCAGTTGTGCCCTGCATTGAGTTGAAAAGTGTTTTTGGCATAACTCTTAGCGTGAAAAACATTTCTAAACGATTCTTGTGCCTAAAATAGTTTTTTTCCATGCTCCATAGCTCCGTCATGTCAAAATGTGTAAAAAATGAAGTTAGATTTTTCGTACAAGTAGTGCCCTACATTTAAAGTGAAAAGTATTTTGCCCATAACTCTTATATCGGAAAACATTACTGATTGATTCTTGCGCCCAAAGTAGCATTTTTCCATGCTCAACATATTCCTCAAGTCTGAATGGGAAAAAAAATGAAGTCGGATTTTTCTTACCAGTCGTGCCCTCCATTGAGTTGAAATGTGTTTTTGGCATAACTCTTAACCTGAAAAACATTTCTAAACGATTCTTGTGCCTAAAGTGGTTTTTTTCCATGCTCCATAACTCCGTCATGTCAAAATGTGTAAAAAATGATGTTAGATTTTTCGTACAAGTAGTGCCCTACATTTAATGTGAAATGAATTTTGACCATAACTCTTATCTTGGAAAACATTACTGATTGATTCTTGCGCCTAAAGTAGCATTTTCCCATGCTCAACAGATACCTCAAGTCCGAATGGGAAAAAATAAAGTCGGATTTTTCGTACGAGGTGTTCCCTACATTGAGCTGAAAAGTGTTTTTGGCATAACTCTTAGCTCGAAAAACACTTCTAAACGATTCTTGTGCCTAAAGTGGTTTTTTTCCATGCTCCACAGCTCCGTCGTGTCAAAATGTGTAAAAAATGAAGTTGGATTTATCGTACAAGTGGGGCCCTCCATTTAATGTGAAAAGTATTTTGCCCATAACTCTTATCTCATAAAACAAAACTGATTGATTCTTGCTCCAAAAGTAGTATTTATCCATGCTCAACAGATTCCTCATGTCCGAATGGGAAAAAAAATGAAATCGGATTTTTCGTACCAGTTGTGCCCTGCATTGAGATAAAAAGTCTTTTTGGTATAACTCTTAGCCTGAAAAACATTTCTAAACGATTCTTATGCCTAAAGTTGTTTTTTTCCATGCTCCATAGCTCCGTCATGTCAAAATGTGTAAAAAATGAAGTTAGATTTTTCGTACAAGTAGTGCCCTACATTTAATGTGAAAAGGATTTTGCCCATAACTCTTATATCTCGGAAAACATAATCGATTGATTCTTGCACCTAAAGTAGCATTTTTCCATGCTCAACAGATTCCTCTAGTTTGAATTGGAAAAAAAATGAAGTCGCATTTTTCGTACCAGGTTGTTGCCATATTGAGTTGGAATTTGTTTTTTGGCATAACTCTTAGCCTGAAAAACATTTCAAAACGATTCTTGTGCCTAAAGTGGTTTTTTTCCATGCTCCATTGCTCCGTCATATCAAAATGTGTAAAAAATGAAGTTAGATTTTTCTTAAAAGTAGTGCCCAACATTTAAAGTGAAAATTATTTTGCCCATAACATCTTATATCGGAAAACATTACTGATTGATTCTTGCGCCTAAAGTAGCATTTTTCCATGCTCAACAGATTCCTCAAGTCTGAATGCGAAAAAAAATGAAGTCGGATTTTTCATACCAGTTGTGCCCTGCATTGAGTTGAAATGTGTTTTTGGCATAACTCTTAGCCTGAAAAACATTTCTAAACGATTCTTGCGCCTAAAGTGGTTTTTTTCCATGCTCCATAACTCCGTCATGTCAAAATGTGTAAAAATGATGTTAGATTTTTCGTACCAGTAGTGCCCTACATTTAATGTGAAATGAATTTTGACCATAACTCTTATCTTGGAAAACATTACTGATTGATTCTTGCGCCTAGAGTAGCATTTTCCCATGCTCAACAGATACCTCAAGTCCGAATGGGAAAAAAATGAAGTCGGATTTTTCGTACGAGTTGTGCCCTACATTGAGCTGAAAAGTATTTTTGGCATAACTCTTAGCCTGAAAAACACTTCTAAATGATTCTTGTGCCTAAAGTGGTTTTTTTCCATGCTCCACATCTCCGTCGTGTCAAAATGTGTAAAAACTGAAGTTGGATTTATCGTACAAGTAGTGTCCTCTATTTAATGTGAAAAGTATTTTGCCCACAACTCTTATCTCGGAAAACATAACTGATTGATTCTTGCTCCAAAAGTAGCATTTTTCCATGCTCAACAGATTCCTCAAGTCCGAATGGGAAAAAAAATAAAGTCGGATTTTTCGTACCAGTTATGCCCTGCATTGAGATAAAAAGTGTTTTTGGCATAACTCTTAGCCTGAAAAACATTTCTAAACGATTCTTATGCCAAAAGTTGTTTTTTTCCATGCTCCATAGCTCCGTCATGTCAAATTGTGTAAAAAATGAAGTTAGATTTTTCGTACAAGTAGTGCCCTACATTTAATGTTAAAAGTATTTTGCCCATAACTCTTATATCGGAAAACATTACTGATTGATTCTTGCGCCTAAAGTAGCATTTTTCCATGCTCAACAGATTCCTCAAGTCCGAATGTGAAAATATGAAGTCGCATTTTTCGTACCAGTTGTGCCCTGCATTGTGTTGAAAAGTGTTTTTTGCATAACTCTTAGCCTGAAAAACAT
This sequence comes from Beta corolliflora, assembly GCA_947648045.1. Lineage (NCBI taxonomy): Eukaryota > Viridiplantae > Streptophyta > Magnoliopsida > Caryophyllales > Amaranthaceae > Beta > Beta corolliflora. The sequence continues at coordinate 122,976 of CANSZD010000061.1, read as the reverse complement.
TTCTAAACGATTCTTGTGCTTAAAGTGGTTTCTTTCCATGCTCCATAACTCCGTCATGTCAATATGTGTAAAAAATGAAGTTAGATTTTTCGTACAAGTTGTGCCCAACATTTAAAGTGAAATGTATTTTGCCCATAACTCTTATATCGGAAAACATTACTGATAGATTCTTGCGCCTAAAGTAGCATTTTTCCATGCACAACATATTCCTCAAGTCCTAATGGGAAAAAATGAAGTCGCATTTTTCGTACCAGTTGTGCCCTGTATTGAGATGAAAAGTGTTTTTGGCATAACTCTTAGCCTGAGAAACATTTCTAAACGATTCTTATGCCTAAAGTGGTTTTTTTCCATGCTCCATAGCTCCGTCATGTCAAAATATGTAAAAAATAAAGTTTGATTTTTCGTACAAGTAGTGCCCTACATTTAATGTGAAAAGTATTTTGCCCATAACTCTTATCTCGGAAAACATAACTAATTGATTCTCGCTCCAATAGTAGCATTTTTCCATGCTCAACAGATTTCTCAAGTCTGAATGGGAAAAAAAATAAAGTCGGATTTTTCGTACCAGTTGTGCCTTGCATTGAGTTGAAAAGTATTTTTGGCATAACTCTTAGCCTGAAAAACATTTCTAAACGATTCTTGTGCCTAAAGTGGTTTTTTTCCATGCTCCATAGCTCCGTCATGTCAAAATGTGTAAAAAATGAAGTTAGATTTTTCGTACAAGTAGTGCCCTACATTTAATGTGAAAAGTATTTTGCCCATAACTCTTATCTCGGAAAACATAACTGATTGCTTCTTGCTCCAAAAGTAGCATTTTTCCATGCTCAACAGATTCCTCAAGTCTGAATGGAAAAAAAAATAAAGTCTGATTTTTCGTACCAGTTGTGCCCTGCATTGAGTTGAAAAGTGTTTTTGGCATAACTCTTAGCGTGAAAAACATTTCTAAACGATTCTTGTGCCTAAAATAGTTTTTTTCCATGCTCCATAGCTCCGTCATGTCAAAATGTGTAAAAAATGAAGTTAGATTTTTCGTACAAGTAGTGCCCAACATTTAAAGTGAAAAGTATTTTGCCCATAACTCTTATATCGGAAAACATTACTGATTGATTCTTGCGCCCAAAGTAGCATTTTTCCATGCTCAACATATTCCTCAAGTCTGAATGGGAAAAAAAATGAAGTCGGATTTTTCTTACCAGTCGTGCCCTCCATTGAGTTGAAATGTGTTTTTGGCATAACGCTTAACCTGAAAAACATTTCTAAACGATTCTTGTGCCTAAAGTGGTTTTTTTCCATGCTCCATAACTCCGTCATGTCAAAATGTGTAAAAAATGATGTTAGATTTTTCGTACAAGTAGTGCCCTACATTTAATGTGAAATGAATTTTGACCATAACTCTTATCTTGGAAAACATTACTGATTGATTCTTGCGCCTAAAGTAGCATTTTCCCATGCTCAACGAGATACCTCAAGTCCGAATGGGAAAAAATAAAGTCGGATATTTCGTACGAGGTGTTCCCTACATTGAGCTGAAAAGTGTTTTTGGCATAACTCTTAGCCTGAAAAACACTTCTAAACGATTCTTGTGCCTAAAGTGGTTTTTTTCCATGCTCCACAGCTCCGTCGTGTCAAAATGTGTAAAAAATGAAGTTGGATTTATCGTACAAGTGGGGCCCTCCATTTAATGTGAAAAGTATTTTGCCCATAACTCTTATCTCATAAAACATAACTGATTGATTCTTGCTCCAAAAGTAGTATTTATCCATGCTCAACAGATTCCTCATGTCCGAATGGGAAAAAAAATGAAATCGGATTTTTCGTACCAGTTGTGCCCTGCATTGAGATAAAAAGTCTTTTTGGTATAACTCTTAGCCTGAAAAACATTTCTAAACGATTCTTATGCCTAAAGTTGTTTTTTTCCATGCTCCATAGCTCCGTCATGTCAAAATGTGTAAAAAATGAAGTTAGGTTTTTCGTACAAGTAGTGCCCTACATTTAATGTGAAAAGGATTTTGCCCATAACTCTTATATCGGAAAACATAACTGATTGATTCTTGCGCCTAAAGTAGCATTTTTCCATGCTCAACAGATTCCTCTAGTTTGAATGGGAAAAAAAATGAAGTCGCATTTTTCGTACCAGTTGTGCCCTGCATTGAGTTGGAATTTATTTTTTGGCATAACTCTTAGCCTGAAAAACATTTCAAAACGATTCTTGTGCCTAAAGTGGTTTTTTTCCATGCTCCATTGCTCCGTCATATCAAAATGTGTAAAAAATGAAGTTAGATTTTTCTTAAAAGTAGTGCCCAACATTTAAAGTGAAAAGTATTTTGCCCATAACATCTTATATCGGAAAACATTACTGATTGATTCTTGCGCCTAAAGTAGCATTTTTCCATGCTCAACAGATTCCTCAAGTCTGAATGCGAAAAAAAAATGAAGTCGGATTTTTCATACCGGTTGTGCCCTGCATTGAGTTGAAATGTGTTTTTGGCATAACTCTTAGCCTGAAAAACATTTCTAAACGATTCTTGCGCCTAAAGTGGTTTTTTTCCATGCTACATAACTCCGTCATGTCAAAATGTGTAAAAATGATGTTAGATTTTTCGTACCAGTAGTGCCCTACATTTAATGTGAAATGAATTTTGACCATAACTCTTATCTTGGAAAACATTGCTGATTGATTCTTGCGCCTAGAGTAGCATTTTCCCATGCTCAACAGATACCTCAAGTCCGAATGGGAAAAAAATGAAGTCGGATTTTTCGTACGAGTTGTGCCCTACATTGAGCTGAAAAGTATTTTTGGCATAACTCTTAGCCTGAAAAACACTTCTAAATGATTCTTGTGCCTACAGTGGTTTTTTTCCATGCTCCACATCTCCGTCGTGTCAAAATGTGTAAAAACTGAAGTTGGATTTATCGTACAAGTAGTGTCCTCTATTTAATGTGAAAAGTATTTTGCCCACAACTCTTATCTCGGAAAACATAAGTCGATTGATTCTTGCTCCAAAAGTAGCATTTTTCCATGCTCAACAGATTCCTCAAGTCCGAATGGGAAAAAAAATAAAGTCGGATTTTTCGTACCAGTTATGCCCTGCATTGAGATAAAAAGTGTTTTTGGCATAACTCTTAGCCTGAAAAACATTTCTAAACGATTCTTATGCCAAAAGTTGTTTTTTTCCATGCTCCATAGCTCCGTCATGTCAAATTGTGTAAAAAATGAAGTTAGATTTTTCGTACAAGTAGTGCCCTACATTTAATGTTAAAAGTATTTTGCCCATAACTCTTATATCGGAAAACATTATCGATTGATTCTTGCGCCTAAAGTAGCATTTTTCCATGCTCAACGGATTCCTCAAGTCCGAATGTGAAAATATGAAGTCGCATTTTTCGTACCAGTTGTGCCCTGCATTGTGTTGAAAAGTGTTTTTTGCATAACTCTTAGCCTGAAAAACATTTCTAAACGATTCTTGTGCTTAAAGTGGTTTCTTTCCATGCTCCATAACTCCGTCATGTCAATATGTGTAAAAAATGAAGTTAGATTTTTCGTACAAGTTGTGCCCAACATTTAAAGTGAAATGTATTTTGCCCATAACTCTTATATCGGAAAACATTACTGATTGATTCTTGCGCCAAAAGTAGCATTTTTCCATGCTCAACAGATTCCTCAAGTCTGAATGGGAAAAAAAAGGAAGTCGGATTTTTCTTACCAGTTATGCCCTACATTGAATTGAAATGTGTTTTTGACATAACTCTTAGCCTGAAAAACATTTCTAAACGATTCTTGTGCCTAAAGTGGTTTTTTTCCATGCTCCATAACTTCGTCATGTCAAAATGTGTAAAAAATGATGTTATATTTTTCGTACAAGTAGTGCCATACATTTAATGTGAAATGAATTTTGACCATAACTCTTTTCTTGGAAAACATTACTGATTGATTCTTGCGCCAAAAGTAGCATTTTTCCATGCTCAACAGATTCCTCAAGTCTGAATGGGAAAAAAAAGGAAGTCGGATTTTTCTTACCAGTTATTCCCTACATTGAATTGAAATGTGTTTTTGACATAACTCTTAGCCTGAAAAACATTTCTAAACGATTCTTGTGCCTAAAGTGGTTTCTTTCCATGCTCCATAACTCCGTCATGTAAAAATGTGTAAAAAATGAAGTTAGATTTTTCGTAGAAGTAGTGCCCTACATTTAATGTGAAAAGTATTTTGCCCATAACTCTTATATCGGAAAACATTACTGATTGATTCTTGCGCTAAAAGTAGCATTTTTCCATGCTCAACAGATTTCTCAAGTCCGAATGGGAAAAAATGAAGTCGCATTTTTCGTACCAGTTGTGCCCTGGATTGAGTTGAAAAGTTTTTTTGGCATAACTCTTGGCCTGAAAAACATTTCTAAACGATTCTTGTGCCTAAAGTGGTTTCTTTCCATGCTCCATAGCTCTGTCATGTCAAAATGTGTAAAAAATGAAGTTAGATTTTTCGTACAAGTAGTGCCCAACATTTAAAGTGAAAAGTATTTTGCCCATAACTCTTATATCGGAAAACATTACTGATTGATTCTTGCGCCAAAAGTAGCATTTTTCCATGCCCAACAGATTCATCAAGTCTGAATGGAAAAAAAAAATAAAGTCTGATTTTTCGTACCAGTTGTGCCCTGCATTGAGTTGAAAAGTGTTTTTGGCATAACTCTTAGCGTGAAAAACATTTCTAAACGATTCTTGTGCCTAAAATAGTTTTTTTCCATGCTCCATAGCTCCGTCATGTCAAAATGTGTAAAAAATGAAGTTAGATTTTTCGTACAAGTAGTGCCCAACATTTAAAGTGAAAAGTATTTTGCCCATAACTCTTATATCGGAAAACATTACTGATTGATTCTTGCGCCCAAAGTAGCATTTTTCCATGCTCAACATATTCCTCAAGTCTGAATGGGAAAAAAAATGAAGTCGGATTTTTCTTACCAGTCGTGCCCTCCATTGAGTTGAAATGTGTTTTTGGCATAACTCTTAGCCTGAAAAACATTTCTAAACGATTCTTGTGCCTAATGTGGTTTTTTTCCATGCTCCATAACTCCGTCATGTCAAAATGTGTAAAAAATGATGTTAGATTTTTCGTACAAGTAGTGCCCTACATTTAATGTGAAATGAATTTTGACCATAACTCTTATCTTAGAAAACATTACTGATTGATTCTTGCGCCTAAAGTAGCATTTTCCCATGCTCAACAGATACCTCAAGTCCGAATGGGGAAAAATAAAGTCGGATTTTTCGTACGAGGTGTTCCCTACATTGAGCTGAAAAGTGTTTTTGGCATAACTCTTAGCCTGAAAAACACTTCTAAACGATTCTTGTGCCTAAAGTGGTTTTTTTCCATGCTCCACAGCTCCGTCGTGTCAAAATGTGTAAAAAATGAAGTTGGATTTATCGTACAAGTGGTGACCTCCATTTAATGTGAAAAGTATTTTGCCCATAACTCTTATCTCGGAAAACATAACTGATTGATTCTTGCTCCAAAAGTAGTATTTATCTATGCTCAACAGATTCCTCATGTCCGAATGGGAAAAAAAATGAAATCGGATTTTTCGTACCAGTTGTGCCCTGCATTGAGATAAAAAGTCTTTTTGGTATAACTCTTAGCCTGAAAAACATTTCTAAACGATTCTTATGCCTAAAGTTGTTTTTTTCCATGCTCCATAGCTCCGTCATGTCAAAATGTGTAAAAAATGAAGTTAGATTTTTCGTACAAGTAGTGCCCTACATTTAATGTGAAAAGTATTTTGCCCATAACTCTTATATCGGAAAACATTACTGATTGATTCTTGCGCCTAAAGTAGCATTTTTCCATGCTCAACAGATTCCTCAAGTCTGAATGCGAAAAAAAATGAAGTCGGATTTTTCATACCAGTTGTGCCCTGCATTGAGTTGAAATGTGTTTTTGGCATAACTCTTAGCCTGAATAACATTTCTAAACGATTCTTGCGCCAAAAGTGGTTTTTTTCCATGCTCCATAACTCCGTCATGTCAAAATGTGTAAAAATGATGTTAGATTTTTCGTACAAGTAGTGCCCTACATTTAATGTGAAATGAATTTTGACCATAACTCTTATCTTGGAAACATTACTGATTGATTCTTGCGCCTAGAGTAGCATTTTCCCATGCTCAACAGATACCTCAAGTCCGAATGGGAAAAAAATGAAGTCGGATTTTTCGTACGAGTTGTGCCCTACATTGAGCTGAAAAGTATTTTTGGCATAACTCTTAGCCTGAAAAACACTTCTAAACGATTCTTGTGCCTAAAGTGGTTTTTTTCCATGCTCCACATCTCCGTCGTGTCAAAATGTGTAAAAACTGAAGTTGGATTTATCGTACAAGTAGTGCCCTCTATTTAATGTGAAAAGTATTTTGCCCACAACTCTTATCTCGGAAAACATAACTGATTGATTCTTGCTCCAAAAGTAGCATTTTTCCATGCTCAACAGATTCCTCAAGTCCGAATGGGAAAAAAAATAAAGTCGGATTTTTCGTACCAGTTATGCCCTGCATTGAGATAAAAAGTGTTTTTGGCATAACTCTTAGCCTGAAAAACATTTCTAAACGATTCTTATGCCAAAAGTTGTTTTTTTCCATGCTCCATAGCTCCGTCATGTCAAATTGTGTAAAAAATGAAGTTAGATTTTTCGTACAAGTAGTGCCCTACATTTAATGTGAAAAGTATTTTGCCCATAACTCTTATATCGGAAAACATTACTGATTGATTCTTGCGCCTAAAGTAGCATTTTTCCATGCTCAACAGATTCCACAAGTCCGAATGGGAAAAAATGAAGTCGCATTTTTCGTACCAGTTGTGCCCTGCATTGAGTTGAAAAGTGTTTTAGGCATAACTCTTAGCCTGAAAAACATTTCTAAACGATTCTTGGGCCTAAAGTGGTTTCTTTCCATGCTCCATAAATCCGTCATGTCAAAATGTGTAAAAAATGAAGTTAGATTTTTCGTACAAGTTGTGCCCAACATTTAAAGTGAAATGTATTTTGCCCATAACTCTTATATCGGAAAACATTACTGATTGATTCTTGCGCCAAAAGTAGCATTTTTCCATGCTCAACAGATTCCTCAAGTCTGAATGGGAAAAAAAAGGAAGTCGGATTTTTCTTACCAGTTATGCCCTACATTGAATTGAAATGTGTTTTTGACATAACTCTTAGCCTGAAAAACATTTCTAAACGATTCTTGTGCCTAAAGTGGTTTTTTTCCATGCTCCATAACTCCGTCATGTCAAAATGTGTAAAAAATGATGTTATATTTTTCGTACAAGTAGTACCCTACATTTAATGTGAAATGAATTTTGACCATAACTCTTTTCTTGGAAAACATTACTGATTGATTCTTGCGCCAAAAGTAGCATTTTCCCATGCTCAACACATACCTCAAGTCCGAATGGGAAAAAAATGAAGTCGGATTTTTCGTACGAGTTGTGCCCTACATTGAGTTGAAAAGTGTTTTTGGCATAACTCTTAGCCTGAAAAACATTTAAAAACGATTCTTGTGCCTAAAGTGGTTTTTTTCCATGCTCCACAGCTCCGTCGTGTCAAAATGTGTAAAAAATGAAGTTGGATTTATCGTACAAATAGTGCCCTCCATTTAATGTGAAAAGTATTTTGCCTATAACTCTTTTATCGGAAAACATAACTGATTGATTCTTTCTTTAAAAGTAGCATTTTTCCATGCTCAACAGATTCCTCAAGTCCGAACGGGAAAAAAAATAAAGTCGGATTTTTCGTACCAATAGTGCCCTGCATTGAGATAAAAAGTGTTTTTGGCATAACTCTTAGTCTGAAAAACATTTCTAAACGATTCTTATGCCTAAAGTTGTTTTTTTCCATGCTCCATAGCTCCGTCATGTCAAAATCTGTAAAAAATGAAGTTAGATTTTTCGTACAAGTAGTGCCCTACATTTAATGTGAAAAGGATTTTGCCCATAACTCTTATATCGGAAAACATTACTGACTGATTCTTGCGCCTAAAGTAGCATTTTTCCATGCTCAACAGATTCCTCTAGTTTGAATGGGAAAAAAAATGAAGTCGCATTTTTCGTACCAGTTGTGCCCTGCATTGAGTTGGAATTTATTTTTTGGCATAACTCTTAGCCTGAAAAACATTTCAAAACGATTCTTGTGCCTAAAGTGGTTTTTTTCCATGCTCCATTGCTCCGTCATATCAAAATGTGTAAAAAATGAAGTTAGATTTTTCTTACATGTAGTGCCCAACATTTAAAGTGAAAAGTATTTTGCTCATAACATCTTATATCGGAAAACTTTACTGATTGATTCTTGCGCCTAAAGTAGCATTTTTCCATGCTCAACAGATTCCTCAAGTCTGAATGCGAAAAAAAATGAAGTCGGATTTTTCATACCAGTTGTGCCCTGCATTGAGTTGAAATGTGTTTTTGGCATAACTCTTAGCCTGAAAAACATTTCTAAACGATTCTTGCGCCTAAAGTGGTTTTTTTCCATGCTCCATAACTCCGTCATGTCAAAATGTGTAAAAATGATGTTAGATTTTTCGTACAAGTAGTGCCCTACATTTAATGTGAAATGAATTTTGACAATAACTCTTATCTTGGAAAACATTACTGATTGATTCTTGCGCCTAGAGTAGCATTTTCCCATGCTCAACAGATACCTCAAGTCCGAATGGGAAAAAAATGAAGTCGGATTTTTCGTACGAGTTGTGCCCTACATTGAGCTGAAAAGTATTTTTGGCATAACTCTTAGCCCGAAAAACACTTCTAAACGATTCTTGTGCCTAAAAGTGGTTTTTTTCCATGCTCCACATCTCCGTCGTGTCAAAATGTGTAAAAACCGAAGTTGGATTTATCGTACAAGTAGTGCCCTACATTTAATGTGAAAAGTATTTTGCCCACAACTCTTATCTCGGAAAACATAACTGATTGATTCTTGCTCCAAAAGTAGCATTTTTCCATGCTCAACAGATTCCTCAAGTCCGAATGGGAAAAAAAATAAAGTCGGATTTTTCGTACCAATTATGCCCTGCATTGAGATAAAAAGTGTTTTTGGCATAACTCTTAGCCTGAAAAACATTTCTAAACGATTCTTATGCCAAAAGTTGTTTTTTTCCATGCTCCATAGCTCCGTCATGTCAAATTGTGTAAAAAATGAAGTTAGATTTTTCGTACAAGTAGTGCCCTACATTAATGTGAAAAGTATTTTGCCCATAACTCTTATATCGGAAAACATTACTGATTGATTCTTGCGCCTAAAGTAGCATTTTTCCATGCTCAACAGATTCCTCAAGTCCGAATGGGAAAAAATGAAGTCGCATTTTTCGTACCGGGCTAGTGCCCTCGCATTGAGTTGAAAAGTGTTTTTGGCATAACTCTTAGCCTGAAAAACATTTCTAAACGATTCTTGTGCCTAAAGTGGTTTCTTTCCATGCTCCATAACTCCGTCATGTCAAAATGTGTATAAAATGAAGTTAGATTTTTCGTACAAGTTGTGCCCAACATTTAAAGTGAAATGTATTTTGCTCATAACTCTTATATCGGAAAACATTACTGATTGATTCTTGCGCCAAAAGTAGCATTTTTCCATGCTCAACAGATTCCTCAAGTCTGAATGGGAAAAAAAAGGAAGTCGGATTTTTCTTACCAGTTATGCCCTACATTGAATTGAAATGTGTTTTTGACATAACTCTTAGCCTGAAAAACATTTATAAACGATTCTTGTGCCTAAAGTGGTTTTTTTCCACGCTCCATAACTCCGTCATGTCAAAATGTGTAAAAAATTATCTTATATTTTTCGTACAAGTAGTGCCCTACATTTAATGTGAAATGAATTTTGACCATAACTCTTTTCTTGGAAAACATTACTGATTGATTCTTGCGCCAAAAGTAGCATTTTCCCATGCTCAACAGATACCACAAGTCCGAATGGGAAAAAAATGAAGTCGGATTTTTCGTACGAGTTGTGCCCTACATTGAGCTGAAAAGTATTTTTGGCATAACTCTTAGCCTGAAAAACACTTCTAAACGATTCTTGTGCCTAAAGTGGTTTTTTTCAATGCTCCACATCTCCGTCGTGTCAAAATGTGTAAAAACTGAAGTTGGATTTATCGTACAAGTAGTGCCCTCTATTTAATGTGAAAAGTATTTTGCCCACAACTCTTATCTCGGAAAACATAACAGATAGATTCTTGCTCCAAAAGTAGCATTTTTTCATGCTCAACAGATTCCTCAAGTACGAATGGGAAAAAAATAAAGTCGGATTTTTCGTTCGAGTTGTGCCCTACATTGAGATGAAAAGTATTTTTGGCATAACTCTTAGTCTGAAAAACATTTCTAAACGATTCTTATGCCTAAAGTGGTTTTTTTCCATGGTCCATAGATCCGTCATGTCAAAATGTGTAAAAAATGAAGTTAGATTTTTCGTACAAGTAGTGCCCTACATTTAATGTGAAAAGTATTTTGCCCATAACTCTTATATCGGAAAACATTACTGATTGATTCTTGCGCTTAAAGTAGCATTTTTCCATGCTCAACAGATTCCTCAAATCCGAATGGGAAAAAATGAAGTCGCATTTTTCGTACCAGTTGTGCTCTGCATTGAGTTGAAAAGTTTTTTTGGCATAACTCTTAGCCTGAAAAACATTTCTAAACGATTCTTGTGCCTAAAGTGGTTTCTTTCCATGCTCCATAGCTCTGTCATGTCAAAATGTGTAAAACATGAAGTTAGATTTTTCGTACAAGTAGTGCCCAACATTTAAAGTGAAAAGTATTTTGCCCATAACTCTTATATCGGAAAACATTACTGATTGATTCTTGCGCCAAAAGTAGCATTTTTCCATGCTCAACAGATTCCTCAAGTCTGAATGGAAAAAAAAATAAAGTCTGATTTTTCGTACCAGTTGTGCCCTGCATTGAGTTGAAAAGTGTTTTTGGCATAACTCTTAGCGTGAAAAACATTTCTAAACGATTCTTGTGCCTAAAATAGTTTTTTTCCATGCTCCATAGCTCCGTCATGTCAAAATGTGTAAAAAATGAAGTTAGATTTTTCGTACAAGTAGTGCCCAACATTTAAAGTGAAAAGTATTTTGCCCAAAACTCTTATATCGGAAAACATTACTGATTGATTCTTGCGCCTAAAGTAGCATTTTTCCATGCTCAACAGATTCCTCTAGTTTGAATGGAAAAAAAATGAAGTCGCATTTTTCGTACCAGTTGTGCCCTGCATTGAGTTGGAATTTATTTTTTGGCATAACTCTTAGCCTGAAAAACATTTCAAAACGATTCTTGTGCCTAAAGTGGTTTTTTTCCATGCTCCATTGCTCCGTCATATCAAAATGTGTAAAAAATGAAGTTAGATTTTTCTTACAAGTAGTGCCCAACATTTAAAGTGAAAAGTATTTTGCCCATAACATCTTATATCGGAAAACATTACTAATTGATTCTTGCGCCTAAAGTAGCATTTTTCCATGCTCAACAGATTCCTCAAGTCTGAATGCGAAAAAAAAATGAAGTCGGATTTTTCATACCAGTTGTGCCCTGCATTGAGTTGAAATTGGTTTTTGGCATAACTCTTAGCCTGAAAAACATTTCTAAACGATTCTTGCGCCTAAAGTGGTTTTTTTCCATGCTCCATAACTCCGTCATGTCAAAATGTGTAAAAATGATGTTAGATTTTTCGTACAAGTAGTGCCCTACATTTAATGTGAAATGAATTTTGACCATAACTCTTATCTTGGAAAACATTACTGATTGATTCTTGCGCCTAGAGTAGCATTTTCCCATGCTCAACAGATTCCTCAAGTCCGAATGGGAAAAAAATGAAGTCGGATTTTTCGTACGAGTTGTGCCCTACATTGAGCTGAAAAGTATTTTTGGCATAACTCTTAGCCTGAAAAACACTTCTAAACGATTCTTGTGCCTAAAGTGGTTTTTTTCCATGCTCCACATCTCCGTCGTGCAAAATGTGTAAAAACTGAAATTGGATTTATCGTACAAGTAGTGCCCTCTATTTAATGTGAAAAGTATTTTGCCCACAACTCTTATCTCGGAAAACATAACTGATTGATTCTTGCTCCAAAAGTAGCATTTTTCCATGCTCAACAGATTCCTTAAGTCCGAATGGGAAAAAAAATAAAGTCGGATTTTTCGTACCAGTTATGCCCTGCATTGAGATAAAAAGTGTTTTTGGCATAACTCTTAGCCTGAAAAACATTTCTAAACGATTCTTATGCCAAAAGTTGTTTTTTTCCATGCTCCATAGCTCCGTCATGTCAAATTGTGTAAAAAATGAAGTTAGATTTTTCGTACAAGTAGTGCCCTACATTTAATGTGAAAAGAATTTTGCCCATAACTCTTATATCGGAAAACATTACTGATTGATTCTTGCGCCTAAAGTAGCATTTTTCCATGCTCAACAGATTCCTCAAGTCCGAATGGGAAAAAATGAAGTCGCATTTTTCGTACCAGTTGTGCCCTGCATTGAGTTGAAAAGTGTTTTTGGCATAACTCTTAGCCTGAAAAACATTTCTAAACGATTCTTGTGCCTAAAGTGGTTTCTTTCCATGCTCCATAACTCCGTCATGTCAAAATGTGTAAAAAATGAAGTTAGATTTTTCGTACAAGTTGTGCCCAACATTTAAAGTGAAATGTATTTTGCCCATAACTCTTATATCGGAAAACATTACTGATTGATTCTTGCGCCAAAAGTAGAATTTTTCCATGCTCAACAGATTCCTCAAGTCTGAATGGGAAAAAAAAGGAAGTCGGATTTTTCTTACCAGTTATGCCCTACATTGAATTGAAATGTGTTTTTGACATAACTCTTAGCCTGAAAAACATTTCCAAACGATTCTTGTGCCTAAAGTGGTTTTTTTCCATGCTCCATAACTCCGTCATGTCAAAATGTGTAAAAAATGATGTTATATTTTTCGTACAAGTAGTGCCCTACATTTAATGTGAAATGAATTTTGACCATAACTCTTTTCTTGGAAAACATTACTGATTGATTCTTGCGCCAAAAGTAGCATTTTCCCATGCTCAACAGATACCTCAAGTCCGAATGGGAAAAAAATGACGTCGGATTTTTCGTACGAGTTGTGCCCTACATTGAGTTGAAAAGTGTTTTTGGCATAACTCTTAGCCTGAAAAACATTTCAAAACGATTCTTGTGCCTAAAGTGGTTTTTTTCCATGCTCCACATCTCCGTCGTGTCAAAATGTGTAAAAAATGAAGTTGGATTTATCGTACAAATAGTGCCCTCCATTTAATGTGAAAAGTATTTTGCCCACAACTCTTATCTCGGAAAACATAACTGATTGATTCTTGCTCCAAAAGTAGCATTTTTCTATGCTCAACAGATTCCTCAAGTCCGAATGGGAAAAAAATAAAGTCGGATTTTTCGTACGAGTTGTGCCCTGCATTGAGATAAAAAGTGTTTTTGGCATAACTCTTAGCCTGAAAAACATTTCTAAACGATTCATGTGCCTAAAGTGGTTTTTTTCCATGCTCCACAGCTCCGTCATGTCAAAATGTGTAAAAAATGAAGTTAGATTTTTCGTACAAGTAGTGCCCAACATTTAAAGTGAAAAGTATTTTTCCCATAACTCTTATATCGGAAAACATTACTGATTGATTCTTTCGCCTAAAGTAGCATTTTTCCATGCTCAACAGATTCCTCAAGTCTGAATGGGAAAAAAAATGGATTTTTCGTACGAGTTGTGCCTTGCATTGAGTTGAAAAGTGTTTTTGGCATAACTCTTAGCCTGAAAAACATTTCTAAACGATTCTTGTGCCTAAAGTGGTTTCTTTCCATGCTCCACAGCTCCGTCATGTCAAAATGTGTAAAAAATGAAGTTAGATTTTTCGTACAAGTAGTGCCCAACATTTAAAGTGAAAAGTATTTTGCCCATAACTCTTATATCGGAAAACATTACTGATTGATTCTTGCGCCTAAAGTAGCATTTTTCCATGCTCAACAGATTCCTCAAGTCCGAATGGGAAAAAATGAAGTCGCATTTTTCGTACCAGTTGTGCCCTGCATTGAGTTGAAAAGTGTTTTTGGCATAACTCTTTGCCTGAAAAACATTTCTAAACGATTCTTGTGCCTAAAGTGGTTTCTTTCCATGCTCCATAACTCCGTCATGTCAAAATGTGTAAAAAATGAAGTTAGATTTTTCGTACAAGTTGTGCCCAACATTTAAAGTGAAATTTATTTTGCCCATAACTCTTATATCGGAAAAGATTACTGATTGATTCTTGCGCCAAAAGTAGCATTTTTCCATGCTCAACAGATTACTCAAGTCTGAATGGGAAAAAAAAGGAAGTCGGATTTTTCTTACCAGTTATGCCCTGCATTGAGTTGAAATGTGTTTTTGGCATAACTCTTAGCCTGAAAAACATTTCTAAACGATTCTTGTGCCTAAAGTGGTTTTTTTCCATGCTCCATAACTCCGTCATGTCAAAATGTGTAAAAAATGATGTTATATTTTTCGTACAAGTAGTGCCCTACATTTAATGTGAAATGAATTTTGACCATAACTCTTTTCTTGGAAAACATTACTGATTGATTCTTGCGCCAAAAGTAGCATTTTCCCATGCTCAACAGATACCTCAAGTCCGAATGGGAAAAAAATGAAGTCGGATTTTTCGTACGAGTTGTGCCCTACATTGAGTTGAAAAGTGTTTTTGGCATAACTCTTAACCTGAAAAACATTTCAAAACGATTCTTGTGCCTAAAGTGGTTTTTTTCCATGCTCCACAGCTCCGTCGTGTCAAAATGTGTAAAAAATGAAGTTGGATTTATCGTACAAATAGTGCCCTCCATTTAATGTGAAAAGTATTTTGCCTATAACTCTTTTATCGGAAAACATAACTGATTGATTCTTGCTCCAAAAGTAGCATTTTTCCATGCTCAACAGATTCCTCAAGTCCGAACGGGAAAAAAATAAAGTCGGATTTTTCGTACCAGTAGTGCCCTGCATTGAGATAAAAAGTGTTTTTGGCATAACTCTTAGCCTGAAAAACATTTCCAAACGATTCTTATGCCTAAAGTTGTTTTTTTCCATGCTCCATAGCTCCGTCATGTCAAAATGTGTAAAAAATGAAGTTAGATTTTTCGTACAAGTAGTGCCCTACATTTAATGTGAAAAGTATTTTGCCCGTAACTCTTATATCGGAAAACATTACTGATTGATTCTTGCGCTTAAAGTAGCATTTTTCCATGCTCAACAGATTCCTCAAGTCCGAATGGGAAAAAATGAAGTCGCATTTTTCGTACCAGTTGTGCCCTGCATTGAGTTGTAAAGTGTTTTTGGCATAACTCTTAGCCTGAAAAACATTTCTAAACGATTCTTGTGCCTAAAGTGGTTTCTTTCCATGCTCCATAGCTTTGTCATGTCAAAATGTGTAAAAAATGAAGTTAGATTTTTCGTACAAGTAGTGCCCAACATTTAAAGTGAAAAGTATTTTGCCCATAACTCTTATATCGGAAAACATTACTGATTGATTCTTGCGCCTAAAGTAGCATTTTTCCATGCTCAACAGATTCCTCAAGTCTGAATGGGAAAAAAAATGAAGTCGGATTTTTCTTACCAGTTATGCCCTGCATTGAGTTGAAATGTGTTTTTGGCATAACTCTTAGCCTGAAAAACATTTCAAAACGATTCTTGTGCCTAAAGTGGTTTTTTTCCATGCTCCAAAACTCCGTCATGTCAAAATGTGTAAAAAATGATGTTAGATTTTTCGTACAAGTAGTGCCCTACATTTAATGTGAAATGAATTTTGACCATAACTCTTATATTGGAAAACATTACTGATTGATTCTTGCGCCTAAAGTAGCATTTTCCCATGCTCAACAGATACCTCAAGTCCGATTAGGAAAAAAATGAAGTCGGATTTTTCGTACGAGTTGTGCCCTACATTTAGCTGAAAAGTATTTTTGGCATAACTCTTAGCCTGAAAAACACTTCTAAACGATTCTTGTGCCTAAAGTGGTTTTTTTCCATGCTCCACATCTCCGTCGTGTCAAAATGTGTAAAAAATGAAGTTGGATTTATCGTACAAGTAGTGCCCTCCATTTAATGTGAAAAGTATTTTGCCCACAACTCTTATCTCGGAAAACATAACTGATTGATTCTTGCTCCAAAAGTAGCATTTTTCTATGCTCAACAGATTCCTCAAGTCCGAATGGGAAAAAAAATAAAGTCGGATTTTTCGTACCAGTTGTGCCCTGCATTGAGATAAAAAGTGTTTTTGTCATAACTCTTAGCCTGAAAAACATTTCTAAACGATTCTTGTGCCTAAAGTGGTTTCTTTCCATGCTCCACAGCTCCGTCATGTCAAAATGTGTAAAAAATGAAGTTAGATTTTTCGTACAAGTAGTGCCCAACGTTTAAAGTGAAAAGTATTTTGCCCATAACTCTTATATCGGAAAACATTACTGATTGATTCTTGCGCCTAAAGTAGCATTTTTCCATGCTCAACAGATTCCTCAAGTCTGAATGGGAAAAAAAATGAAGTCGGATTTTTCGTACGAGTTGTGCCCCCGCATTGAGTTGAAAAGTGTTTTTGGCATAACTCTTAGCCCTGAAAAACATTTCTAAACGATTCTTGTGCCTAAAGTGGTTTCTTTCCATGCTCCACGACTCCGTCATGTCAAAATGTGTAAAAAATGAAGTTAGATTTTTCGTACAAGTAGTGCCCAACATTTAAAGTGAAAAGTATTTTGCCCATAACTCTTATATCGGAAAACATTACTGATTGATTCTTGCGCCTAAAGTAGCATTTTTCCATGCTCAACAGATTCCTCAAGTCCGAATGGGAAAAAATGAAGTCGCATTTTTCGTACCAGTTGTGCCCTGCATTGAGTTGAAAAGTATTTTTGGCATAACTCTTAGCCTGAAAAACATTTCTAAACGATTCTTGTGACTAAAGTGGTTTCTTTCCATGCTCCATAACTCCGTCATGTCAAAATGTGTAAAAAATGAAGTTAGATTTTTCGTACAAGTTGTGCCCAACATTTAAAGTGAAATGTATTTTGCCCATAACTCTTATATCGGAAAACATTACTGATTTATTCTTGCGCCAAAAGTAGCATTTTTCCATGCTCAACAAATTCCTCAAGTCTGAATGGAAAAAAAAGGAAGTCGGATTTTTCTTACCAGTTATGCCCTGCATTGAGTTGAAATGTGTTTTTGGCATAACTCTTAGCCTGAAAAACATTTCTAAACGATTCTTGTGCCTAAAGTGGTTTTTATCCATGCTCCATAACTCCGTCATGTCAAAATGTGTAAAAAATGATGTTATATTTTTCGTACAAGTAGTGCCCTACATTTAATGTGAAATGAATTTTGACCATAACTCTTTTCTTGGAAAACATTCATCGATTGATTCTTGCGCCAAAAGTAGCATTTTCCCATGATCAACAGATACCTCAAGTCCGAATGGGAAAAAAATGAAGTCGGATTTTTCGTACGAGTTGTGCCCTACATTGAGTTGAGTAGTGTTTTTGGCATAACTCTTAGCCTGAAAAACATTTCTAAACGATTCTTGTGCCTAAAGTGGTTTTTTTCCATTCTCCACAGCTCCGTCGTGTCAAAATGTGTAAAAAATGAAGTTGGATTTATCGTACAAATAGTGCCCCTCCATTTAATGTGAAAAGTATTTTGCCTATAACTCTTTTATCGGAAAATATAACTGATTGATTCTTGCTCCAAAAGTAGCATTTTTCCATGTTCAACAGATTCCTCAAGTCCGAACGGGAAAAAAAATAAAGTCGGATTTTTCGTACCAGTAGTGCCCTGCATTGAGATAAAAAGTGTTTTTGGCATAACTCTTAGCCTGAATAACATTTCTAAACGATTCTTATGCCTAAAGTTGTTTTTTTCCATGCTCCATAGCTCCGTCATGTCAAAATGTGTAAAAAATGAAGTTAGATTTTTCTTACAAGTTGTGCCCAACATTTAAAGTGAAAAGTATTTTGCCCATAACTCTTATATCGGAAAACATTACTGATTGATTCTTGCGCCTAAAGTAGCATTTTTCCATGCTCAACAGATTCCTCAAGTCTGAATGGGAAAAAAAATGAAGTCGGATTTTTCTTACCAGTTATGCCCTACATTGAGTTGAAATGTGTTTTTGGCATAACTCTTAGCCTGAAAAACATTTCAAAACGATTCATGTGCCTAAAGTGGTTTTTTTCCATGCTCCATAACTCCGTCATGTCAAAATGTGTAAAAAATGATGTTAGATTTTTCGTACAAGTAGTGCCCTACATTTAATGTGAAATGAATTTTGACCATAACTCTTATATTGGAAAACATTACTGATTGATTCTTGCGCCTAAAGTAACATTTTCCCATGCTCAACAGATACCTCAAGTCCGATTAGGAAAAAAAAAAGTCGGATTTTTCGTACGAGTTGTGCCCTACATTGAGCTGAAAAGTATTTTTGGCATAACTCTTAGCCTGAAAAACACTTCTAAACGATTCTTGTGCCTAAAGTGGTTTTTTTCCATGCTCCACATCTCCGTCGTGTCAAAATGTGTAAAAAATGAAGTTGGATTTATCGTACAAGTAGTGCCCTCCATTTAATGTGAAAAGTATTTTGCCCACAACTCTTATCTCGGAAAACATAACTGATTGATTCTTGCTCCAAAAGTAGCATTTTTCTATGCTCAACAGATTCCTCAAGTCTGAATGGGAAAAAAAATAAAGTCGGATTTTTCGTACCAGTTGTGCCCTGAATTGAGATAAAAAGTGTTTTTGGCATAACTCTTAGCCTGAAAAACATTTCTAAACGATTCTTGTGCCTAAAGTGGTTTCTTTCCATGCTCCACAGCTCCGTCATGTCAAAATGTGTAAAAAATGAAGTTAGATTTTTCGTACAAGTAGTGCCCAACATTTAAAGTGAAAAGTATTTTGCCCATAACTCTTATATCGGAAAACATTACTGATTGATTCTTGCGCCTAAAGTAGCATTTTTCCATGCTCAACAGATTCCTCAAGTCTGAATGGGAAAAAAAATGAAGTCGGATTTTTCTTACCAGTTATGCCCTACATTTAGTTGAAATGTGTTTTTGGCATAACTCTTAGCCTGAAAAACATTTCAAAACGATTCATGTGCCTAAAGTGGTTTTTTTCCATGCTCCATAACTCCGTCATGTCAAAATGTGTAAAAAATGATGTTAGATTTTTCGTACAAGTAGTGCCCTACATTTAATGTGAAATGAATTTTGACCATAACTCTTTTCTTGGAAAACATTACTGATTGATTCTTGCGCCAAAAGTAGCATTTTCCCATGATCAACAGATACCTCAAGTCCGAATGGGAAAAAAATGAAGTCGGATTTTTCGTACGAGTTGTGCCCTACATTGAGTTGAGTAGTGTTTTTGGCATAACTCTTAGCCTGAAAAACATTTCTAAACGATTCTTGTGCCTAAAGTGGTTTTTTTCCATTCTCCACAGCTCCGTCGTGTCAAAATGTGTAAAAAATGAAGTTGGATTTATCGTACAAATAGTGCCCCTCCATTTAATGTGAAAAGTATTTTGCCTATAACTCTTTTATCGGAAAATATAACTGATTGATTCTTGCTCCAAAAGTAGCATTTTTCCATGTTCAACAGATTCCTCAAGTCCGAACGGGAAAAAAAATAAAGTCGGATTTTTCGTACCAGTAGTGCCCTGCATTGAGATAAAAAGTGTTTTTGGCATAACTCTTCGCCTGAATAACATTTCTAAACGATTCTTATGCCTAAAGTTGTTTTTTTCCATGCTCCATAGCTCCGTCATGTCAAAATGTGTAAAAAATGAAGTTAGATTTTTCTTACAAGTTGTGCCCAACATTTAAAGTGAAAAGTATTTTGCCCATAACTCTTATATCGGAAAACATTACTGATTGATTCTTGCGCCTAAAGTAGCATTTTTCCATGCTCAACAGATTCCTCAAGTCTGAATGGGAAAAAAAATGAAGTCGGATTTTTCTTACCAGTTATGCCCTACATTGAGTTGAAATGTGTTTTTGGCATAACTCTTAGCCTGAAAAACATTTCAAAACGATTCATGTGCCTAAAGTGGTTTTTTTTTCATGCTCCATTACTCCGTCATGTCAAAATGTGTAAAAAATGATGTTAGATTTTTCGTACAAGTAGTGCCCTACATTTAATGTGAAATGAATTTTGACCATAACTCTTATATTGGAAAACATTACTGATTGATTCTTGCGCCTAAAGTAACATTTTCCCATGCTCAACAGATACCTCAAGTCCGATTAGGAAAAAAATGAAGTCGGATTTTTCGTACGAGTTGTGCCCTACATTGAGCTGAAAAGTATTTTTGGCATAACTCTTAGCCTGAAAAACACTTCTAAACGATTCTTGTGCCTAAAGTGGTTTTTTTCCATGCTCCACATCTCCGTCGTGTCAAAATGTGTAAAAAATGAAGTTGGATTTATCGTACAAGTAGTGCCCACCATTTAATGTGAAAAGTATTTTGCCCACAACTCTTATCTCGGAAAACATAACCGGATTGATTCTTGCTCCAAAAGTAGCATTTTTCTATGCTCAACGGATTCCTCAAGTCTGAATGGGAAAAAAAATAAAGTCGGATTTTTCGTACCAGTTGTGCCCTGAATTGAGATAAAAAGTGTTTTTGGCATAACTCTTAGCCCGAAAAACATTTCTAAACGATTCTTGTGCCTAAAGTGGTTTCTTTCCATGCTCCATGACTCCGTCATGTCAAAATGTGTAAAAAATGAAGTTAGATTTTTCGTACAAGTAGTGCCCAACATTTAAAGTGAAAAGTATTTTGCCCATAACTCTTATATCGGAAAACATTACTGATTGATTCTTGCGCCTAAAGTAGCATTTTTCCATGCTCAACAGATTCCTCAAGTCTGAATGGGAAAAAAAACGAAGTCGGATTTTTCGTACGAGTTGTGCCCCCGCATTGAGTTGAAAAGTGTTTTTGGCATAACTCTTAGCCCGAAAAACATTTCTAAACGATTCTTGTGCCTAAAGTGGTTTTTTTCAATGCTCCACGTCCAGTCGTGTCAAAATGTGTAAAAAATGAAGTTGGATTTATTGTACAAGTAGTGCCCTCCATTTAATGTGAAAAGTATTTTGCCTATAACTCTTATCTCGGAAAACATAACTGATTGATTCTTGCTCCAAAAGTAGCATTTTTCCATGCTCAACAGATTCCTCAAGTCCGAATGGGAAAAAAAATGGAGTCGGATTTTTCGTACCAGTTGTTCCCTGCATTGAGATAAAAAGTGTTTTTGGCATAACTCTTAGCCTGAAAAACATTTCTAAACGATTCTTATGCCTAAAGTTGTTTTTTTCCATGCTCCACAGATCCGTCATGTCAAAATGTGTAAAAAATGAATTTAGATTTTTCGTACAAGTAGTGCCCTACATTTAATGTGAAAAGTATTTTGCCCATAACTCTTATATCGGAAAACATTACTTGATTGATTCTTGCGCCTAAAGTAGCATTTTTCCATTCTCAACGGATTCCTCAAGTCCGAATGAGAAAAAAATGAAGTCGGATTTTTCTTACCAGTTGTGCCCTGCATTGAGTTGAAATGTGTTTTTGGCATAACTCTTAGCCTAAAAAACATTTCTAAACGATTCTTGTGCCTAAAGTTGTTTTTTTCCATGCTCCATAACTCCGTAATGTCAAAATGTGTAAAAAATGATGTTAGATTTTTCGTACAAGTAGTGCCCAACATTTAATGTGAAATGAATTTTGACCATAACTCTTATCTTGGAAAACATTACTGATTGATTCTTGTGCCTAAAGAAGTATTTTTCCATGCTCAACAGATACCTCAAGTCCGAATGGGAAAAAATTGAAGTCGGATTTTTCGTACCAGTTATGCCCTACATTGAGCTGAAAAGTGTTTTTGGCATAACTCTTAGCCTGAAAAACATTTCTAAACGATTCTTGTGCCTAAAGTGGTTTTTTTCCATGCTCCACTGCTCCGTTGGTCAAAATGTGTAAAAAATGAAGTTGGATTTTTAGTACAAGTAGTGCCCTACATTGAATGTGAAAAGTATTTTGCCGATAACTCATATCTCGGAAAACACTACTGATTAATTCTTGTGCCAAAAGTGACATTTTTCCATGCTCATTAGATTACTCAAGTGCAAATGGGAAAAAAATGAAGTCGGGTTTTTCGTACGAGTTGTGCCCTTTGAGTTGAGTAGTGTTTTTGGCATAACACTTAGCCTGAAAAACATTTTTAAACGATTCTTATGCCTAAAGTGGTTTTTTTCCATGCTCCACAGCTCCGTCGTGTCAAAATGTGTAAAAAATGAAGTTGGATTTATCGTACTAGTTGTGCCCTCCATTTAATGTGAAAAGTATTTTGCCCATAACTCTTATCTCGGAAAACATAACTGATTGATTCTTGCTCCAAAAGTAGCATTTTTCCATGCTCAACAGGATCCTCAAGTCCGAATGGGAAAAAAATGATGTCGGATTTTTCGTACGAGTTGTGCCCTATATTAAGCTGAAAAGTATATTTTGGCATAACTCTTAGCCTGAAAAACACTTCTAAACGATTCTTGTGCCTAAAGTGGTTTTTTTCCATGCTCCACAGCTCCGTCGTGTCAAAATGTGTAAAAAATGAAGTTGGATTTATCGTACAAGTAGTGTCCTCCATTTAATGTGAAAAGTATTTTACCCATAACTCTTATCTCGGAAAACATAACTGATTGATTCTTGCTCCAAAAGTAGCATTTTTCCATGCTCAACAGATTCCTCAAGTTCGAATGGGAAAAAAAATGAAGTCGGATTTTTCGTACGAGTTGTGCCTTGCATTGAGATGAAAAGTGTTTTAGGCATAACTCTTAGCCTGAAAAAATTTCTAAACGATTCTTATGCCTAAAGTGGTTTTTTTCCATGCTCCATAGGTCCGTCATGTCAAAATGTGTAAAAAATGAAGTTAGATTTTTCGTTCAAGTAGTGCCCTACATTTAATGTAAAAAGTATTTTGCCCATAACTCTTATCTCGGAAAACATTACTGATTGATTCTTGCGCCTAAAGTAGCATTTTTCCATGCTCAACAGATTCTTCAAGTCCGAATGGGAAAAAAAATGAAGTCGCATTATTCGTACCAGTTGTGCCCTGCATTGAGTTGAAATGTGTTTTTGGCTTAACTCTTAGCCTGAAAAACATTTCAAAACGATTCTTGTGCCTAAAGTGGTTTTTTCCATGCTCCATAACTTCGTCATGTCAAAATGTGTAAAAAATGATGTTAGATTTTTCGTACAAGTAGTGCCCTACATTTAATGTGAAATGAATTTTGACCATAACTCTTATCTCGGAAAACATTACTGATTGATTCTTGCGCCTAAAGTAGCATTTTTCCATGCTCAATAGATTTCTCAAGTCCGAATTGGAAAAAATGAAGTCGCATTTTTCGTACCAGTTGTGCCCTGCATTGAGTTTAAAAGTGTTTTTGGCATAACTCTTAGCCTGAAAAACATTTCTAAACGAATCTTGTGCCTAAATTGGTTTTTTTCCATGCTCCATAGCTCCGTCATGACAAAATGTGTAAAAAATGAAGTTGGATTTGTCGTACAAGTAGTGCCCTCCATTTAATGTGAAAAATATTTTGCCCATAAATCTTATCTCGGAAAACATAACTGATTGATTCTTGATCCAAAAGTAGCATTTTTCCATGCTCAACAGATTCCTCAAGTCCGAATGGGAAAAAAAATGAAGTCGGATTTTTCGTACCAGTTATGCCCTGCATTGAGATGAAAAGTGTTTTAGGCATAACTCTTAGCCTGAAAAAATTTCTAAACGATTCTTATGCCTAAAGTGGTTTTTTTCCATGCTCCATAGGTCCGTCATGTCAAAATGTGTAAAAAATGAAGTTAGATTTTTCGTTCAAGTAGTGCCCTACATTTAATGTAAAAAGTATTTTGCCCATAACTCTTATCTCGGAAAACATTATTCGATTGATTCTTGCGCCTAAAGTAGCATTTTTCCATGCTCAACGGATTCTTCAAGTCCGAATGGGAAAAAAAATGAAGTCGCATTATTCGTACCAGTTGTGCCCTGCATTGAGTTGAAATGTGTTTTTGGCTTAACTCTTAGCCTGAAAAACATTTCAAAACGATTCTTGTGCCTAAAGTGGTTTTTTCCATGCTCCATAACTTCGTCATGTCAAAATGTGTAAAAAATGATGTTAGATTTTTCGTACAAGTAGTGCCCTACATTTAATGTGAAATGAATTTTGACCATAACTCTTATCTCGGAAAACATTACTGATTGATTCTTGCGCCTAAAGTAGCATTTTTCCATGCTCAATAGATTTCTCAAGTCCGAATTGGAAAAAATGAAGTCGCATTTTTCGTACCGGTTATTGTGCCCGCATTGAGTTTAAAAGTGTTTTTGGCATAACTCTTAGCCTGAAAAACATTTCTAAACGAATCTTGTGCCTAAATTGGTTTTTTTCCATGCTCCATAGCTCCGTCATGACAAAATGTGTAAAAAATGAAGTTGGATTTGTCGTACAAGTAGTGCCCTCCATTTAATGTGAAAAATATTTTGCCCATAACTCTTATCTCGGAAAACATAACTGATTGATTCTTGATCCAAAAGTAGCATTTTTCCATGCTCAACAGATTCCTCAAGTCCGAATGGGAAAAAAAATGAAGTCGGATTTTTCGTACCCGCTTATGCCCCGCATTGAGATGAAAAGTGTTTTTGGCATAACTCTTAGCCTTGAAAAACATTTCTAAACGATTCTTATGCCTAAAGTGGTTTTTTTCCATGCTCCATAGCTCCGTCATGTCAAAATGTGTAAAAAAATGAAGTTAGATTTTTCGTACAAGTAGTGCCCTACATTTAATGTGTAAAGTATTTTGCCCATAACTCTTATCTCGGAAAACATAACTGATTGATTCTTGCTCCAAAAGTAGCATTTTTCTATGCTCAACAGATTCCTCAAGTCTGAATGGGAAAAAAAATAAAGTCGGATTTTTCGTACCAGTTGTGCCCTGCATTGAGATAAAAAGTGTTTTTGGCATAACTCTTAGCCTGAAAAACATTTCTAAACGATTCTTGTGCCTAAAGTGGTTTCTTTCCATGCTCCACAGCTCCGTCATGTCAAAATGTGTAAAAAATGAAGTTAGATTTTTCGTACAAGTAGTGCCCAACATTTAAAGTGAAAAGTATTTTGCCCATAACTCTTATATCGGAAAACATTACTGATTGATTCTTGCGCCTAAAGTAGCATTTTTCCATGCTCAACAGATTCCTCAAGTCTGAATGGGAAAAAAAATGAAGTCGGATTTTTCGTACGAGTTGTGCCCTGCATTGAGTTGAAAAGTGTTTTTGGCATAACTCTTAGCCTGAAAAACATTTCTAAACGATTCTTGTGCCTAAAGTGGTTTTTTTCAATGCTCCACAGCTCCGTCGTGTCAAAATGTGTAAAAAATGAAGTTGGATTTATTGTACAAGTAGTGCCCTCCATTTAATGTGAAAAGTATTTTGCCCATAACTCTTATCTCGGAAAACATAACTGATTGATTCTTGCTCCAAAAGTAGCATTTTTCCATGCTCAACAGATTCCTCAAGTCCGAATGGGAAAAAAAATGGAGTCGGATTTTTCGTACCAGTTGTTCCCTGCATTGAGATAAAAAGTGTTTTTGGTATAACTCTTAGCCTGAAAAACATTTCTAAACGATTCTTATGCCTAAAGTTGTTTTTTTCCATGCTCCACAGATCCGTCATGTCAAAATGTGTAAAAAATGAATTTAGATTTTTCGTACAAGTAGTGCCCTACATTTAATGTGAAAAGTATTTTGCCCATAACTCTTATATCGGAAAACATTACTGATTGATTCTTGCGCCTAAAGTAGCATTTTTCCATGCTCAACAGATTCCTCAAGTCTGAATGAGAAAAAAATGAAGTCGGATTTTTCTTACCAGTTGTGCCCTGCATTGAGTTGAAATGTGTTTTTGGCATAACTCTTAGCCTAAAAAACATTTCTAAACGATTCTTGTGCCTAAAGTTGTTTTTTTCCATGCTCCATAACTCCGTAATGTCAAAATGCGTAAAAAATGATGTTAGATTTTTCGTACAAGTAGTGCCCAACATTTAATGTGAAATGAATTTTGACCATAACTCTTATCTTGGAAAACATTACTGATTGATTCTTGTGCCTAATGAAGTATTTTTCCATGCTCAACAGATACCTCAAGTCCGAATGGGAAAAAATTGAAGTCGGATTTTTCGTACCAGTTATTCCCTACATTGAGCTGAAAAGTGTTTTTGGCATAACTCTTAGCCTGAAAAACATTTCTAAACGATTCTTGTGCCTAAAGTGGTTTTTTTCCATGCTCCACTGCTCCGTTGGTCAAAATGTGTAAAAAATGAAGTTGGATTTTTCGTACAAGTAGTGCCCTACATTGAATGTGAAAAGTATTTTGCCGATAACTCATATCTCGGAAAACACTACTGATTAATTCTTGCGCCAAAAGTGACATTTTTCCATGCTCATTAGATTACTCAAGTGCAAATGGGAAAAAAATGAAGTCGGGTTTTTCGTACGAGTTGTGCCCTTTGAGTTGAGTAGTGTTTTTGGCATAACTCTTAGCCTGAAAAACATTTTTAAACGATTCTTATGCCTAAAGTGGTTTTTTTTCCATGCTCCACGACTCCGTCGTGTCAAAATGTGTAAAAAATGAAGTTGGATTTATCGTACTAGTTGTGCCCTCCATTTAATGTGAAAAGTATTTTGCCCATAACTCTTATCTCGGAAAACATAACTGATTGATTCTTGCTCCAAAAGTAGCATTTTTCCATGCTCAACAGGATCCTCAAGTCCGAATGGGAAAAAAATGAAGTCGGATTTTTCGTACGAGTTGTGCCCTATATTAAGCTGAAAAGTATATTTTGGCATAACTCTTAGCCCGAAAAACACTTCTAAACGATTCTTGTGCCTAAAGTGGTTTTTTTTCCATGCTCCACAGACTCCGTCGTGTCAAAATGTGTAAAAAATGAAGTTGGATTTATCGTACAAGTAGTGCCCTCCATTTAATGTGAAAAGTATTTTACCCATAACTCTTATCTCGGAAAACATAAGCTGATTGATTCTTGCTCCAAAAGTAGCATTTTTCCATGCTCAACCGATTCCTCAAGTTCGAATGGGAAAAAAAAATGAAGTCGGATTTTTCGTACGAGTTGTGCCTTGCATTGAGATGAAAAGTGTTTTAGGCATAACTCTTAGCCTGAAAAAATTTCTAAACGATTCTTATGCCTAAAGTGCTTTTTTTCCATGCTCCATAGGTCCGTCATGTCAAAATGTGCAAAAAATGAAGTTAGATTTTTCGTTCAAGTAGTGCCCTACATTTAATGTAAAAAGTATTTTGCCCATAACTCTTATCTCGGAAAACATTACTGATTGATTCTTGCGCCTAAAGTAGCATTTTTCCATGCTCAACAGATTCTTCAAGTCCGAATGGGAAAAAAAATGAAGTCGCATTATTCGTACCAGTTGTGCCCTGCATTGAGTTGAAATGTGTTTTTGGCTTAACTCTTAGCCTGAAAAACATTTCAAAACGATTCTTGTGCCTAAAGTGGTTTTTTCCATGCTCCATAACTTCGTCATGTCAAAATGTGTAAAAAATGATGTTAGATTTTTCGTACAAGTAGTGCCCTACATTTAATGTGAAATGAATTTTGACCATAACTCTTATCTCGGAAAACATTACTTGATTGATTCTTGCGCCTAAAGTAGCATTTTTCCATGCTCAATAGATTTCTCAAGTCCGAATTGGAAAAAATGAAGTCGCATTTTTCGTACCCAGGTTGTGCCCCCGCATTGAGTTTAAAAGTGTTTTTGGCATAACTCTTAGCCCGAAAAACATTTCTAAACGAATCTTGTGCCTAAATTGGTTTTTTTCCATGCTCCATAGCTCCGTCATGACAAAATGTGTAAAAAATGAAGTTGGATTTGTCGTACAAGTAGTGCCCTCCATTTAATGTGAAAAATATTTTGCCCATAACTCTTATCTCGGAAAACATAACCGATTGATTCTTGATCCAAAAGTAGCATTTTTCCATGCTCAACCAGATTCCTCAAGTCCGAATGGGAAAAAAAATGAAGTCGGATTTTTCGTACCGCTTATGCCCCGCATTGAGATGAAAAGTGTTTTTGGCATAACTCTTAGCCTGAAAAACATTTCTAAACGATTCTTATGCCTAAAGTGGTTTTTTTCCATGCTCCATAGCTCCGTCATGTCAAAATGTGTAAAAAAATGAAGTTAGATTTTTCGTACAAGTAGTGCCCTACATTTAATGTGTAAAGTATTTTGCCCATAACTCTTATCTCGGAAAACATAACTGATTGATTCTTGCTCCAAAAGTAGCATTTTTCTATGCTCAACAGATTCCTCAAGTCTGAATGGGAAAAAAAATAAAGTCGGATTTTTCGTACCAATTGTGCCCTGCATTGAGATAAAAAGTGTTTTTGGCATAACTCTTAGCCTGAAAAACATTTCTAAACGATTCTTGTGCCTAAAGTGGTTTCTTTCTATGCTCCACAGCTCCGTCATGTCAAAATGTGTAAAAAATGAAGTTAGATTTTTCGTACAAGTAGTGCCCAACATTTAAAGTGAAAAGTATTTTGCCCATAACTCTTATATCGGAAAACATTACTGATTGATTCTTGCGCCTAAAGTAGCATATTTCCATGCTCAACAGATTCCTCAAGTCTGAATGGGAAAAAAAATAAAGTCGGATTTTTCGTACGAGTTGTGCCCTATATTAAGCTGAAAAGTATATTTTGGCATAACTCTTAGCCTGAAAAACACTTCTAAACGATTCTTGTGCCTAAAGTGGTTTTTTTCCATGCTCCACAGCTCCGTCGTGTCAAAATGTGTAAAAAATGAAGTTGGATTTATCGTACAAGTAGTGCCCTCCATTTAATGTGAAAAGTATTTTACCCATAACTCTTATCTCGGATAACATAACTGATTGATTCTTGCTCCAAAAGTAGCATTTTTCCATGCTCAACAGATTCCTCAAGTTCGAATGGGAAAAAAAATGAAGTCGGATTTTTCGTACGAGTTGTGCCTTGCATTGAGATGAAAAGTGTTTTAGGCATAACTCTTAGCCTGAAAAAATTTCTAAACGATTCTTATGCCTAAAGTTCTTTTTTTCCATGCTCCATAGGTCCGTCATGTCAAAATGTGCAAAAAATGAAGTTAGATTTTTCGTTCAAGTAGTGCCCTACATTTAATGTAAAAAGTATTTTGCCCATAACTCTTATCTCGGAAAACATTACTGATTGATTCTTGCGCCTAAAGTAGCATTTTTCCATGCTCAATAGATTTCTCAAGTCCGAATTGGAAAAAATGAAGTCGCATTTTTCGTACCAGTTGTGCCCTGCATTGAGTTTAAAAGTGTTTTTGGCATAACTCTTAGCCTGAAAAACATTTCTAAACGATTCTTGTGCCTAAAGTGGTTTCTTTCCATGCTCCACAGCTCCGTCATGTCAAAATGTGTAAAAAATGAAGTTAGATTTTTCGTACAAGTAGTGCCCAACATTTAAAGTGAAAAGTATTTTGCCCATAACTCTTATATCGGAAAACATTACTGATTGATTCTTGCGCCTAAAGTAGCATTTTTCCATGCTCAACAGATTCCTCAAGTCTGAATGGGAAAAAAAATAAAGTCGGATTTTTCGTACGAGTTGTGCCCTGCATTGAGTTGAAAAGTGTTTTTGGCATAACTCTTAGCCTGAAAAACATTTCTAAACGATTCTTGTGCCTAAAGTGGTTTTTTTCAATGCTCCACAGCTCCGTCGTGTCAAAATGTGTAAAAAATGAAGTTGGATTTATTGTACAAGTAGTGCCCTCCATTTAATGTGAAAAATATTTTGCCCATAACTCTTATCTCGGAAAACTTAACTGATTGATTCTTGATCCAAAAGTAGCATTTTTCCATGCTCAACAGATTCCTCAAGTCCGAATGGGAAAAAAAATGAAGTCGGATTTTTCGTACCAGTTATGCCCTGCATTGAGATGAAAAGTGTTTTTGGCATAACTCTTAGCCTGAAAAACATTTCTAAACGATTCGTATGCCTAAAGTGGTTTTTTTCCATGCTCCATAGCTCCGTCATGACAAAATGTGTAAAAAATGAAGTTGGATTTGTCGTACAAGTACTGCCCTCCATTTAATGTGAAAAATATTTTGCCCATAACTCTTATCTCGGAAAACATAACTGATTGATTCTTGATCCAAAAGTAGCATTTTTCCATGCTCAACAGATTCCTCAAGTCCGAATGGGAAAAAAAATGAAGTCGGATTTTTCGTACCAGTTATGCCCTGCATTGAGATGAAAAGTGTTTTTGGCATAACTCTTAGCCTGAAAAACATTTCTAAACGATTCTTATGCCTAAAGTGGTTTTTTTCCATGCTCCATAGCTCCGTCATGTCAAAATGTGTAAAAAAATGAAGTTAGATTTTTCGTACAAGTAGTGCCCTACATTTAATGTGTAAAGTATTTTGCCCATAACTCTTATCTCGGAAAACATAACTGATTGATTCTTGCTCCAAAAGTAGCATTTTTCTATGCTCAACAGATTCCTCAAGTCTGAATGGGAAAAAAAATAAAGTCGGATTTTTCGTACCAATTGTGCCCTGCATTGAGATAAAAAGTGTTTTTGGCATAACTCTTAGCCTGAAAAACATTTCTAAACGATTCTTGTGCCTAAAGTGGTTTCTTTCCATGCTCCATGACTCCGTCATGTCAAAATGTGTAAAAAATGAAGTTAGATTTTTCGTACAAGTAGTGCCCAACATTTAAAGTGAAAAGTATTTTGCCCATAACTCTTATATCGGAAAACATTACTGATTGATTCTTGCGCCTAAAGTAGCATTTTTCCATGCTCAACAGATTCCTCAAGTCTGAATGGGAAAAAAAATGAAGTCGGATTTTTCGTACGAGTTGTGCCCTGCATTGAGTTGAAAAGTGTTTTGGCATAACTCTTAGCCTGAAAAACACTTCTAAACGATTCTTGTGCCTAAAGTGGTTTTTTTCCATGCTCCACTGCTCCGTTGGTCAAAATGTGTAAAAAATGAAGTTGGATTTTTCGTACAAGTAGTGCCCTACATTGAATGTGAAAAGTATTTTGCCGATAACTCATATCTCGGAAAACACTACTGATTAATTCTTGCGCCAAAAGTGACATTTTTCCATGCTCATTAGATTACTCAAGTGCAAATGGGAAAAAAATGAAGTCGGGTTTTTCGTACGAGTTGTGCCCTTTGAGTTGAGTAGTGTTTTTGGCATAACTCTTAGCCTGAAAAACATTTTTAAACGATTCTTATACCTAAAGTGGTTTTTTTCCATGCTCCACAGCTCCGTCGTGTCAAAATGTGTAAAAAATGAAGTTGGATTTATCGTACTAGTTGTGCCCTCCATTTAATGTGAAAAGTATTTTGCCCATAACTCTTATCTCGGAAAACATAACTGATTGATTCTTGTTCCAAAAGTAGCATTTTTCCATGCTCAACAGGATCCTCAAGTCCGAATGGGAAAAAAATGAAGTCGGATTTTTCGTACGAGTTGTGCCCTATATTAAGCTGAAAAGTATATTTTGGCATAACTCTTAGCCTGAAAAACACTTCTAAACGATTCTTGTGCCTAAAGTGGTTTTTTTCCATGCTCCACAGCTCCGTCGTGTCAAAATGTGTAAAAAATGAAGTTGGATTTATCGTACAAGTAGTGCCCTCCATTTAATGTGAAAAGTATTTTACCCATAACTCTTATCTCGGAAAACATAACTGATTGATTCTTGCTCCAAAAGAAGCATTTTTCCATGCTCAACAGATTCCTCAAGTTCGAATGGGAAAAAAAATGAAGTCGGATTTTTCGTACGAGTTGTGCCTTGCATTGAGATGAAAAGTGTTTTAGGCATAACTCTTAGCCTGAAAAAATTTCTAAACGATTCTTATGCCTAAAGTGCTTTTTTTCCATGTTCCATAGGTCCGTCATGTCAAAATGTGCAAAAAATGAAGTTAGATTTTTCGTTCAAGTAGTGCCCTACATTTAATGTAAAAAGTATTTTGCCCATAACTCTTATCTCGGAAAACATTACTGATTGATTCTTGCGCCTAAAGTAGCATTTTTCCATGCTCAACAGATTCTTCAAGTCCGAATGGGAAAAAAAATGAAGTCGCATTATTCGTACCAGTTGTGCCCTGCATTGAGTTGAAATGTGTTTTTGGCTTAACTCTTAGCCTGAAAAACATTTCAAAACGATTCTTGTGCCTAAAGTGGTTTTTTCCATGCTCCATAACTTCGTCATGTCAAAATGTGTAAAAAATGATGTTAGATTTTTCGTACAAGTAGTGCCCTACATTTAATGTGAAATGAATTTTGACCATAACTCTTATCTCGGAAAACATTACTGATTGATTCTTGCGCCTAAAGTAGCATTTTTCCATGCTCAACAGATTTCTCAAGTCCAAATTGGAAAAAATGAAGTCGCATTTTTCGTACCAGTTGTGCCCTGCATTGAGTTTAAAAGTGTTTTTGGCATAACTCTTAGCCTGAAAAACATTTCTAAACGAATCTTGTGCCTAAATTGGTTTTTTTCCATGCTCCATAGCTCCGTCATGACAAAATGTGTAAAAAATGAAGTTGGATTTGTCGTACAAGTAGTGCCCTCCATTTAATGTGAAAAATATTTTGCCCATAACTCTTATCTCGGAAAACATAACTGATTGATTCTTGATCCAAAAGTAGCATTTTTCCATGCTCAACAGATTCCTCAAGTCCGAATGGGAAAAAAATGAAGTCGGATTTTTCGTACCAGTTATGCCCTGCATTGAGATGAAAAGTGTTTTTGGCATAACTCTTAGCCTGAAAAACATTTCTAAACGATTCTTATGCCTAAAGTGGTTTTTTTCCATGCTCCATAGCTCCGTCATGTCAAAATGTGTAAAAAAATGAAGTTAGATTTTTCGTACAAGTAGTGCCCTACATTTAATGTGTAAAGTATTTTGCCCATAACTCTTATCTCGGAAAACATAACTGATTGATTCTTGCTCCAAAAGTAGCATTTTTCTATGCTCAACAGATTCCTCAAGTCTGAATGGGAAAAAAAATAAAGTCGGATTTTTCGTACCAATTGTGCCCTGCATTGAGATAAAAAGTGTTTTTGGCATAACTCTTAGCCTGAAAAACATTTCTAAACGATTCTTGTGCCTAAAGTGGTTTCTTTCCATGCTCCACAGCTCCGTCATGTCAAAATGTGTAAAAAATGAAGTTAGATTTTTCGTAGAAGTAGTGCCCAACATTTAAAGTGAAAAGTATTTTGCCCATAACTCTTATATCGGAAAACATTACTGATTGATTCTTGCGCCTAAAGTAGCATTTTTCCATGCTCAACAGATTCCTCAAGTCTGAATGGGAAAAAAAATAAAGTTGGATTTTTCGTACCAGTTATGCCCTGCATTGAGATGAAAAGTGTTTTTGGCATAACTCTTAGCCTGAAAAACATTTCTAAACGATTCTTATGCCTAAAGTGGTTTTTTTCCATGGTCCATAGCTCCGTCATGTCAAAATGTGTAAAAAAAATGAAGTTAGATTTTTCGTACAAGTAGTGCCCTACATTTAATGTGTAAAGTATTTTGCCCATAACTCTTATCTCGGAAAACATAACTGATTGATTCTTGCTCCAAAAGTAGCATTTTTCTATGCTCAACAGATTCCTCAAGTCTGAATGGGAAAAAAAATAAAGTCGGATTTTTCGTACCAATTGTGCCCTGCATTGAGATAAAAAGTGTTTTTGGCATAACTCTTAGCCTGAAAAACATTTCTAAACGATTCTTGTGCCTAAAGTGGTTTCTTTCCATGCTCCACAGCTCCATCATGTCAAAATGTGTAAAAAATGAAGTTAGATTTTTCGTACAAGTAGGGCCCAACATTTAAAGTGAAAAGTATTTTGCCCATAACTCTTATATCGGAAAACATTACTGATTGATTCTTGCGCCTAAAGTAGCATTTTTCCATGCTCAACAGATTTCTCAAGTCTGAATGGGAAAAAAAATGAAGTCGGATTTTTCGTACGAGTTGTGCCCTGCATTGAGTTGAAAAGTGTTTTTGGCATAACTCTTAGCCTGAAAAACATTTCTAAACGATTCTTGTGCCTAAAGTGGTTTTTTTCAATGCTCCACAGCTCCGTCGTGTCAAAATGTGTAAAAAATGAAGTTGGATTTATTGTACAAGTAGTGCCCTCCATTTAATGTGAAAAGTATTTTGCCCATAACTCTTATCTCGGAAAACATAACTGATTGATTCTTGCTCCAAAAGTAGCATTTTTCCATGCTCAACAGATTCCTCAAGTCCGAATGGGAAAAAAAATGGAGTCGGATTTTTCGTACCAGTTGTTCCCTGCATTGAGATAAAAAGTGTTTTTGGCATAACTCTTAGCCTGAAAAACATTTCTAAACGATTCTTATGCCTAAAGTTGTTTTTTTCCATGCTCCACAGATCCGTCATGTCAAAATGTGTAAAAAATGAATTTAGATTTTTCGTACAAGTAGTGCCCTACATTTAATGTGAAAAGTATTTTGCCCATAACTCTTATATCGGAAAACATTACTGATTGATTCTTGCGCCTAAAGTAGCATTTTTCCATGCTCAACAGATTCCTCAAGTCTGAATGAGAAAAAAATGAAGTCGGATTTTTCTTACCGGTTTGTGCCCCCGCATTGAGTTGAAATGTGTTTTTGGCATAACTCTTAGCCTAAAAAACATTTCTAAACGATTCTTGTGCCTAAAGTTGTTTTTTTCCATGCTCCATAACTCCGTAATGTCAAAATGCGTAAAAAATGATGTTAGATTTTTCGTACAAGTAGTGCCCAACATTTAATGTGAAATGAATTTTGACCATAACTCTTATCTTGGAAAACATTACTGATTGATTCTTGTGCCTAAAGAAGTATTTTTCCATGCTCAACAGATACCTCAAGTCCGAATGGGAAAAAATTGAAGTCGGATTTTTCGTACCAGTTATGCCCTACATTGAGTCGAAAAGTGTTTTTGGCATAACTCTTAGCCTGAAAAACATTTCTAAACGATTCTTGTGCCTAAAGTGGTTTTTTTCCATGCTCCACTGCTCCGTTGGTCAAAATGTGTAAAAAATGAAGTTGGATTTTTCGTACAAGTAGTGCCCTACATTGAATGTGAAAAGTATTTTGCCGATAACTCATATCTCGGAAAACACTACTGATTAATTCTTGCGCCAAAAGTGACATTTTTCCATGCTCATTAGATTACTCAAGTGCAAATGGGAAAAAAATGAAGTCGGGTTTTTCGTACGAGTTGTGCCCTTTGAGTTGAGTAGTGTTTTTGGCATAACTCTTAGCCTGAAAAACATTTTTAAACGATTCTTATGCCTAAAGTGGTTTTTTTCCATGCTCCACAGCTCCGTCGTGTCAAAATGTGTAAAAAATGAAGTTGGATTTATCGTACTAGTTGTGCCCTCCATTTAATGTGAAAAGTATTTAGCCCATAACTCTTATCTCGGAAAACATAACTGATTGATTCTTGCTCCAAAAGTAGCATTTTTCCATGCTCAACAGATTCCTCAAGTCCGAATGGGAAAAAAAATGAAGTCGTATTTTTCGTACGAGTTGTGCCCTGCATTGAGATGAAAAGTGTTTTAGGCATAACTCTTAGCCTGAAAAAATTTCTAAACGATTCTTATGCCTAAAGTGGTTTTTTTCCATGCTCCATAGGTCCGTGATGTCAAAATGTGTAAAAAATGAAGTTAGATTTTTCGTTCAAGTAGTGCCCTACATTTAATGTAAAAAGTATTTTGCCCATAACTCTTATCTCGGAAAACATTACTGATTGATTCTTGCGCCTAAAGTAGCATTTTTCCATGCTCAACAGATTCTTCAAGTCCGAATGGGAAAAAAAATAAAGTCGCATTATTCGTACCAGTTGTGCCCTGCATTGAGTTGAAATGTGTTTTTGGCTTAACTCTTAGCCTGCAAAACATTTCAAAACAATTCTTGTGCCTAAAGTGGTTTTTTTCCATGCTCCATAACTTCGTCATGTCAAAATGTGTAAAAAATGATGTTAGATTTTTCGTACAAGTAGTGCCCTACATTTAATGTGAAATGAATTTTGACCATAACTCTTATCTCGGAAAACATTACTGATTGATTCTTGCGCCTAAAGTAGCATTTTTCCATGCTCAATAGATTCCTCAAGTCCGAATTGGAAAAAATGAAGTCGCATTTTTCGTACCAGTTGTGCCCTGCATTGAGTTTAAAAGTGTTTTTGGCATAACTCTTAGCCTGAAAAATATTTCTAAACGAATCTTGTGCCTAAATTGGTTTTTTTCCATGCTCCATAGCTCCGTCATGACAAAATGTGTAAAAAATGAAGTTGGATTTGTCGTACAAGTAGTGCCCTCCATTTAATGTGAAAAATATTTTGCCCATAACTCTTATCTCGGAAAACATAACTGATTGATTCTTGATCCAAAAGTAGCATTTTTCCATGCTCAACGATTCCTCAAGTCCGAATGGGAAAAAAAAATGAAGTCGGATTTTTCGTACCAGTTATGCCCTGCATTGAGATGAAAAGTGTTTTTGGCATAACTCTTAGCCTGAAAAACATTTCTAAACGATTCTTATGCCTAAAGTGGTTTTTTTCCATGCTCCATAGCTCCGTCATGTCAAAATGTATAAAAAAATGAAGTTAGATTTTTCGTACAAGTAGTGCCCTACATTTAATGTGTAAAGTATTTTGCCCATAACTCTTATCTCGGAAAACATTACTGATTGATTCTTGCGCCTAAAGTAGCATTTTTCCATGCTCAACAAATTCCTCAAGTCCGAATGGGAAAAATAATGAAGTCGCATTTTTCGTACCATTTGTGCCCTGCATTGAGTTGAAATGTGTTTTTGGCATAACTCTTAGCCTCGAAAAAACATTTCAAAACGATTCTTGTGCCTAAAGAGGTTTTTTTCCATGCTCCATAACTCCGTCATGTCAAAATGTGTAAAAAATGATGATAGATTTTTCGTACAAGTAGTGTCGTACATTTAATGTGAAATGAATTTTTACCAAAACTCTTATCTCGGAAAACATTACTGATTGATTCTTGCGCCTAAAGTAGCATTTTTCCATGCTCAACAGATTCCTCAAGTCCGAATGGGAAAAATAATGAAGTCGCATTTTTCGTACCAGTTGTGCCCTGCATTGAGTTGAAATGTGTTTTTGGCATAACTCTTACCCTGAAAAACATTTCTAAACGAATCTTGTGGCTAAATTGGTTTTTTTCCATGCTCCATAGCTCCGTCATGACAAAATGTGTAAAAAATGAAGTTGGATTTGTCGTACAAGTAGTGCCCTCCATTTAATGTGAAAAATATTTTGCCCATCACTCTTATCTCGGAAAACATAACTGATTGATTCTTGATCCAAAAGTAGCATTTTTCCATGCTCAACAGATTCCTCAAGTCCGAATGGGAAAAAAAATGAAGTCGGATTTTTCGTACCAGTTATGCCCTGCATTGAGATGAAAAGTGTTTTTGGCATAACTCTTAGCCTGAAAAACATTTCTAAACGATTCTTATGCCTAAAGTGGTTTTTTTCCATGCTCCATAGCTCCGTCATGTCAAAATTTGTAAAAAAATGAAGTTAGATTTTTCGTACAAGTAGTGCCCTACATTTAATGTGTAAAGTATTTTGCCCATAACTCTTATCTCGGAAAATATTACTGATTGATTCTTGCGCCTAAAGTAGCATTTTTCCATGCTCAACAAATTCCTCAAGTCCGAATGGGAAAAATAATGAAGTCGCATTTTTCGTACCAGTTGTGCCCTGCATTGAGTTGAAATGTGTTTTTGGCATAACTCTTAGCCTGAAAAAACATTTCAAAATGATTCTTGTGCCTAAAGAGGTTTTTTTCCATGCTCCATAACTCCGTCATGTCAAAATGTGTAAAAAATGATGTTAGATTTTTCGTACAAGTAGTGCCGTACATTTAATGTGAAATGAATTTTTACCATAACTCTTATATCGGAAAACATTACTGATTGATTCTTGCGCCTAAAGTAGCATTTTTCCATGCTCAACAGATTCCTCAAGTCCGAAAGGGAAAAAATCAAGTCGCATTTTTCGTACCAGTTGTGCCCTGCATTGAGTTGAAAAGTGTTTTTGGCATAACGCTTACCCTGAAAAACATTTATAAACGAATCTTGTGCCTAAATTGGTTTTTTTCCATGCTCCATAGCTCCGTCATGTCAAAATGTGTAAAAAATGAAGTTAGATTTTTCGTACAAGTAGTGCCCAACATTTAAAGTGAAAAGTATTTTGCCTATAACTCTTATCTCGGAAAACATTACTGATTGATTCTTGCGCCTAAAGTAGCATTTTTCCATGCTCAACAGATTCCTCAAGTTTGAATGGGAAAAAAATGAAGTCGCATTTTTCGTACCAGTTGTTCCCTGGATTGAGTTGAAATGTGTTTTTGGCATAACTCTTAGCCTGAAAAACATTTCAAAACGATTCTTGTGCCTAAAGTGGTTTTTTTCCATGCTCCATAACTCCGTCATGTCAAAATGTGTAAAAAAATGATGTTAGATTTTTCGTACAAGTAGTGCCCTACATTTAATGTGAAATGAATTTTTACCATAACTCTTATCTCGGAAAATATTACTGATTGATTCTTGCGCCTAAATTAGCATTTTTCCATGCTCAACAGATTCCTCAAGTCCGAATGGGAAAAAATGAAGTCGCATTTTTCGTACCAGTTGTGCCCTGCATTGAGTTGAAAAGTGTTTTTGGCATAACTCTTATCTCTGAAAACATTACTGATTGATTCTTGCGCCTAAAGTAGCATTTTTCCATGCTCCATAGCTCCGTCATGTCAAAATGTGTAAAAAATGAAGTTGGATTTATCGTACAAGTAGTGCCCTCCATTTAATGTGAAAAGTATTTTGCCCATAACTCTTATCTCGGAAAACATAACTGATTGATTCTTGATCCAAAAGTAGCATTTTTCCATGCTCAACAGATTCCTCAAGTCCGAATGGGAAAAAAAATGAAGTCGGATTTTTCATACCAGTTATGCCCTGCATTGAGAAGAAAAGTGTTTATGGCATAACTCTTAGCCTGAAAAACATTTCTAAACGATTCTTATGCCTAAAGTGGTTTTTTTCCATGCTCCATAGCTCCGTCATGTCAAAATGTGTAAAAAAATGAAGTTAGATTTTTCGTACAAGTAGTGCCCTACATTTAATGTGTAAAGTATTTTGCCCATAACTCTTATCTCGGAAAA
This sequence comes from Beta corolliflora, assembly GCA_947648045.1. Lineage (NCBI taxonomy): Eukaryota > Viridiplantae > Streptophyta > Magnoliopsida > Caryophyllales > Amaranthaceae > Beta > Beta corolliflora. The sequence goes on along the minus strand of CANSZD010000061.1, from coordinate 83,629 downwards.
CATTACTGATTGATTTTTGCGCCTAAAGTAGCATTTTTCCATGCTCAACATATTCCTCAAGTCCGAATGGGAAAAAAAATGAAGTCGCATTTTTCGTACCAGTTGTGCCCTGCATTGAGTTGAAAAGTGTTTTTGGCATAACTCTTAGCCTGAAAAACATTTCTAAACGAATCTTGTGCCTAAATGTGTTTTTTTCCATTGTGTAAAAAATGAAGTTAGATTTTTCGTACAAGTAGTGCCCAACATTTAAAGTTAAAAGTATTTTGCCTATAACTCTAATCTCGGAAAACATTACTGATTGATTCTTGCGCCTAAAGTAGCATTTTTCCATGCTCAACAGATTCCTCAAGTTTGAATGGGAAAAAAAAAATGAAGTCGCATTTTTCGTACCAGTTGTGCCCTGCATTGAGTTGAAATGTGTTTTTGGCATAGCTCTTAGCCTGAAAAACATTTCAAAACGATTCTTGTGCCTAAAGTGGTTTTTTTCCATGCTCCATAACTCCGTCATGTCAAAATGTGTAAAAAAATGATGTTAGATTTTTCGTACAAGTAGTGCCCTACATTTAATGTGAAATGAATTTTTACCATAACTCTTATCTCGGAAAACATTACTGATTGATTCTTGCGCCTAAAGTAGCATTTTTCCATGCTCAACAAATTCCTCAAGTCCGAATGGGAAAAAATGAAGTCGCATTTTTCGTACCAGTTGTGCCCTGCATTGAGTTGAAAAGTGTTTTTGCCTATAACTCTTATCTCTGAAAACATTACTGATTGATTCTTGCGCCTAAAGTAGCATTTTTCCATGCTCCATAGCTCCGTCATGTCAAAATGTGTAAAAAATGAAGTTGGAATTATCGTACAAGTAGTGCCCTCCATTTAATGTGAAAAGTATTTTCTCATAACTCTTATCTCGGAAAACATAATTGATTGATTCTTGCTCCAAAAGTAGTATTTTTCCATGCTCAACAGATTCCTCAAGTCCGAATGGAAAAAAAAATGAAGTCGGATTTTTCGTACCAGTTATGCCCTACATTGAGATGAAAAGTGTTTTTGGCATAACTCTTAGCCTGAAAAACATTTCTAAACGATTCTTATGCCTCAAATGGTTTTTTTCCATGCTCCATAGCTCCGTCATGTCAAAATGTGTAAAAAAATGAAGTTAGATTTTTCGTACAAGTAGTGCCCTATATTTAATGTGTAAAGTATTTTGCCCATAACTCTTATCTCGGAAAACATTACTGATTGATTCTTGCGCCTAAAGTAGCATTTTTCCATGCTCAACATATTCCTCAAGTCCGAATGGGAAAAAAAATGAAGTCGCATTTTTCGTACCAGTTGTGCCCTGCATTGATTTGAAAAGTGTTTTTGGCATAACTCTTAGCCTGAAAAACATTTCTAAACGAATCTTGTGCCTAAATGTGTTTTTTTCCATGCTCCATAGCTCCGTCATGTCAAAATGTGTAAAAAATGAAGTTAGATTTTTCGTACAAGTAGTGCCCAACATTTAAAGTGAAAATTATTTTGCCTATAACTCTTATCTCGGAAAACTTTACTGATTGATTCTTGCGCCTAAAGTAGCATTTTTCCATGGTCAACAGATTCCTCAAGTTTGAATGGGAAAAAAAATGAAGTTGCATTTTTCGTACCAGTTGTGCCCTGCATTGAGTTGAAATGTGTTTTTGGCATACCTCTTAGCCTGAAAAACATTTCAAAACGATTCTTATGCCTAAAGTGATTTTTTTCCATGCTCCATAACTCCGTCATGTCAAAATGTGTAAAAAAATGATGTTAGATTTTTCGTACAAGTAGTGCCCTACATTTAATGTGAAATGAATTTTTACCATAACTCTTATCTCGGAAAACATTACTGATTGATTCTTGCACCTAAAGTAGCATTTTTCCATGCTCAACAGATTCCTCAAGTCCGAATTTGAAAAAAATGAAGTCGGATTTTTCGTACGAGTTGTGCCCTACAATGAGTTGAAAAGTGTTTTTGGCATAACGCTTAGCCTGAAAAACATTTCTAAACGATTCTTGTGCCAAAAGTGGTTTTTTTCCATGCTCCACAGCTCCGTAGTGTCAAAATGTGTAAAAAATAAAGTTGGATTTTTCGTACAAATAGTGCCCTACATTGAATGTGAAAAGTATTTTGCCCATAACTCTTATCTCGGAAAACATTACTGATTGATTCTTGCGCCAAAAGTGGCATTTTTCCATGCTCATTAGATTCCTCAAGTCCAAATGGGAAAAAAATGGTGCCGGATTTTTCGTACGAGTTGTGCCCTGCATTGAGTTGAAAAGTGTTTTTGGCATAACTCTTAGCCTGAAAAACATTTTTAAACGAATCTTGTGCCTAAATTGGTTTTTTTCCATGCTCCATAGCTCCGTCATGTCAAAATGTGTAAAAAATGAAGTTAGATTTTTCGTACAAGTAGTGCCCAACATTTAAAGTGAAAAGTATTTTGCCTATAACTCTTATCTCGGAAAACATTACTGATTGATTCTTGCGCCTAATGTAGCATTTTTCCATGCTCAACAGATTCCTCTAGTCCGAATGGGAAAAAAAATGAAGTCGGATTTTTCATACCAGTTATGCCCTGCATTGAGATGAAAAGTGTTTTTGGCATAACTCTTAGCCTGAAAAACATTTCTAAACGATTCTTATGCCTAAAGTGGTTTTTTTCCATGCTCCATAACTCCGTCATGTCAAAATGTGTAAAAAAATGATGTTAGATTTTTTGTACAAGTAGTGCCCTACATTTAATGTGAAATGAATTTTTACCATAACTCTTATCTCGGAAAACATTACTGATTGATTCTTGCGCCTAAAGTAGCATTTTTCCATGCTCAACAAATTCCTCAAGTCCGAATGGGAAAAAATGAAGTCGCATTTTTCGTACCAGTTGTGCCCTGCATTGAGTTGAAAAGTGTTTTCGGCATAACTCTTAGCCTGAAAAACATTTCTAAACGAATCTTGTGCCTAAATTGGTTTTTTTCCATGCTCCATAGCTCCGTCATGTCAAAATTTGTAAAAAATGAAGTTAGATTTTTCGTACAAGTAGTGCCCAACATTTAAAGTGAAAAGTATTTTGCCTATAACTCTTATCTCTGAAAACATTACTGATTGATTCTTGCGTCTAAAGTAGCATTTTTCCATGCTCCATAGCTCCGTCATGTCAAAATGTGTAAAAAATGAAGTTGGATTTATCGTACAAGTAGTGCCCTCCATTTAATGTGAAAAGTATTTTGCCCATAACTCTTTTATCGGAAAACATAACTGATTGATTCTTGCTCCAAAAGTAGCATTTTTTCATGCTCAACAGATTTCTCAAGTCCGAATGGGAAAAAAATAAAGTCGGATTTTTCGTACGAGTTGTGCCCTACATTGAGATGAAAAGTATTTTTGGCATAACTCTTAGCCTGAAAAACATTTCTAAACGATTCATATGCCTAAAGTGACTTTTTTTCCATGCTCCATAGCTCCGTCATGTCAAAATGTGTAAAAAATGAAGTTAGATTTTTCGTACAAGTAGTGCCCTGCATTTAATGTGAAAAGTATTTTGCCCATAACTCTTATCTCGGAAAACATTACTGATTGATTCTTGCGCCTAAAGTAGCATTTTTCCATGCTCAACAGATTCCTCCAGTCCGAATGGGAAAAAATGAAGTCGCATTTTTCGTACCAGTTGTGCCCTGCATTGAGTTGAAAAGTGTTTTTGGCATAACTCTTAGCCTGAAAAACATTTTTAAACGAATCTTGTGCCTAAATTGGTTTTTTTCCATGCTCCATAGCTCCGTCATGTCAAAATGTGCCTAAAATGAAGTTAGATTTTTCGTACAAGTAGTGCCCTGCATTTAATGTGAAAAGTATTTTGCCCATAACTCTTATCTCGGAAAACATTACTGATTGATTCTTGCGCCTAAAGTAGCATTTTTCCATGTTCAACAGATTCCTCAAGTCCGAATAGGAACAAAATGAAGTTGGATTTTTCGTACGAGTTGTGCCCTACAATGAGTTGAAAAGTGTTTTTGGCATAACTCTTAGCCTGAAAAACATTTCTAAACGATTCTTGTGCCTAAAGTTGTTTTTTTCCATGCTCCACAGCTCCGTCGTGTCAAAATGTGTAAAAAATGAAGTTGGATTTGTCGTACAAGTAGTGCCCTCCATTTAATGTGAAAAGTATTTTGCCCATAACTCTTTTATCGGAAAACATAACAGATAGATTCTTGCTCCAAAAGTAGCATTTTTTCATGCTCAACAGATTCCTCAAGTACGAATGGGAAAAAAATAAAGTCGGATTTTTCGTTCGAGTTGTGCCCTACATTGAGATGAAAAGTATTTTTGGCATAACTCTTAGTCTGAAAAACATTTCTAAACGATTCTTATGCCTAAAGTGGTTTTTTTCCATGGTCCATAGATCCGTCATGTCAAAATGTGTAAAAAATGAAGTTAGATTTTTCGTACAAGTAGTGCCCTACATTTAATGTGAAAAGTATTTTGCCCATAACTCTTATCTCGGAAAACATTACTGATTGATTCTTGCGCTAAAAGTAGCATTTTTCCATGCTCAACAGATTTCTCAAGTCCGAATGGGAAAAAAATGAAGTCGCATTTTTCGTACCAGTTGTGCCCTGGATTGAGTTGAAAAGTTTTTTTGGCATAACTCTTAGCCTGAAAAACATTTCTAAACGATTCTTATGCCTCAAATGGTTTTTTTCCATGCTCCATAGCTCCGTCATGTCAAAATGTGTAAAAAAATGAAGTTAGATTTTTCGTACAAGTAGTGCCCTACATTTAATGTGTAAAGTATTTTGCCCATAACTCTTATCTCGGAAAACATTACTGATTGATTCTTGCGCCTAAAGTAGCATTTTTCCATGCTCAACATATTCCTCAAGTCAGAATGGGAAAAAAAATGAAGTCGCATTTTTCGTACCGGTTGTGCCCCCGCATTGATTTGAAAAGTGTTTTTGGCATAACTCTTAGCCTGAAAAACATTTCTAAACGAATCTTGTGCCTAAATGTGTTTTTTTCCATGCTCCATAGCTCCGTCATGTCAAAATGTGTAAAAAATGAAGTTAGATTTTTCGTACAAGTAGTGCCCAACATTTAAAGTGAAAATTATTTTGCCTATAACTCTTATCTCGGAAAACATTACTTGATTGATTCTTGCGCCTAATGTAGCATTTTTCCATGCTCAACAGATTCCTCTAGTTTGAATGGGAAAAAAAATGAAGTCGCATTTTTCGTACCGTTGTGCCCTGCATTGAGTTGGAATTTATTTTTTGGCATAACTGTTAGCCTGAAAAACATTTCAAAACGATTCTTGTGCTTAAAATGGTTTTTTTCCATGCTCCATAACTCCGTCATGTCAAAATCTGTAAAAAAATGTTGTTAGATTTTTCGTACAAGTAGTGCCCTACATTTAATGTGAAATGAATTTTGACCATAACTCTTATCTCGGAAAACATTACTGATTGATTCTTGCGCCTAAAGTAGCATTTTTCCATGTTCAACAGATTCCTCAAGTCCGAATAGGAAAAAAATGAAGTTGGATTTTTCGTACGAGTTGTGCCCTACAATGAGTTGAAAAGTGTTTTTGGCATAACTCTTAGCCCTGAAAAACATTTCTAAACGATTCTTGTGCCTAAAGTTGTTTTTTTCCATGCTCCATGACTCCGTCGTGTCAAAATGTGTAAAAAATGAAGTTGGATTTGTCGTACAAGAAGTGCCCTCCATTTAATGTGAAAAGTATTTTGCCCATAACTCTTTTATCGGAAAACATAACAGATAGATTATTGCTCCAAAAGTAGCATTTTTTCATGCTCAACAGATTCCTCAAGTACGAATGGGAAAAAAATAAAGTCGGATTTTTCGTTCGAGTTGTGCCCTACATTGAGATGAAAAGTATTTTTGGCATAACTCTTAGTCTGAAAAACATTTCTAAACGATTCTTATGCCTAAAGTGGTTTTTTTTCCATGGTCCATAGATCCGTCATGTCAAAATGTGTAAAAAATGAAGTTAGATTTTTCGTACAAGTAGTGCCCTACATTTAATGTGAAAAGTATTTTGCCCATAACTCTTATCTCGGAAAACATTGCTTGATTGATTCTTGCGCTAAAAGTAGCATTTTTCCATGCTCAACGGATTTCTCAAGTCCGAATGGGAAAAAATGAAGTCGCATTTTTCGTACCGGTTTGTGCCCTGGATTGAGTTGAAAAGTTTTTTTGGCATAACTCTTAGCCCGAAAAACATTTCTAAACGATTCTTATGCCTCAAATGGTTTTTTTCCATGCTCCATAGCTCCGTCATGTCAAAATGTGTAAAAAATGAAGTTAGATTTTTCGTACAAGTAGTGCCCAACATTTAAAGTGAAAAGTATTTTGCCTATAACTCTTATCTCGAAAAACATTACTGATTGATTCTTGCGCCTAATGTAGCATTTTTCCATGCTCAACGTGATTCCTCTAGTTTGAATGGGAAAAAAAATGAAGTCGCATTTTTCGTACCGGTTGTGCCCCGCATTGAGTTGGAATTTATTTTTTGGCATAACTGTTAGCCTGAAAAACATTTCAAAACGATTCTTGTGCTTAAAATGGTTTTTTTCCATGCTCCATAACTCCGTCATGTCAAAATCTGTAAAAAAATGTTGTTAGATTTTTCGTACAAGTAGTGCCCTACATTTAATGTGAAATGAATTTTGACCATAACTCTTATCTCGGAAAACATTACTGATTGATTCTTGCGCCTAAAGTAGCATTTTTCCATGTTCAACGGATTCCTCAAGTCCGAATAGGAAAAAAATGAAGTTGGATTTTTCGTACGAGTTGTGCCCTACAATGAGTTGAAAAGTGTTTTTGGCATAACTCTTAGCCCGAAAAACATTTCTAAACGATTCTTGTGCCTAAAGTTGTTTTTTTCCATGCTCCACGACTCCGTCGTGTCAAAATGTGTAAAAAATAAAGTTGGATTTGTCGTACAAGTAGTGCCCTCCATTTAATGTGAAAAGTATTTTGCCCATAACTCTTTTATCGGAAAACATAACAGATAGATTCTTGCTCCAAAAGTAGCATTTTTTCATGCTCAACAGATTCCTCAAGTACGAATGGGAAAAAAATAAAGTCGGATTTTTCGTTCGAGTTGTGCCCTACATTGAGATGAAAAGTATTTTTGGCATAACTCTTAGTCTGAAAAACATTTCTAAACGATTCTTATGCCTAAAGTGGTTTTTTTCCATGGTCCATAGATCCGTCATGTCAAAATGTGTAAAAAATGAAGTTAGATTTTTCGTACAAGTAGTGCCCTACATTTAATGTGAAAAGTATTTTGCCCATAACTCTTATCTCGGAAAACATTACTGATTGATTCTTGCGCTAAAAGTAGCATTTTTCCATGCTCAACAGATTTCTCAAGTCCGAATGGGAAAAAATGAAGTCGCATTTTTCGTACCAGTTGTGCCCTGGATTGAGTTGAAAAGTTTTTTTGGCATAACTCTTAGCCTGAAAAACATTTCTAAACGATTCTTATGCCTCAAATGGTTTTTTTCCATGCTCCATAGCTCCGTCATGTCAAAATGTGTAAAAAAATGAAGTTAGATTTTTCGTACAAGTAGTGCCCTACATTTAATGTGTAAAGTATTTTGCCCATAACTCTTATCTCGGAAAACATTACTGATTGATTCTTGCGCCTAAAGTAGCATTTTTCCATGCTCAACATATTCCTCAAGTCAGAATGGGAAAAAAAATGAAGTCGCATTTTTCGTACCAGTTGTGCCCTGCATTGATTTGAAAAGTGTTTTTGGCATAACTCTTAGCCTGAAAAACATTTCTAAACGAATCTTGTGCCTAAATGTGTTTTTTTCCATGCTCCATAGCTCCGTCATGTCAAAATGTGTAAAAAATGAAGTTAGATTTTTCGTACAAGTAGTGCCCAACATTTAAAGTGAAAATTATTTTGCCTATAACTCTTATCTCGGAAAACATTACTGATTGATTCTTGCGCCTAATGTAGCATTTTTCCATGCTCAACAGATTCCTCTAGTTTGAATGGGAAAAAAAATGAAGTCGCATTTTTCGTACCAGTTGTGCCCTGCATTGAGTTGGAATTTATTTTTTGGCATAACTGTTAGCCTGAAAAACATTTCAAAACGATTCTTGTGCTTAAAATGGTTTTTTTCCATGCTCCATAACTCCGTCATGTCAAAATCTGTAAAAAAATGTTGTTAGATTTTTCGTACAAGTAGTGCCCTACATTTAATGTGAAATGAATTTTGACCATAACTCTTATCTCGGAAAACATTACTGATTGATTCTTGCGCCTAAAGTAGCATTTTTCCATGTTCAACAGATTCCTCAAGTCCGAATAGGAAAAAAATGAAGTTGGATTTTTCGTACGAGTTGTGCCCTACAATGAGTTGAAAAGTGTTTTTGGCATAACTCTTAGCCTGAAAAACATTTCTAAACGATTCTTGTGCCTAAAGTTGTTTTTTTCCATGCTCCACAGCTCCGTCGTGTCAAAATGTGTAAAAAATGAAGTTGGATTTGTCGTACAAGAAGTGCCCTCCATTTAATGTGAAAAGTATTTTGCCCATAACTCTTTTATCGGAAAACATAACAGATAGATTATTGCTCCAAAAGTAGCATTTTTTCATGCTCAACAGATTCCTCAAGTACGAATGGGAAAAAAATAAAGTCGGATTTTTCGTTCGAGTTGTGCCCTACATTGAGATGAAAAGTATTTTTGGCATAACTCTTAGTCTGAAAAACATTTCTAAACGATTCTTATGCCTAAAGTGGTTTTTTTCCATGGTCCATAGATCCGTCATGTCAAAATGTGTAAAAAATGAAGTTAGATTTTTCGTACAAGTAGTGCCCTACATTTAATGTGAAAAGTATTTTGCCCATAACTCTTATCTCGGAAAACATTACTGATTGATTCTTGCGCTAAAAGTAGCATTTTTCCATGCTCAACAGATTTCTCAAGTCCGAATGGGAAAAAATGAAGTCGCATTTTTCGTACCAGTTGTGCCCTGGATTGAGTTGAAAAGTTTTTTTGGCATAACTCTTAGCCTGAAAAACATTTCTAAACGATTCTTATGCCTCAAATGGTTTTTTTCCATGCTCCATAGCTCCGTCATGTCAAAATGTGTAAAAAATGAAGTTAGATTTTTCGTACAAGTAGTGCCCAACATTTAAAGTGAAAAGTATTTTGCCTATAACTCTTATCTCGAAAAACATTACTGATTGATTCTTGCGCCTAATGTAGCATTTTTCCATGCTCAACAGATTCCTCTAGTTTGAATGGGAAAAAAAATGAAGTCGCATTTTTCGTACCAGTTGTGCCCTGCATTGAGTTGGAATTTATTTTTTGGCATAACTGTTAGCCTGAAAAACATTTCAAAACGATTCTTGTGCTTAAAATGGTTTTTTTCCATGCTCCATAACTCCGTCATGTCAAAATCTGTAAAAAAATGTTGTTAGATTTTTCGTACAAGTAGTGCCCTACATTTAATGTGAAATGAATTTTGACCATAACTCTTATCTCGGAAAACATTACTGATTGATTCTTGCGCCTAAAGTAGCATTTTTCCATGTTCAACAGATTCCTCAAGTCCGAATAGGAAAAAAATGAAGTTGGATTTTTCGTACGAGTTGTGCCCTACAATGAGTTGAAAAGTGTTTTTGGCATAACTCTTAGCCTGAAAAACATTTCTAAACGATTCTTGTGCCTAAAGTTGTTTTTTTCCATGCTCCACAGCTCCGTCGTGTCAAAATGTGTAAAAAATAAAGTTGGATTTGTCGTACAAGTAGTGCCCTCCATTTAATGTGAAAAGTATTTTGCCCATAACTCTTTTATCGGAAAACATAACAGATAGATTCTTGCTCCAAAAGTAGCATTTTTTCATGCTCAACGGATTCCTCAAGTACGAATGGGAAAAAAATAAAGTCGGATTTTTCGTTCGAGTTGTGCCCTACATTGAGATGAAAAGTATTTTTGGCATAACTCTTAGTCTGAAAAACATTTCTAAACGATTCTTATGCCTAAAGTGGTTTTTTTCCATGGTCCATAGATCCGTCATGTCAAAATGTGTAAAAAATGAAGTTAGATTTTTCGTACAAGTAGTGCCCTACATTTAATGTGAAAAGTATTTTGCCCATAACTCTTATCTCGGAAAACATTACTGATTGATTCTTGCGCTAAAAGTAGCATTTTTCCATGCTCAACAGATTTCTCAAGTCCGAATGGGAAAAAATGAAGTCGCATTTTTCGTACCGGTTGTTGTGCCCCGGATTGAGTTGAAAAGTTTTTTTGGCATAACTCTTAGCCTGAAAAACATTTCTAAACGATTCTTATGCCTCAACTGGTTTTTTTCCATGCTCCATAGCTCCGTCATGTCAAAATGTGTAAAAAAATGAAGTTAGATTTTTCGTACAAGTAGTGCCCTACATTTAATGTGTAAAGTATTTTGCCCATAACTCTTATCTCGGAAAACATTACTGATTGATTCTTGCGCCTAAAGTAGCATTTTTCCATGCTCAACATATTCCTCAAGTCAGAATGGGAAAAAAAATGAAGTCGCATTTTTCGTACCAGTTGTGCCCTGCATTGATTTGAAAAGTGTTTTTGGCATAACTCTTAGCCTGAAAAACATTTCTAAACGAATCTTGTGCCTAAATGTGTTTTTTTCCATGCTCCATAGCTCCGTCATGTCAAAATGTGTAAAAAATGAAGTTAGATTTTTCGTACAAGTAGTGCCCAACATTTAAAGTGAAAATTATTTTGCCTATAACTCTTATCTCGGAAAACATTACTGATTGATTCTTGCGCCTAATGTAGCATTTTTCCATGCTCAACAGATTCCTCTAGTTTGAATGGGAAAAAAAATGAAGTCGCATTTTTCGTACCAGTTGTGCCCTGCATTGAGTTGGAATTTATTTTTTGGCATAACTGTTAGCCTGAAAAACATTTCAAAACGATTCTTGTGCTTAAAATGGTTTTTTTCCATGCTCCATAACTCCGTCATGTCAAAATCCGTAAAAAATGTTGTTAGATTTTTCGTACAAGTAGTGCCCTACATTTAATGTGAAATGAATTTTGACCATAACTCTTATCTCGGAAAACATTACTGATTGATTCTTGCGCCTAAAGTAGCATTTTTCCATGTTCAACAGATTCCTCAAGTCCGAATAGGAAAAAAATGAAGTTGGATTTTTCGTACGAGTTGTGCCCTACAATGAGTTGAAAAGTGTTTTTGGCATAACTCTTAGCCTGAAAAACATTTCTAAACGATTCTTGTGCCTAAAGTTGTTTTTTTCCATGCTCCACAAGTCGTGTCAAAATGTGTAAAAAATGAAGTTGGATTTGTCGTACAAGAAGTGCCCTCCATTTAATGTGAAAAGTATTTTGCCCATAACTCTTTTATCGGAAAACATAACGAGATAGATTATTGCTCCAAAAGTAGCATTTTTTCATGCTCAACGATTCCTCAAGTACGAATGGGAAAAAAATAAAGTCGGATTTTTCGTTCGAGTTGTGCCCTACATTGAGATGAAAAGTATTTTTGGCATAACTCTTAGTCTGAAAAACATTTCTAAACGATTCTTATGCCTAAAGTGGTTTTTTTCCATGGTCCATAGATCCGTCATGGCAAAATGTGTAAAAAATGAAGTTAGATTTTTCGTACAAGTAGTGCCCTACATTTAATGTGAAAAGTATTTTGCCCATAACTCTTATCTCGGAAAACATTATCGATTGATTCTTGCGCTAAAAGTAGCATTTTTCCATGCTCAACGGATTTCTCAAGTCCGAATGGGAAAAAATGAAGTCGCATTTTTCGTACCGGTTTGTGCCCTGGATTGAGTTGAAAAGTTTTTTTGGCATAACTCTTAGCCCGAAAAACATTTCTAAACGATTCTTATGCCTCAAATGGTTTTTTTCCATGCTCCATAGCTCCGTCATGTCAAAATGTGTAAAAAAATGAAGTTAGATTTTTCGTACAAGTAGTGCCCTACATTTAATGTGTAAAGTATTTTGCCCATAACTCTTATCTCGGAAAACATTACTGATTGATTCTTGCGCCTAAAGTAGCATTTTTCCATGCTCAACATATTCCTCAAGTCGAAATGGGAAAAAAATGAAGTCGCATTTTTCGTACCAGGTTGTGCCCCCGCATTGATTTGAAAAGTGTTTTTGGCATAACTCTTAGCCCGAAAAACATTTCTAAACGAATCTTGTGCCTAAATGTGTTTTTTTCCATGCTCCATAGCTCCGTCATGTCAAAATGTGTAAAAAATGAAGTTAGATTTTTCGTACAAGTAGTGCCCAACATTTAAAGTGAAAATTATTTTGCCTATAACTCTTATCTCGGAAAACTTTACTGATTGATTCTTGCGCCTAAAGTAGCATTTTTCCATGGTCAACAGATTCCTCAAGTTTGAATGGGAAAAAAAATGAAGTTGCATTTTTCGTACCAGTTGTGCCCTGCATTGAGTTGAAATGTGTTTTTGGCATACCTCTTAGCCTGAAAAACATTTCAAAACGATTCTTATGCCTAAAGTGATTTTTTTCCATGCTCCATAACTCCGTCATGTCAAAATGTGTAAAAAAATGATGTTAGATTTTTCGTACAAGTAGTGCCCTACATTTAATGTGAAATGAATTTTGACCATAACTCTTATCTCGGAAAACATTACTGATTGATTCTTGCACCTAAAGTAGCATTTTTCCATGCTCAACAGATTCCTCAAGTCCGAATAGGAAAAAAATGAAGTCGGATTTTTCGTACGAGTTGTGCCCTACAATGAGTTGAAAAGTGTTTTTGGCATAACGCTTAGCCTGAAAAACATTTCTAAACGATTCTTGTGCCAAAAGTGGTTTTTTTCCATGCTCCACAGCTCCGTAGTGTCAAAATGTGTAAAAAATAAAGTTGGATTTTTCGTACAAATAGTGCCCTACATTGAATGTGAAAAGTATTTTGCCCATAACTCTTATCTCGGAAAACATTACTGATTGATTCTTGCGCCAAAAGTGGCATTTTTCCATGCTCATTAGATTCCTCAAGTCCAAATGGGAAAAAAATGGTGCCGGATTTTTCGTACGAGTTGTGCCCTGCATTGAGTTGAAAAGTGTTTTTGGCATAACTCTTAGCCTGAAAAACATTTCAAAACGATTCTTGTGCCTAAAGTGGTTTTTTTCCATGCTCCACAGCTCCGTCGTGTCAAAATGTGTAAAAAATGAAGTTGGATTTATCGTACAAGTAGTGCCCTCCATTTAATGTGAAAAGTATTTTGCCCATAACTCTTTTATCGGAAAACATAACTGATTGATTCTTGCTCCAAAAGTAGCATTTTTTCATGCTCAACAGATTTCTCAAGTCCGAATGGGAAAAAAATGAAGTCAGAATTTTCGTACGAGTTGTGCCCTACATTGAGATGAAAAGTATTTTTGGCATAACTCTTAGCCTGAAAAACATTTCTAAACGATTCATATGCCTAAAGTGGTTTTTTTCCATGCTCCACAGCTCCGTCATGTCAAAATGTGTAAAAAATGAAGTTAGATTTTTCGTACAAGTAGTGCCCAACATTTAAAGTGAAAAGTATTTTGCCTATAACTCTTATCTCGGAAAACTTTACTGATTGATTCTTGCGCCTAAAGTAGCATTTTTCCATGCTCAACAGATTCCTCAAGTTTGAATGGGAAAAAAAATGAAGTTGGATTTATCGTACAAGTAGTGCCCTCCATTTAATGTGAAAAGTATTTTGCCCATAACTCTTATCTCGGAAAACATTACTGATTGATTCTTTCGCCTAAAGTAGCATTTTTCCATGCTCAACAGATTCCTCAAGTCCAAATGGGAAAAAATGAAGTCGCATTTTTAGTACTAGTTGTGCCCTGCATTGAGTTGAAAAGTGTTTTTGGCATAACTCTTAGCCTGAAAAACATTTTTAAACGAATCTTGTGCCTAAATTGGTTTTTTTCCATGCTCCATAGCTCCGTCATGTCAAAATGTGTAAAAAATGAAGTTAGATTTTTCGTACAAGTAGTGCCCAACATTTAAAGTGAAAAGTATTTTGCCTATAACTCTTATCTCGGAAAACATTACTGATTGATTCTTGCGCCTAATGTAGCATTTTTCCATGCTCAACAGATTCCTCTAGTCCGAATGGGAAAAAAAATGAAGTCGGATTTTTCATACCAGTTATGCCCTGCATTGAGATGAAAAGTGTTTTTGGCATAACTCTTAGCCTGAAAAACATTTCTAAACGATTCTTATACCTAAAGTGGTTTTTTTCCATGCTCCATAACTCCGTCATGTCAAAATGTGTAAAAAAATGATGTTAGATTTTTCGTACAAGTAGTGCCCTACATTTAATGTGAAATGAATTTTTACCATAACTCTTATCTCGGAAAACATTACTGATTGATTCTTGCGCCTAAAGTAGCATTTTTCCATGCTCAACAAATTCCTCAAGTCCGAATGGGAAAAAATGAAGTCGCATTTTTCGTACCAGTTGTGCCCTGCATTGAGTTGAAAAGTGTTTTCGGCATAACTCTTAGCCTGAAAAACATTTCTAAACGAATCTTGTGCCTAAATTGGTTTTTTTCCATGCTCCATAGCTCCGTCATGTCAAAATTTGTAAAAAATGAAGTTAGATTTTTCGTACAAGTAGTGCCCAACATTTAAAGTGAAAAGTATTTTGCCTATAACTCTTATCTCTGAAAACATTACTGATTGATTCTTGCGCCTAAAGTAGCATTTTTCCATGCTCCATAGCTCCGTCATGTCAAAATGTGTAAAAAATGAAGTTGGATTTATCGTACAAGTAGTGCCCTCCATTTAATGTGAAAAATATTTTGCCCATAACTCTTTTATCGGAAAACATAACTGATTGATTCTTGCTCCAAAAGTAGCATTTTTTCATGCTCAACAGATTTCTCAAGTCCGAATGGGAAAAAAATAAAGTCGGATTTTTCGTACGAGTTGTGCCCTACATTGAGATGAAAAGTATTTTTGGCATAACTCTTAGCCTGAAAAACATTTCTAAACGATTCATATGCCTAAAGTGATTTTTTTCCATGCTCCATAGCTCCGTCATGTCAAAATGTGTAAAAAATGAAGTTAGATTTTTCGTACAAGTAGTGCCCTGCATTTAATGTGAAAAGTATTTTGCCCATAACTCTTATCTCGGAAAACATTACTGATTGATTCTTGCGCCTAAAGTAGCATTTTTCCATGCTCAACAGATTCCTCCAGTCCGAATGGGAAAAAATGAAGTCGCATTTTTCGTACCAGTTGTGCCCTGCATTGAGTTGAAAAGTGTTTTTGGCATAACTCTTAGCCTGAAAAACATTTTTAAACGAATCTTGTGCCTAAATTGGTTTTTTTCCATGCTCCATAACTCCGTCATGTCAAAATCTGTAAAAAAATGTTGTTAGATTTTTCGTACAAGTAGTGCCCTACATTTAATGTGAAATGAATTTTGACCATAACTCTTATCTCGGAAAACATTACTGATTGATTCTTGCGCCTAAAGTAGCATTTTTCCATGTTCAACAGATTCCTCAAGTCCGAATAGGAAAAAAATGAAGTTGGATTTTTCGTACGAGTTGTGCCCTACAATGAGTTGAAAAGTGTTTTTGGCATAACTCTTAGCCTGAAAAACATTTCTAAACGATTCTTATGCCTAAAGTGGTTTTTTTCCATGGTCCATAGATCCGTCATGTCAAAATGTGTAAAAAATGAAGTTAGATTTTTCGTACAAGTAGTGCCCTACATTTAATGTGAAAAGTATTTTGCCCATAACTCTTATCTCGGAAAACATTACTGATTGATTCTTGCGCCTAAAGTAGCATTTTTCCATGCTCAACAGATTCCTCAAGTCCGAATGGGAAAAAAAATGAAGTCGCATTATTCGTACCAATTGTGCCCTGCATTGAGTTGAAATGTGTTTTTGGCTTAACTCATACCCTGAAAAACATTTCAAAAGAATTCTTGTGCCTAAAGTGGTTTTTTTCCATGCTCCATAGCTCCGTCATGTCAAAATGTGTAAAAAATGATGTTACATTTTTCGTACAAGTAGTGCCCTACATTTAATGTGAAATGAATTTTGACCATAATTCTTATCTCGGAAAACATTACTGATTGATTCTTGCTCCTAAAGTAGCATTTTTCCATGCTCAACAGATTCCTCAAGTCCGAATGGGAAAAAATGAAGTCGCATTTTTCGTACCAGTTGTGCCCTGCATTGAGTTGAAAAATGTTTTTGGCATAATCTTAGCCTGAAAAACATTTCTAAACGAATCTTGTGCCTAAATTGGTTTTTTTCCATGCTCCATAGCTCCGTGATGTCAAAATGTGTTAAAAATGAAGTTAGATTTTTCGTACAAGTAGTGCCAAACATTTAAAGTGAAAAGTATTTTGCCCATAACTCTTATCTCGGAAAACATTGCGGATTGATTCTTGCGCCTAAAGTTGCATTTTTCCATGCTCAACAGATTCCTCAAGTCCGAATGGGAAAAAAAATGAAGATGCATTTTTCGTACCAGTTGTGCCCTGCATTGAGTTGAAATGTGTTTTTGGCATAACTCTTAGCCCGAAAAACATTTCAAAACGATTCTTGTGCCTAAAGTGGTTTTTTTCCATGCTCCATAACTCCGTCATGTCAAAATGTGTAAAAAATGATGTTAGATTTTTCGTACAAGTAGTGCCCTACATTTAATGTGAACTGAATTTTGACCATAACTCTTATCTCGGAAAACATTACTGATTGATTCTTGCGCCTAAAGTAGCATTTTTCCATGCTCAACAAATTCCTGAAGTCCGAATAGGAAAAAAATGAAGTCGGATTTTTCGTACGAGTTGTGCCCTACAAGGATCTGAAAAGTGTTTTTGGCATAACTCTTAGCCTGAAAAACATTTCTAAATGATTCTTGTGCCGAAAGTGGTTTTTTTCAATGCTCCACAGCTCCGTCGTGTCAAAATGTGTAAAAAATGAAGTTGGATTTTTCGTACAAGTAGTGCCCTACATTTAATGTGAAAAGTATTTTGCCCATAACTCTTATCTCGGAAAACATTACTCGATTGATTCTTGCGCCTAAAGTAGCATTTTTCCATGCTCAACGGATTCCTCAAATCCGAATGGGAAAAAATGAAGTCGCATTTTTCGTACCAGTTGTGCCCTGCATTGAGTTGAAAAGTGTTTTTGGCATAACTCTTAGCCTGAAAAACATTTCTAAACGAATCTTGTGCCTAAATTGGTTTTTTTCCATGCTCCATAGCTCCGTCATGTCAAAATGTGTAAAAAATGAAGTTAGATTTTTCGTACAAGTAGTGCCCAACATTTAAAGTGAAAAGTATTTTGCCTATAACTCTTATCTCGGAAAACATTACTGATTGATTCTTGCGCCTAATGTAGCATTTTTCCATGCTCAACAGATTCCTCTAGTTTGAATGGGAAAAAAAATGAAGTCGCATTTTTCGTACCAGTTGTGCCCTGCATTGAGTTGGAATTTATTTTTTGGCATAACTCTTAGCCTGAAAAACATTTCAAAACGATTCTTGTGCCTAAAGTGGTTTTTTTCCATGCTCCATAGCTCCGTCATGTCAAAATCTGTAAAAAAATGTTGTTAGATTTTTCGTACAAGTAGTGCCCTACATTTAATGTGAAATGAATTTTGCCCATAACTCTTATCTCGGAAAACATTACTGATTGATTCTTGCGCCTAAAGTAGCATTTTTCCATGTTCAACAGATTCCTCAAGTCCGAATAGGAAAAAAATGAAGTCGGATTTTTCGTACGAGTTGTGCCCTACAATGAGTTGAAAAGTGTTTTTGGCATAACTCTTAGCCTGAAAAACATTTCTAAACGATTCTTGTGCCTAAAGTTGTTTTTTTCCATGCTCCACAGCTCCGTCGTGTCAAAATGTGTAAAAAATGAAGTTGCATTTATCGTACAAGTAGTGCCCTCCATTTAATGTGAAAAGTATTTTGCCCATAACTCTTTTATCGGAAAACATAACTGATAGATTCTTGCTCCAAAAGTAGCATTTTTTCATGCTCAACAGATTCCTCAAGTCCGAATGGGAAAAAAATAAAGTCGGATTTTTCGTTCGAGTTGTGCCCTACATTGAGATGAAAAGTATTTTTGGCATAACTCTTACCCTGAAAAATATTTCTAAACGATTCTTATGCCTAAAGTGGTTTTTTTCCATGCTCCATAGATCCGTCATGTCAAATGTGTAAAAAATGAAGTTAGATTTTTCGTACAAGTAGTGCCCTACATTTAATGTGAAAAGTATTTTGCCCATAACTCTTATCTCGGAAAACATTACTGATTGATTCTTGCGCCTAAAGTAGCATTTTTCCATGCTCAACAGATTTCTCAAGTCCGAATGGGAAAAAAAATGAAGTTTCATTTTTCGTACCAGTTGTGCCCTGCATTGAGTTGAAAAGTGTTTTTGGCATAACTCTTATCCTGAAAAACATTTCTAAACGATTCTTGTGCCTAAAGTGGTTTTTTTCCATGCTCCATAACTCCGTCATGTCAAAATGTGTAAAAAATGATGTTAGATTTTTCGTACAAGTAGTGCCCTACATTTAATGTGAACTGAATTTTGACCATAACTCTTATCTCGGAAAACATTACTGATTGATTCTTGCGCCTAAAGTAGCATTTTTCCATGCTCAACAAATTCCTGAAGTCCGAATAGGAAAAAAATGAAGTCGGATTTTTCGTACGAGTTGTGCCCTACAAGGATCTGAAAAGTGTTTTTGGCATAACTCTTAGCCTGAAAAACATTTCTAAATGATTCTTGTGCCGAAAGTGGTTTTTTTCAATGCTCCACAGCTCCGTCGTGTCAAAATGTGTAAAAAATGAAGTTGGATTTTTCGTACAAGTAGTGCCCTACATTTAATGTGAAAAGTATTTTGCCCATAACTCTTATCTCGGAAAACATTACTGATTGATTCTTGCGCCTAAAGTAGCATTTTTCCATGCTCAACAGATTCCTCAAATCCGAATGGGAAAAAATGAAGTCGCATTTTTCGTACCAGTTGTGCCCTGCATTGAGTTGAAAAGTGTTTTTGGCATAACTCTTAGCCTGAAAAACATTTCTAAACGAATCTTGTGCCTAAATTGGTTTTTTTCCATGCTCCATAGCTCCGTCATGTCAAAATGTGTAAAAAATGAAGTTAGATTTTTCGTACAAGTAGTGCCCAACATTTAAAGTGAAAAGTATTTTGCCTATAACTCTTATCTCGGAAAACATTACTGATTGATTCTTGCGCCTAATGTAGCATTTTTCCATGCTCAACAGATTCCTCTAGTTTGAATGGGAAAAAAAATGAAGTCGCATTTTTCGTACCAGTTGTGCCCTGCATTGAGTTGGAATTAATTTTTTGGCATAACTCTTAGCCTGAAAAACATTTCAAAACGATTCTTGTGCCTAAAGTGGTTTTTTTCCATGCTCCATAACTCTGTCATGTCAAAATGTGTAAAAAATGATGTTAGTTTTTTCTTACAAGTAGTGCCCTACATTTAATGTGAACTGAATTTTGACCATAACTCTTATCTCGGAAAACATTACTGATTGATTCTTGCGCCTAAAGTAGCATTTTTCCATGCTCAACAAATTCCTCAAGTCCGAATAGGAAAAAAATGAAGTCGGATTTTTCGTACGAGTTGTGCCCTACAAGGATCTGAAAAGTGTTTTTGGCATAACTCTTAGCCTGAAAAACATTTCTAAATGATTCTTGTGCCGAAAGTGGTTTTTTTTCAATGCTCCACGACTCCGTCGTGTCAAAATGTGTAAAAAATGAAGTTGGATTTTTCGTACAAGTAGTGCCCTACATTTAAAGTGAAAAGTATTTTGCCCATAACTCTTATCTCGGAAAACATTACTGATTGATTCTTGCGCCTAAAGTAGCATTTTTCCATGCTCAACAGATTTCTCAAGTCCGAATGGGAAAAAAAATGAAGTTTCATTTTTCGTACCAGTTGTGCCCTGCATTGAGTTGAAAAGTGTTTTTGGCATAACTCTTATCCTGAAAAACATTTCTAAACGATTCTTGTGCCTAAAGTGGTTTTTTTCCATGCTCCACAGCTCCGTCGTGTCAAAATGTGTAAAAAATGAAGTTGGATTTATCGTACAAGTAGTGCCCGCCATTTAATGTGAAAAGTATTTTGCCCATAACTCATATCTCGGAAAACATAACTGATTGATTCTTGCTCCAAAAGTAGCATTTTTGCATGCTCAACAGATTCCTCAAGTCCGAATGGGAAAAAAAATGAAGTCGGATTTCTCGTACCAGTTGTGCCTTGCATTGAGATGAAAAGTGTTTTTGGCATAACTCTTAGCCTGAAAAATAATTCTAAACGATTCTTATGTCTAAAGTGGTTTTTTCCATGCTCCATAGCTCCGTCATGTCAAAATGTGTAAAAAATGAAGTTAGATTTTTCGTACAAGTAGTGCCCTACATTTAATGTGAAAAGTATTTTGCCCAAAACTCTTATCTCGGAAAACATTACTGATTGATTCTTGCGCCTAAAGTAGCATTTTTCCATGCTCAACAGATTCCTCAAGTCCGAATGGGAAAAAAAATGAAGTCGCATTATTCGTACCAATTGTGCCCTGCATTGAGTTGAAATGTGTTTTTGGCTTAACTCTTACCCTGAAAAACATTTCAAAAGAATTCTTGTGCCTAAAGTGGTTTTTTTCCATGCTTCATAGCTCCGTCATGTCAAAATGTGTAAAAAATGATGTTACATTTTTCGTACAAGTAGTGCCCTACATTTAATGTGAAATGAATTTTGACCATAATTCTTATATCGGAAAACATTACTGATTGATTCTTGCTCCTAAAGTAGCATTTTTCCATGCTCAACAGATTCCTCAAGTCCGAATGGGAAAAAATGAAGTCGCATTTTTCGTACCAGTTGTGCCCTGCATTGAGTTGAAAAATGTTTTTGGCATAATCTTAGCCTGAAAAACATTTCTAAACGAATCTTGTGCCTAAATTGGTTATTTTCCATGCTCCATAGCTCCGTGATGTCAAAATGTGTTAAAAATGAAGTTACATTTTTCGTACAAGTAGTGCCCAACATTTAAAGTGAAAAGTATTTTGCCCATAACTCTTATCTCGGAAAACATTGCGGATTGATTCTTGCGCCTAAAGTTGCATTTTTCCATGCTCAACAGATTCCTCAAGTCCGAATGGGAAAAAAAATGAAGATGCATTTTTCGTACCAGTTGTGCCCTGCATTGAGTTGAAATGTGTTTTTGGCATAACTCTTAGCTCGAAAAACATTTCAAAACGATTCTTGTGCCTAAAGTGGTTTTTTTCCATGCTCCATAACTCTGTCATGTCAAAATGTGTAAAAAATGATGTTAGTTTTTTCTTACAAGTAGTGCCCTACATTTAATGTGAACTGAATTTTGACCATAACTCTTATCTCGGAAAACATTACTGATTGATTCTTGCGCCTAAAGTAGCATTTTTCCATGCTCAACAAATTCCTCAAGTCCGAATAGGAAAAAAATGAAGTCGGATTTTTCGTACGAGTTGTGCCCTACAAGGATCTGAAAAGTGTTTTTGGCATAACTCTTAGCCTGAAAAACATTTCTAAATGATTCTTGTGCCGAAAGTGGTTTTTTTCAATGCTCCACGACTCCGTCGTGTCAAAATGTGTAAATAATGAAGTTGGATTTTTCGTACAAGTAGTGCCCTACATTGAATGTGAAAAGTTTTTTGCCCATAACTCTTATCTCGGAAAACATTACTGATTGATTCTTGCGCCAAAAGTGGCATTTTTCTATGCTCATTAGATTCCTCAAGTCCAAATGGGAAAAAAATGAAGTCTGATTTTTCGTACGAGTTGTGCCCTGCATTGAGTTGATAAGTGTTTTTGGCATAACTCTTAGCCTGAAAAACATTTCAAAACGATTCTTGTGCCTAAAGTGGTTTTTTATTCCATGCTCCACAGCTCCGTCGTGTCAAAATGTGTAAAAAATGAAGTTGGATTTATCGTACAAGTAGTGCCTTCCATTTAATGTGAAAATATTTTGCCCATAACTCTTTTATCGGAAAACATAACTAATTGATTCTTGCGCCTAAAGTAGCATTTTTCCATGCTCAACAAATTCCTCAAGTCCGTATAGGAAAAAAATGAAGTCGGATTTTTCGTACGAGTTGTGCCCTACAATGAGTTGAAAAGTGTTTTTGACATAACTCTTAGCCTGAAAAACATTTCTAAACGATTCTTGTGCCTAAAGTGGTTTTTTTCCATGCTCCACAGCTCCGTCGTGTCAAAATGTGTAAATAATGAAGTTGGATTTTTCATACAAGTGATGCCCTACATTGAATGTGAAATGTATTTTGCCCGTAACTCTTATCTCAGAAAACATTACAGATTGATTCTTGAGCCAAAAGTGGCATTTTTCCATGCTCATTAGATTCCTCAAGTGCAAATAGGAAAAAATTAAGTCGGATTTTTCGTTCGAGTTGTGCCCTGCATTGAGATGAAAAGTGTTTTAGGCATAACTCTTAGCCTGAAAAACATTTCTAAACAATTCTTATGCCTAAAGTGGTTTTTTTCCATGCTCCATAGCTCCGTCATGTCAAAATGTGTATAAAATGAAGTTAGATTTTTCGTACAAGTATTGCCCTACATTTAATGTGAAAAGTATTTTGCCCATAACTCTATTCTCGGTAAACATTACTGATTGATTCTTGCGCCTAAAGTAGCTTTTTTCCATGCTCAACAGATTCCTCTAGTCCGAATGGCAAAAAATGAAGTCGCATTTTTCGTACCAGTTGTGCCCTGCATTGAGTCGAAAAGTGTTTTTGGCATAACTCTTAGTCCGAAAAACATTTCTAAGCGATTCTTGTGCCTAAATTGGTTTTTTTTCCATGCTCCATAGCTCCGTCATGTCAAAATGTGTAAAAAATGAAGTTAGATTTTTCGTACAAGTAGTGCCCGACATTTAAAGTGAAAAGTACTTTGCCCATAACTCTTATCTCGGAAAACATTACTGATTGATTCTTGCGCCTAAAGTAGCATTTTTCCATGCTCAATAGATTCCTCAAGTCTGAATGGGAAAAAAAATGAAGTCGGATTTTTCGTACCAGTTGTGCCCTGCATTGAGTTGAAATGTGTTTTTGGCATAACGGTTAGCCTGAAAAACATTTCAAAACGATTCTTGTGCCTAAAGTGGTTTTTTTACATGCTCCATAAATCCGTCATGTCAAAATGTGTAAAAAATGATGTTAGATTTTTCGTACAAGTAGTGCTCTACATTTAATGTGAAATGAATTTTGACCATAACTCTTATCTCGGAAAACATTACTGATTGATTCTTGCGCCTAAAGTAGCATTTTTCCATGCTCAACAGATTCCTCAAGTCCGAATGGTAAAAAAATAAAGTCGGATTTTTCGTACGAGTTGTGCCCTACATTGAGCTGAAAAGTGTTTTTGGCATAACTCTTAGCCTGAAAAAAATTTCTAAACTATTCTTGTGCCTAAAGTGGTTTTTTTCCATGCTCCACAGCTCTGTCGTGTCAAAATGTGTAAAAAATGAAGTTGGATTTTTTGTACAAGTAGTGCCCTACATTGAATTTGAAAAGTATTTTGCCCATAACTCTTATCTCGGAAAACATTACAGATTGATTCTTGCGCCAAAAGTGGCATTTTTCCATGCTCATTAGATTCCTCAAGTCCAAATGGGAAAAAAATGAAGATGGATTTTTCGTACGAGTTGTGCCCTACATTGAGTTGAAAAGTGTTTTTGACATAAGTCTTAGCTTGAAAAACATTTCTAAACGATTCTTGTGCCTAAAGTGGTTTTTTTCCATGCTCCACAGCTCCGTCGTGTCAAAATGTGTAAAAAATGAAGTTGGATTAATCGTACAAGTAGTGCCTCCATTGAATGTGAAAAGTATTTTGCCCGTAACTCTTATCTCGGAAAACATAACTGATTGATTCTTGCTCCAAAAGAAGCATTTTTCCATGCTCAACAGATTCCTCAAGTCCGAAAGGGAAAAAAATGAAGTCGGATTTTCGTACGAGTTGTGCCCTACATTGAGCTGAAAAGTGTTTTTGGCATAACTCTTAGCCTGAAAAAAATTTCTAAACTATTCTTGTGCCTAAAGTGGTTTTTTTCCATGCTCCACCGCTCTGTCGTGTCCAAATGTGTAAAAAATGAAGTTAGATTTATCGTACAAGTAGTGCCCAACATTTAAAGTGAAAAGTATTTTGCCCATATCTTATCTCGGAAAACTTTACTGATTAAATCATGCACCTAAAGTTGCATTTTTCCATGCTCAACAGATTTCTCAAGTCTGAATGGCAAAAAAAAATGAAGTCGCATTTTTCGTACCAGTTGTGCCCTGCATTGAGTTGAAATGTGTTTTTGGCATAACTCTTAGCCTGAAAAACATTTCAAAACGATTCTTGTGCCTAAAGTGGTTTTTTTCCATGCGCCATAACTCCGTCATGTCAAAATGTGTAAAAAATGATGTTAGATTTTTCGTACAAGTAGTGCCCTACATTTAATGTGAACTGAATTTTGACCATAACTCTTATCTCGGAAAACATTACTGATTGATTCTTGCGCCTAAAGTGGCATTTTTCCATGCTCAACAAATTCCTCAAGTCCGAATAGGAAAAAAATGAAGTCGGATTTTTCGTACGAGTTGTGCCCTACAATGAGCTGAAAAGTGTTTTTGGCATAACTCTTAGCCTGAAAAACATTTCTAAACGATTCTTGTGCCTAAAGTGGTTTTTTTCCATGCTCCACCGCTCCGTCGTGTCAAAATGTGTAAAAAATGAAGTTGGATTTTTCGTACAAGTAGTGCCCTACATTGAATGTGAAAAGTATTTTGCCCATAACTCTTATCTCGGAAAACATTACTGATTGATTCTTGCGCCAAAAGTGGCATTTTTCCATGCTCATTAGATTCCTCAAGTCAAAATGGGAAAAAAATGAAGTCGGATTTTTCGTACGAGTTGTGCCCTACATTGAGTTGAAAAGTGTTTTTGGCATAACTCTTAGCCTGAAAAACATTTCTAAACGATTCTTGTGCCTAAAGTGGTTTTTTTCCATGCTCCACAGCTCCGTCGTGTCAAAATGTGTAAAAAATGAAGTTAGATTTTTCGTACAAGTAGTGCCCTACATTTAATGTGAAAAGTATTTTGCCCATAACTCTTATCTCGGAAAACTTTACTGATTAAATCTTGCGCCTAAAGTTGCATTTTTCCATGCTCAACAGATTTCTCAAGTCTGAATGGCAAAAAAAAATGAAGTCGCATTTTTCGTACCAGTTGTGCCCTGCATTGAGTTGAAATGTGTTTTTGGCATAACTCTTAGCCTGAAAAACATTTCAAAACGATTCTTGTGCCTAAAGTGGTTTTTTTCCATGCTCCATAACTCTGTCATGTCAAAATGTGTAAAAAATGATGTTAGTTTTTTCTTACAAGTAGTGCCCTACATTTAATGTGAACTGAATTTTGACCATAACTCTTATCTCGGAAAACATTACTGATTGATTCTTGCGCCTAAAGTAGCATTTTTCCATGCTCAACAAATTCCTCAAGTCCGAATAGGAAAAAAATGAAGTCGGATTTTTCGTACGAGTTGTGCCCTACAAGGATCTGAAAAGTGTTTTTGGCATAACTCTTAGCCTGAAAAACATTTCTAAATGATTCTTGTGCCGAAAGTGGTTTTTTTCAATGCTCCACAGCTCCGTCGTGTCAAAATGTGTAAAAAATGAAGTTGGATTTTTCGTACAAGTAGTGCCCTACATTTAAAGTGAAAAGTATTTTGCCCATAACTCTTATCTCGGAAAACATTACTGATTGATTCTTGCGCCTAAAGTAGCATTTTTCCATGCTCAACAGATTTCTCAAGTCCGAATGGGAAAAAAAATGAAGTTTCATTTTTCGTACCAGTTGTGCCCTGCATTGAGTTGAAAAGTGTTTTTGGCATAACTCTTATCCCGAAAAACATTTCTAAACGATTCTTGTGCCTAAAGTGGTTTTTTTTCCATGCTCCACGACTCCGTCGTGTCAAAATGTGTAAAAAATGAAGTTGGATTTATCGTACAAGTAGTGCCCGCCATTTAATGTGAAAAGTATTTTGCCCATAACTCATATCTCGGAAAACATAACTGATTGATTCTTGCTCCAAAAGTAGCATTTTTGCATGCTCAACAGATTCCTCAAGTCCGAATGGGAAAAAAAATGAAGTCGGATTTCTCGTACCAGTTGTGCCTTGCATTGAGATGAAAAGTGTTTTTGGCATAACTCTTAGCCTGAAAAATAATTCTAAACGATTCTTATGTCTAAAGTGGTTTTTTCCATGCTCCATAGCTCCGTCATGTCAAAATGTGTAAAAAATGAAGTTAGATTTTTCGTACAAGTAGTGCCCTACATTTAATGTGAAAAGTATTTTGCCCAAAACTCTTATCTCGGAAAACATTACTGATTGATTCTTGCGCCTAAAGTAGCATTTTTCCATGCTCAACAGATTCCTCAAGTCCGAATGGGAAAAAAAATGAAGTCGCATTATTCGTACCAATTGTGCCCTGCATTGAGTTGAAATGTGTTTTTGGCTTAACTCTTACCCTGAAAAACATTTCAAAAGAATTCTTGTGCCTAAAGTGGTTTTTTTCCATGCTTCATAGCTCCGTCATGTCAAAATGTGTAAAAAATGATGTTACATTTTTCGTACAAGTAGTGCCCTACATTTAATGTGAAATGAATTTTGACCATAATTCTTATATCGGAAAACATTACTGATTGATTCTTGCTCCTAAAGTAGCATTTTTCCATGCTCAACAGATTCCTCAAGTCCGAATGGGAAAAAATGAAGTCGCATTTTTCGTACCAGTTGTGCCCTGCATTGAGTTGAAAAATGTTTTTGGCATAATCTTAGCCTGAAAAACATTTCTAAACGAATCTTGTGCCTAAATTGGTTATTTTCCATGCTCCATAGCTCCGTGATGTCAAAATGTGTTAAAAATGAAGTTACATTTTTCGTACAAGTAGTGCCCAACATTTAAAGTGAAAAGTATTTTGCCCATAACTCTTATCTCGGAAAACATTGCGGATTGATTCTTGCGCCTAAAGTTGCATTTTTCCATGCTCAACAGATTCCTCAAGTCCGAATGGGAAAAAAAATGAAGATGCATTTTTCGTACCAGTTGTGCCCTGCATTGAGTTGAAATGTGTTTTTGGCATAACTCTTAGCTCGAAAAACATTTCAAAACGATTCTTGTGCCTAAAGTGGTTTTTTTCCATGCTCCATAACTCTGTCATGTCAAAATGTGTAAAAAATGATGTTAGTTTTTTCTTACAAGTAGTGCCCTACATTTAATGTGAACTGAATTTTGACCATAACTCTTATCTCGGAAAACATTACTGATTGATTCTTGCGCCTAAAGTAGCATTTTTCCATGCTCAACAAATTCCTCAAGTCCGAATAGGAAAAAAATGAAGTCGGATTTTTCGTACGAGTTGTGCCCTACAAGGATCTGAAAAGTGTTTTTGGCATAACTCTTAGCCTGAAAAACATTTCTAAATGATTCTTGTGCCGAAAGTGGTTTTTTTCAATGCTCCACAGCTCCGTCGTGTCAAAATGTGTAAATAATGAAGTTGGATTTTTCGTACAAGTAGTGCCCTACATTGAATGTGAAAAGTTTTTTGCCCATAACTCTTATCTCGGAAAACATTACTGATTGATTCTTGCGCCAAAAGTGGCATTTTTCTATGCTCATTAGATTCCTCAAGTCCAAATGGGAAAAAAATGAAGTCTGATTTTTCGTACGAGTTGTGCCCTCGCATTGAGTTGATAAGTGTTTTTGGCATAACTCTTAGCCTGAAAAACATTTCAAAACGATTCTTGTGCCTAAAGTGGTTTTTTATTCCATGCTCCACAGCTCCGTCGTGTCAAAATGTGTAAAAAATGAAGTTGGATTTATCGTACAAGTAGTGCCTTCCATTTAATGTGAAAATATTTTGCCCATAACTCTTTTATCGGAAAACATAACTAATTGATTCTTGCGCCTAAAGTAGCATTTTTCCATGCTCAACAAATTCCTCAAGTCCGTATAGGAAAAAAATGAAGTCGGATTTTTCGTACGAGTTGTGCCCTACAATGAGCTGAAAAGTGTTTTTGACATAACTCTTAGCCTGAAAAACATTTCTAAACGATTCTTGTGCCTAAAGTGGTTTTTTTCCATGCTCCACAGCTCCGTCGTGTCAAAATGTGTAAATAATGAAGTTGGATTTTTCATACAAGTGATGCCCTACATTGAATGTGAAATGTATTTTGCCCGTAACTCTTATCTCAGAAAACATTACAGATTGATTCTTGAGCCAAAAGTGGCATTTTTCCATGCTCATTAGATTCCTCAAGTGCAAATAGGAAAAAATAAAGTCGGATTTTTCGTTCGAGTTGTGCCCTGCATTGAGATGAAAAGTGTTTTAGGCATAACTCTTAGCCTGAAAAACATTTCTAAACAATTCTTATGCCTAAAGTGGTTTTTTTCCATGCTCCATAGCTCCGTCATGTCAAAATGTGTATAAAATGAAGTTAGATTTTTCGTACAAGTATTGCCCTACATTTAATGTGAAAAGTATTTTGCCCATAACTCTATTCTCGGTAAACATTACTGATTGATTCTTGCGCCTAAAGTAGCTTTTTTCCATGCTCAACAGATTCCTCTAGTCCGAATGGCAAAAAATGAAGTCGCATTTTTCGTACCAGTTGTGCCCTGCATTGAGCTGAAAAGTGTTTTTGGCATAACTCTTAGTCTGAAAAACATTTCTAAGCGATTCTTGTGCCTAAATTGGTTTTTTTCCATGCTCCATAGCTCCGTCATGTCAAAATGTGTAAAAAATGAAGTTAGATTTTTCGTACAAGTAGTGCCCGACATTTAAAGTGAAAAGTACTTTGCCCATAACTCTTATCTCGGAAAACATTACTGATTGATTCTTGCGCCTAAAGTAGCATTTTTCCATGCTCAATAGATTCCTCAAGTCCGAATGGGAAAAAAAATGAAGTCGGATTTTTCGTACCAGTTGTGCCCTGCATTGAGTTGAAATGTGTTTTTGGCATAACGGTTAGCCTGAAAAACATTTCAAAACGATTCTTGTGCCTAAAGTGGTTTTTTTACATGCTCCATAAATCCGTCATGTCAAAATGTGTAAAAAATGATGTTAGATTTTTCGTACAAGTAGTGCTCTACATTTAATGTGAAATGAATTTTGACCATAACTCTTATCTCGGAAAACATTACTGATTGATTCTTGCGCCTAAAGTAGCATTTTTCCATGCTCAACAGATTCCTCAAGTCCGAATGGTAAAAAAATAAAGTCGGATTTTTCGTACGAGTTGTGCCCTACATTGAGCTGAAAAGTGTTTTTGGCATAACTCTTAGCCTGAAAAAAATTTCTAAACTATTCTTGTGCCTAAAGTGGTTTTTTTCCATGCTCCACAGCTCTGTCGTGTCAAAATGTGTAAAAAATGAAGTTGGATTTTTTGTACAAGTAGTGCCCTACATTGAATTTGAAAAGTATTTTGCCCATAACTCTTATCTCGGAAAACATTACGATTGATTCTTGCGCCAAAAGTGGCATTTTTCCATGCTCATTAGATTCCTCAAGTCCAAATGGGAAAAAAAATGAAGATGGATTTTTCGTACGAGTTGTGCCCTACATTGAGTTGAAAAGTGTTTTTGACATAAGTCTTAGCTTGAAAAACATTTCTAAACGATTCTTGTGCCTAAAGTGGTTTTTTTCCATGCTCCACAGCTCCGTCGTGTCAAAATGTGTAAAAAATGAAGTTAGATTAATCGTACAAGTAGTGCCTCCATTGAATGTGAAAAGTATTTTGCCCGTAACTCTTATCTCGGAAAACATAAGCCGATTGATTCTTGCTCCAAAAGAAGCATTTTTCCATGCTCAACAGATTCCTCAAGTCCGAAAGGGAAAAAAATGAAGTCGGATTTTCGTACGAGTTGTGCCCTACATTGAGTCGAAAAGTGTTTTTGGCATAACTCTTAGCCTGAAAAAAATTTCTAAACTATTCTTGTGCCTAAAGTGGTTTTTTTCCATGCTCCACCGCTCTGTCGTGTCCAAATGTGTAAAAAATGAAGTTAGATTTATCGTACAAGTAGTGCCCAACATTTAAAGTGAAATGTATTTTGCCCATATCTTATCTCGGAAAACTTTATCGATTAAATCATGCACCTAAAGTTGCATTTTTCCATGCTCAACAGATTTCTCAAGTCTGAATGGCAAAAAAAAATGAAGTCGCATTTTTCGTACCAGTTGTGCCCTGCATTGAGTTGAAATGTGTTTTTGGCATAACTCTTAGCCTGAAAAACATTTCAAAACGATTCTTGTGCCTAAAGTGGTTTTTTTCCATGCGCCATAACTCCGTCATGTCAAAATGTGTAAAAAATGATGTTAGATTTTTCGTACAAGTAGTGCCCTACATTTAATGTGAACTGAATTTTGACCATAACTCTTATCTCGGAAAACATTACTGATTGATTCTTGCGCCTAAAGTGGCATTTTTCCATGCTCAACAAATTCCTCAAGTCCGAATAGGAAAAAAATGAAGTCGGATTTTTCGTACGAGTTGTGCCCTACAATGAGCTGAAAAGTGTTTTTGGCATAACTCTTAGCCTGAAAAACATTTCTAAACGATTCTTGTGCCTAAAGTGGTTTTTTTCCATGCTCCACCGCTCCGTCGTGTCAAAATGTGTAAAAAATGAAGTTGGATTTTTCGTACAAGTAGTGCCCTACATTGAATGTGAAAAGTATTTTGCCCATAACTCTTATCTCGGAAAACATTACTGATTGATTCTTGCGCCAAAAGTGGCATTTTTCCATGCTCATTAGATTCCTCAAGTCAAAATGGGAAAAAAATGAAGTCGGATTTTTCGTACGAGTTGTGCCCTACATTGAGTTGAAAAGTGTTTTTGGCATAACTCTTAGCCTGAAAAACATTTCTAAACGATTCTTGTGCCTAAAGTGGTTTTTTTCCATGCTCCACAGCTCCGTCGTGTCAAAATGTGTAAAAAATGAAGTTAGATTTTTCGTACAAGTAGTGCCCTACATTTAATGTGAAAAGTATTTTGCCCATAACTCTTATCTCGGAAAACTTTACTGATTAAATCTTGCGCCTAAAGTTGCATTTTTCCATGCTCAACAGATTCCTCAAGTCTGAATGGAAAAAAAAATGAAGTCGCATTTTTCGTACCAGTTGTGCCCTGCATTGAGTTGAAATGTGTTTTTGGAATAACTCTTAGCCTGAAAAACATTTCAAAACGATTCTTGTGCCTAAAGTGGTTTTTTTCCATGCTCCATAACTCCGTCATGTCAAAATGTGTAAAAAATGATGTTAGATTTTCGTACAAGTAGTGCCCTACATTTAATGTGAAAAATATTTTCCCTTAACTCTTATCTCGGTAAACATTACTGATTGATTCTTGCGCCTAAAGTAGCATTTTTCCATGCTCAACAGATTCCTCTAGTCCGAATGGCAAAAAATGAAGTCGCATTTTTCGTTCCAGTTGTGCCCTGCATTGAGTTGAAAAGTGTTTTTGGCATAACTCTTAGCCTGAAAAACATTTCTAAGCGATTCTTGTGCCTAAATTGGTTTTTTTCCATGCTCCATAGCTCCGTCATGTCAAAATGTGTAAAAAATGAAGTTAGATTTTTCGTACAAGTAGTGCCCAACATTTAAAGTGAAAAGTACTTTGGCCATAACTCTTATCTCGGAAAACATTACTGATTGATTCTTGCGCCTAAAGTAGCATTTTTCCATGCTCAACAGATTCCTTAAGTCTGAATGGGAAAAAAAATGAAGTCGGATTTTTCGTACCAGTTGTGCCCTGCATTGAGTTGAAATGTGTTTTTGGCATAACTGTTAGCCTGAAAAACATTTCAAAACGATTCTTGTGCCTAAAGTGGTTTTTTTCCATGCTCCATAACTCCATCATGTCAAAATGTGTAAAAAATGATGTTAGATTTTTCGTACAAGTAGTGCTCTACATTTAATGTGAAATGAATTTTGACCATAACTCTTATCTCGGAAAACATTACTGATTCATTCTTGCGCCTAAAGTAGCATTTTTCCATGCTCAACAGATTCCTCAAGTCCGAATGGGAAAAAAATAAAGTCGGATTTTTCGTACGAGTTGTGCCCTACATTGAGCTGAAAAGTGTTTTTGGCATAACTCTTAGCCTGAAAAAAATTTCTAAACTATTCTTGTGCCTAAAGTGGTTTTTTTCCATGCTCCACAGCTCCGTCGTGTCAAAATGTGTAAAAAATGAAGTTGGATTTTTTGTACAAGTAGTGCCCTACATTGAATTTGAAAAGTATTTTGCCCATAACTCTTATCTCGGAAAACATTACTGATTGATTCTTGCGCCAAAAGTGGCATTTTTCCATGCTCATTAGATTCCTCAAGTCCAAATGGGAAAAAAATGAAGATGGATTTTTCGTATGAGTTGTGCCCTGCATTGAGTTGAAAAGTGTTTTTGACATAAGTCTTAGCCTGAAAAACATTTCTAAACGATTCTTGTACCTAAAGTGGGTTTTTTCCATGCTCCACAGCTCCGTCGTGTCAAAATGTGTAAAAAATGAAGTTGGATTAATCGTACAAGTAGTGTCTCCATTTAATGTGAAAAGTATTTTGCCCATAACTCTTATCTCGGAAAACATAACTGATTGATTCTTGCTCCAAAAGAAGCATTTTTCCATGCTCAACAGATTCCTCAAGTCCGAATGGGAAAAAAATGAAGTCGGATTTTTCGTACGAGTTGTGCCATACATTGAGCTGAAAAGTGTTTTTGGCATAACTCTTAGCCTGAAAAAAATTTCTAAACTATTCTTGTTCCTAAAGTGGTTTTTTTCCATGTTCCACAGCTCTGTCGTGTCCAAATGTGTAAAAAATGAAGTTAGATTTATCGTGCAAGTAGTGCCCAACATTTAAAGTGAAAAGTATTTTGCCCATAACTCTTATCTCGGAAAACTTTACTGATTAAATCTTGCGCCTAAAGTTGCATTTTTCCATGCTCAACAGATTCCTCAAGTCTGAATGGAAAAAAAAATGAAGTCGCATTTTTCGTACCAGTTGTGCCCTGCATTGAGTTGAAATGTGTTTCTGGCATAACTCTTAGCCTGAAAAACATTTCAAAACGATTCTTGTGCCTAAAGTGGTTTTTTTCCATGCTCCATAACTCCGTCATGTCAAAATGTGTAAAAAATGATGTTAGATTTTTCGTACAAGTAGTGCCCTACATTTAATGTGAACTGAATTTTGACCATAACTCTTAACTCGGAAAACATTACTGATTGATTCTTGCGCCTAAAGTAGCATTTTTCCATGCTCAACAAATTCCTCAAGTCCGAATAGGAAAAAAATGAAGTCGGATTTTTCGTACGAGTTGTGCCCTACAATGAGCTGAAAAGTGTTTTTGGCATAACTTTTAGCCTGAAAAACATTTCAAAACGATTCTTGTGCCTAAAGTGGTTTTTTTCCATGCTCCACAGCTCCGTCGTGTCAAAATGTGTAAAAAATGAAGTTGGATTTTTTGTACAAGTAGTGCCTTACATTGAATGTGAAAAGTATTTTGCCCA
Organism: Beta corolliflora; assembly: GCA_947648045.1. Taxonomy (NCBI): domain Eukaryota; kingdom Viridiplantae; phylum Streptophyta; class Magnoliopsida; order Caryophyllales; family Amaranthaceae; genus Beta; species Beta corolliflora. The sequence continues at coordinate 49,979 of CANSZD010000061.1, read as the reverse complement.
TAACTCTTATCTCGAAAAACATTACTGATTGATTCTTGCGCCAAAAGTGGCATTTTTCCATGCTCATTAGATTCCTCAAGTCCAAATGGGAAAAAAATGAAGTCGGCTTTTTCGTACGAGTTGTGCCCTGCATTGAGTTGAAAAGTGTTTTTGGCATAACTATTAGCCTGAAAAACATTTCAAAACGAATCTTGTGCCTAAGGTGGTTTTGTATTCCATGCTCCACAGCTCCGTCGTGTCAAAATGTGTAAAAAATGAAGTTGGATTTATCGTACAAGTAGTGCCCTACATTGAATGTGAAAAGTATTTTGCCCATAACTCTTATCTCAGAAAACATTACTGATTGATTCTTGAGCCAAAAGTGGCATTTTTCCATGCTCATTAGATTCCTCAAGTGCAAATGAGAAAAAATAAAGTCATATTTTTCGTACGAGTTGTGCCCTGCATTGTGATGAAAAGTGTTTTAGGCATAACTCTTAGCCTAAATAACATTTCTAAACGATTCTTATGCCTAAAGAGGTTTTTTTTCCATGCTCCATAGCTCCGTCATGTCAAAATGTGTAAAAAATGAAGTTAGATTTTTCGTACAAGTAGTGCCCTACATTTAATGTGAAAAGTAATTTGGCCCATAACTCTTATCTCGGAAAACAGTACTGATTGATTCTTGCGCCTAAATTAGCATTTTTCCATGCTCAACAGATTCCTCAAGTCTGAATGGGAAAAAGAAATGAAGTCGGATTTTTCGTACCAGTTGTGCCCTCCATTGAGTTAAAATGTGTTTTTGGCATAACTGTTAGCCTGAAAAACATTTCAAAACGATTCTTGTGCCTAAAGTGGTTTTTTCCATTCTCCATAACACCGTCATGTCAAAATGTGTAAAAAATGATGTTAGATTTTTCGTACAAGTAGTGCTCTACATTTAATGTGAAATGAATTTTGACGATAACTCTTATCTCGGAAAACATTACTCGATTCATTCTTGCGCCTAAAGTAGCATTTTTCCATGCTCAATGATTCCTCAAGTCCGAATGGGAAAAAAATAAAGTCGGATTTTTCGTACGAGTTGTGCCCTACAATGAGCAGAAAAGTGTTTTTGGCATAACTCTTACCCTAAAAAACATTTCTTAACGATTCTTGTGCCTAAAGTGGTTTTTTTCCATGCTCCACAAATCTGTCGTGTCAAAATGTGTAAAAAATGAAGTTGGATTTTTTGTACAAGTAGTGCCCTACATTGAATGTGAAAAGTATTTTGCCCAGGAGATCTTATCTCGGAAAACATAACTCGATTGATTCTTGCTCCAAAAGAAGCATTTTTCCATGCTCAACGAATTCCTCAAGTCCGAATGGGAAAAAAACGAAGTCGGATTTTTCGTACGAGTTGTGCCCTACATTGAGAAAAGTATTTTTGGCATAACTCTTAGCCTGAAAAACATTTCTAAACTATTCTTGTGTCTAAAGTGGTTTTATTCCATGCTCCACAGCTCCGTCGTGTCAAAATGTGTAAAAAATGAAGTTGGATTTGTCATACAAGTGGTGCCCTACATTGAATGTGAAATGTATTTTGCCCATAACTCTTATCTCGAAAACATTACTGATTGATTTTTGAGCCAAAAGTGGCATTTTTCCATGCTCATTAGATTCCTCAAGTGCAAAAGGGAAAAAATAAAATCGGATTTTTCGTACGAGTTGTGCCCTGCATTGAGATGAAAAGTGTTTTAGGCATAACTCTTAGCCTGAAAAACATTTCTAAACGATTCTTATGCCTAAAGAGGTTTTTTTCCATGCTCCATAGCTCCGTCATGTCAAAATGTGTAAAAAATGAAGTTAGATTTTTCGTACAAGTAGTGCCCTACATTTAATGTGAAAAGTATTTTGCCCATAACTCTTATCTCGGAAAACATTACTGATTGATTCTTGCGCCTAAAGTAGCATTTTTCCATGCTCAACAGATTCCTCAAGTCTGAATGGGAAAAAGAAATGAAGTCGGATTTTTCGTACCAGTTGAGCCCTCCATTGAGTTAAAATGTGTTTTTGGCATAACAGTTAGCCTGAAAAACATTTCAAAACGATTCTTGTGCCTAAAGTGGTTTTTTTCCATTCTCCATAACACCGTCATGTCAAAATGTGTAAAAAATCATGTTAGATTTTTCGTACAAGTAGTGCCCTACATTTAATGTGAAAAGTATTTTGCCCATAACTCTTATCTCGGAAAACTTTACTGATTAAATCTTGCGCCTAAAGTTGCATTTTTCCATGCTCAACGATTCCTCAAGTCTCGAATGGAAAAAAAAAATGAAGTCGCATTTTCGTACCGGCCAGTGCCCTGCATTGAGTTGAAATGTGTTTTTGGAATAACTCTTAGCCTGAAAAACATTTCAAAACGATTCTTGTGCCTAAAGTGGTTTTTTTCCATGCTCCATAACTCCGTCATGTCAAAATGTGTAAAAAATGATGTTAGATTTTTCGTACAAGTAGTGCCCTACATTTAATGTGAAAAGTATTTTCCCTTAACTCTTATCTCGGTAAACATTACTGATTGATTCTTGCGCCTAAAGTAGCATTTTTCCATGCTCAACAGATTCCTCTAGTCCGAATGGCAAAAAATGAAGTCGCATTTTTCGTTCCAGTTGTGCCCTGCATTGAGTTGAAAAGTGTTTTTGGCATAACTCTTAGCCTGAAAAACATTTCTAAGCGATTCTTGTGCCTAAATTGGTTTTTTTCCATGCTCCATAGCTCCGTCATGTCAAAATGTGTAAAAAATGAAGTTAGATTTTTCGTACAAGTAGTGCCCAACATTTAAAGAGAAAAGTACTTTGGCCATAACTCTTATCTCGGAAAACATTACTGATTGATTCTTGCGCCTAAAGTAGCATTTTTCCATGCTCCACAGATTCCTCAAGTCTGAATGGGAAAAAAAATGAAGTCGGATTTTTCGTACCAGTTGTGCCCTGCATTGAGTTGAAATGTGTTTTTGGCATAACTGTTAGCCTGAAAAACATTTCAAAACGATTCTTGTGCCTAAAGTGGTTTTTTTCCATGCTCCATAACTCCGTCATGTCAAAATGTGTAAAAAATGATGTTAGATTTTTCGTACAAGTAGTGCTCTACATTTAATGTGAAATGAATTTTGACCATAACTCTTATCTCGGAAAACATTACTGATTCATTCTTGCGCCTAAAGTAGCATTTTTCCATGCTCAACAGATTCCTCAAGTCCGAATGGGAAAAAAATAAAGTCGGATTTTTCGTACGAGTTGTGCCCTACATTGAGCTGAAAAGTGTTTTTGGCATAACTCTTAGCCTGAAAAAAATTTCTAAACTATTCTTGTGCCTAAAGTGGTTTTTTTCCATGCTCCACAGCTCCGTCGTGTCAAAATGTGTAAAAAATGAAGTTGGATTTTTTGTACAAGTAGTGCCCTACATTGAATTTGAAAAGTATTTTGCCCATAACTCTTATCTCGGAAAACATTACTGATTGATTCTTGCGCCAAAAGTGGCATTTTTCCATGCTCATTAGATTCCTCAAGTCCAAATGGGAAAAAAATGAAGATGGATTTTTCGTATGAGTTGTGCCATACATTGAGCTGAAAAGTGTTTTTGGCATAACTCTTAGCCTGAAAAAAATTTCTAAACTATTCTTGTTCCTAAAGTGGTTTTTTTCCATGTTCCACAGCTCTGTCGTGTCCAAATGTGTAAAAAATGAAGTTAGATTTATCGTGCAAGTAGTGCCCAACATTTAAAGTGAAAAGTATTTTGCCCATAACTCTTATCTCGGAAAACTTTACTGATTAAATCTTGCGCCTAAAGTTGCATTTTTCCATGCTCAACAGATTCCTCAAGTCTGAATGGAAAAAAAAATGAAGTCGCATTTTTCGTACCAGTTGTGCCCTGCATTGAGTTGAAATGTGTTTTTGACATAACTCTTAGCCTGAAAAACATTTCAAAACGATTCTTGTGCCTAAAGTGGTTTTTTTCCATGCTCCATAACTCCGTCATGTCAAAATGTGTAAAAAATGATGTTAGATTTTTCGTACAAGTAGTGCCCTACATTTAATGTGAACTGAATTTTGACCATAACTCTTATCTCGGAAAACATTACTGATTGATTCTTGCGCCTAAAGTAGCATTTTTCCATGCTCAACAAATTCCTCAAGTCCGAATAGGAAAAAAATGAAGTCGGATTTTTCGTACGAGTTGTGCCCTACAATGAGCTGAAAAGTGTTTTTGGCATAACTTTTAGCCTGAAAAACATTTCGAAACGATTCTTGTGCCTAAAGTGGTTTTTTTCCATGCTCCACAGCTCCGTCGTGTCAAAATGTGTAAAAAATGAAGTTGGATTTTTCGTACAAGTAGTGCCTTACATTGAATGTGAAAAGTATTTTGCCCATAACTCTTATCTCGAAAAACATTACTGATTGATTCTTGCGCCAAAAGTGGCATTTTTCCATGCTCATTAGATTCCTCAAGTCCAAATGGGAAAAAAATGAAGTCGGATTTTTCGTACGAGTTGTGCCCTGCATTGAGTTGAAAAGTGTTTTTGGCATACCTCTTAGCCTGAAAAACATTTCAAAACGAATCTTGTGCCTAAGGTGGTTTTGTATTCCATGCTCCACAGCTCCGTCGTGTCAAAATGTGTAAAAAATGAAGTTGGATTTATCGTACAAGTAGTGCCTTACATTGAATGTGAAAAGTATTTTGCCCATAACTCTTATCTCAGAAAACATTACTGATTGATTCTTGAGCCAAAAGTGGCATTTTTCCATGCTCATTAGATTCCTCAAGTGCAAATGAGAAAAAATAAAGTCATATTTTTCGTACGAGTTGTGCCCTGCATTGTGATGAAAAGTGTTTTAGGCATAACTCTTAGCCTAAATAACATTTCTAAACGATTCTTATGCCTAAAGAGGTTTTTTTCCATGCTCCATAGCTCCGTCATGTCAAAATGTGTAAAAAATGAAGTTAGATTTTTCGTACAAGTAGTGCCCTACATTTAATGTGAAAAGTAATTTGGCCCATAACTCTTATCTCGGAAAACATTACTGATTGATTCTTGCGCCTAAATTAGCATTTTTCCATGCTCAACAGATTCCTCAAGTCTGAATGGGAAAAATAAATGAAGTCGGATTTTTCGTACCAGTTGTGCACTCCATTGAGTTAAAATGTGTTTTTGGCATAACTGTTAGCCTGAAAAACATTTCAAAACGATTCTTGTGCCTAAAGTGGTTTTTTCCATTCTCCATAACACCGCCATGTCAAAATGTGTAAAAAATGATGTTAGATTTTTCGTACAAGTAGTGCTCTACATTTAATGTGAAATGAATTTTGACGATAACTCTTATCTCGGAAAACATTACTGATTCATTCTTGCGCCTAAAGTAGCATTTTTCCATGCTCAACAGATTCCTCAAGTCCGAATGGGAAAAAAATAAAGTCGGATTTTTCGTACGAGTTGTGCCCTACAATGAGCAGAAAAGTGTTTTTGGCATAACTCTTACCCTAAAAAACATTTCTTAACGATTCTTGTGCCTAAAGTGGTTTTTTTCCATGCTCCACAGCTCTGTCGTGTCAAAATGTGTAAAAAATGAAGTTGGATTTTTTGTACAAGTAGTGCCCTACATTGAATGTGAAAAGTATTTTGCCCAGAGATCTTATCTCGGAAAACATAACTGATTGATTCTTGCTCCAAAAGAAGCATTTTTCCATGCTCAACAGATTCCTCAAGTCCGAATGGGAAAAAAACGAAGTCGGATTTTTCGTACGAGTTGTGCCCTACATTGAGCTGAAAAGTATTTTTGGCATAACTCTTAGCCTGAAAAACATTTCAAAACGAATCTTGTGCCTAAGGTGGTTTTATTCCATGCTCCACAGCTCCGTCGTGTCAAAATGTGTAAAAAATGAAGTTGGATTTGTCATACAAGTGGTGCCCTACATTGAATGTGAAATGTATTTTGCCCATAACTCTTATCTCAGAAAACATTACTGATTGATTCTTGAGCCAAAAGTGGCATTTTTCCATGCTCATTAGATTCCTCAAGTGCAAAAGGGAAAAAATAAAGTCGGATTTTTCGTACGAGTTGTGCCCTGCATTGAGATGAAAAGTGTTTTAGGCATAACTCTTAGCCTAAATAACATTTCTAAACGATTCTTATGCCTAAAGAGGTTTTTTTCCATGCTCCATAGCTCCGTCATGTCAAAATGTGTAAAAAATGAAGTTAGATTTTTCGTACAAGTAGTGCCCAACATTTAATGTGAAAAGTAATTTGGCCCATAACTCTTATCTCGGAAAACATTACTGATTGATTCTTGCGCCTAAAGTAGCATTTTTCCATGCTCAACAGATTCCTCAAGTCTGAATGGGAAAAAGAAATGAAGTCGGATTTTTCGTACCAGTTGAGCCCTCCATTGAGTTAAAATGTGTTTTTGGCATAACAGTTAGCCTGAAAAACATTTCAAAACGATTCTTGTGTCTAAAGTGGTTTTTTTCCATTCTCCATAACACCGTCATGTCAAAATGTGTAAAAAATGATGTTAGATTTTTCGTACAAGTAGTGCTCTACATTTAATGTGAAATGAATTTTGACGATAACTCTTATCTCGGAAAACATTACTGATTCATTCTTGCGCCTAAAGTTGCATTTTTCCATGCTCAACAGATTCCTCAAGTCCGAATGGGAAAAAAACGAAGTCAGATTTTTCGTACGAGTTGTGCCCTACATTGAGCTGAAAAGTATTTTTGGCATAACTCTTAGCCTGAAATACATTTCTAAACTATTCTTGTGTCTAAAGTGGTTTTATTCCATGCTCCACAGCTCCGTCGTGTCAAAATGTGTAAAAAATGAAGTTGGATTTGTCATACAAGTGGTGCCCTACATTGAATGTGAAATGTATTTTGCCCATAACTCTTATCTCAGAAAACATTACTGATTGATTCTTGAGCCAAAAGTGGCATTTTTCCATGCTCATTAGATTCCTCAAGTGCAAAATGGAAAAAATAAAGTCGGATTTTTCGTACGAGTTGTGCCCTGCATTGAGATGAAAAGTGTTTTAGGCATAACTCTTAGCCTGAAAAACATTTCTAAACGATTTTTATGCCTAAAGAGGTTTTTTTCCATGCTCCATAGCTCCGTCATGTCAAAATGTGTAAAAAATGAAGTTAGATTTTTCGTACAAGTAGTGCCCAACATTTAATGTGAAAAGTATTTTGCCCATAACTCTTATCTCGGAAAACATTACTGATTGATTCTTGCGCCTAAAGTAGCATTTTTCCATGCTCAACAGATTCCTCAAGTCTGAATGGGAAAAAGAAATGAAGTCGGATTTTTCGTACCAGTTGAGCCCTCCATTGAGTTAAAATGTGTTTTTGGCATAACAGTTAGCCTGAAAAACATTTCAAAACGATTCTTGTGCCTAAAGTGGTTTTTTTCCATTCTCCATAACACCGTCATGTCAAAATGTGTAAAAAATGATGTTAGATTTTTCGTACAAGTAGTGCTCTACATTTAATGTGAAATGAATTTTGACGATAACTCTTATCTCGGAAAACATTACTGATTCATTCTTGCGCCTAAAGTCGCATTTTTCCATGCTCAACAGATTCCTCAAGTCCGAATGGGAAAAAAATAAAGTCGGATTTTTCGTACGAGTTGTGCCCTACAATGAGCAGAAAAGTGTTTTTGGCATAACTCTTACCCTGAAAAACATTTCTAAACGATTCTTGTGCCTAAAGTGGTTTTTTTCCATGCTCCACAGCTCTGTCGTGTCAAAATGTGTAAAAAATGAAGTTGGATTTTTTGTACAAGTAGTGCCCTACATTGAATGTGAAAAGTATTTTTTGCCCAGAACTCTTATCTCGGAAAACATAACTGATTGATTCTTGCTCCAAAAGAAGCATTTTTCCATGCTCAACAGATTCCTCAAGTCCGAATGGGAAAAAAACGAAGTCAGATTTTTCGTACGAGTTGTGCCCTACATTGAGCTGAAAAGTGTTTTTGGCATAACTCTTAGCCTGAAAAACATTTCTAAACTATTCTTGTGTCTAAAGTGGTTTTATTCCATGCTGCACAGCTCCGTCGTGTCAAAATGTGTAAAAAATGAAGTTGGATTTGTCATACAAGTGGTGCCCTACATTGAATGTGAAATGTATTTTGGCCATAACTCTTCTCAGAAAAACATTACTGATTGATTCTAGAGCCAAAAGTGGCATTTTTCCATGCTCATTAGATTCCTCAAGTGCTAATAGGAAAAAAATAAAGTCGGATTTTTCGTACGAGTTGTGCCCTGCATTGAGATGAAAAGTGTTTTAGGCATAACTCTTAGCCTGAAAAACATTTCAAAACGAATCTTGTGCCTAAGGTGGTTTTGTATTCCATGCTCCACAGCTCCGTCGTGTCAAAATGTGTAAAAAATGAAGTTGGATTTATCGTACAAGTAGTGCCCTACATTGAATGTGAAAAGTATTTTGCACATAACTCTTATCTCAGAAAACATTACTGATTGATTCTTGAGCCAAAAGTGGCATTTTTCCTTGCTCATTAGATTCCTCAAGTGCAAATGGGAAAAAATAAAGTCGGATTTTTCGTACGAGTTGTGCCCTGCATTGAGATGAAAAGTGTTTTAGGCATAACTCTTAGCCTGAAAAACATTTCTAAACGATTCTTATGCCTAAAGTGGTTTTTTTCCATGCTCCATAGCTCCGTCATGTCAAAATGTGTAAAAAATGAAGTTAGATTTTTCGTACAAGTAGTGCCCTTCATTTAATGTGAAAAGTATTTTGCCCATAACTCTTATCTCGGTAAACATTACTGATTGATTTTTGCGCCTAAAGTAGCATTTTTCCATGCTCAACAGATTCCTCTAGTCCGAATGGCAAAAAATGAAGTCGCATTTTTCGTACCAGTTGTGCCCTGCATTGAGTTGAAAAGTGTTTTTGGCATAACTCTTAGCCTGAAAAACATTTCTAAACGATTCTTGTGCCTAAAGTGGGTTTTTTCCATGCTCCACAGCTCCGTCGTGTCAAAATGTGTAAATTATGAAGTTGGATTTAACGTACAAGTAGTGCCCTCCATTTAATGTGAAAAGTATTTTGCCCATAACTCTTATCTCGGAAAACATAACTGATTGATTCTTGCTCCAAAAGAAGCATTTTTCCATGCTCAACAGATTCCTCAAGTCCGAATGGGAAAAAAATGAATTCAGATTTTTCGTACGAGTTGTGCCCTACATTGAGCTGAAAAGTGTTTTTGGCATAACTCTTAGCTGAAAAACAATTCTAAACTATTCTTGTGCCTAAAGTGGTTTTTTTCCATGCTCCACAGCTCCGTCGTGTCAAAATGTGTAAAAAATGAAGTTCGATTTGTCATACAAGTGGTGCCCTACATTGAATGTGAAATGTATTTTGCCCATAACTCTTATCTCGGAAAACATTACTGATTGATTCTTGAGCCAAAAGTGGCATTTTTCCATGCTCATTAGATTCCTCAAGTGCTAATAGGAAAAAAAATAAAGTCGGATTTTTCGTACGAGTTGTGCCCTGCATTGAGATGAAAAAAGTTTTAGGCATAACTCTTAGCCTGAAAAACATTTCTGAACGATTCTTGTGCCTAAAGTGGTTTTTTTCCATGCTCCATAGCTCCGTCGTGTCAAAATGTGTAAAAAATGAAGTTGGATTTTTCGTACAAGTAATGCCCTACATTTAATGTGAAAAGTATTTTGCCCATAACTCTTATCTCGGTAAACAATACTGATTGATTCTTGCGCCTAAAGTAGCATTTTTCCATGCTCAACAGATTCTTCTAGTCCGAATGGCAAAAAATGATGTCGCATTTTTCGTACCAGTTGTGCCCTGCATTGAGTTGAAAAGTGTTTTTGGCATAACTCTTAACCTGAAAAACATTTCTAAGCGATTCTTGTGCCTAAATTGGTTTTTTTCCATGCTCCATAGCTCCGTCATGTCAAAATGTGTAGAAAATAAAGTTAGATTTTTCGTACAAGTAGTGCCCAACATTTAAAGTGAAAATTACTTTGCCCATTACTCTTATCTCGGAAAACATTACTGATTGATTCTTGCGCCTAAAGTAGCATTTTTCCATGCTCAACAGATTCCTCAAGTCTGAATGGGAAAAAAAAATGAAGTCGGATTTTTCGTACCAGTTGTGCCCTGCATTCAGTTGAAATGTGTTTTTGGCATAACTGTTAGCCTGAAAAACATTTCAAAACGATTCTTGTGCCTAAAGTGGTTTTTTTCCATGCTCCATAACTCCGTCATGTCAAAATGTTTAAAAAATGATGTTAGATTTTTCGTACAAGTAGTGCTCTACATTTAATGTGAAATGAATTTTGACCATAACTCTTATCTCGGAAAACATTACTGATTCATTCTTGCGCCTGAAGTAGCATTTTTCCATGCTCAACAGATTCCTCAAGTCCGAATGGGAAAAAAATAAAGTCGGATTTTTCGTACGAGTTGTGCCCTACAATGAGCTGAAAAGTGTTTTTGGCATAACTCTTAGCCTGAAATACATTTCTAAACGATTCTTGTGCCTAAAGTGGTTTTTTTCCATGCTCAGCTCCGTCGTGTCAAAATGTGGAAAAAATGAAGTTGGATTTTTCATACAAGTGGTGCCCTACATTAAATGTGAAAAGTATTTTGCCCATAACTCTTATCTCAGAAAACATTATTGATTAATTTTTGAGCCAAAAGTGGCATTTTTCCATGCTCATTAGATTCCTCAAGTGCAAATGGGAAAAAAATAAAGTCGGATTTTTCGTACGAGTTGTGCCCTGCATTGAGATGAAAAGTGTTTTAGGCATAACTCTTAGCCTGAAAAACATTTCTAAATGATTCTTATGCCTAAAGTGGTTTTTTTCCATGCTCCATAGCTCCGTCATGTCAAAATATGTAAAAAATGAAGTTAGATTTTTCGTACAAGTAGTGCCCTACATTTAATGTGAAAAGTATTTTGCCAATAACCCTTATCTCGGTAAACATTACTGATTGATTCTTGCGCCTAAAGTAGCATTTTTCCATGCGCAACAGATTCCTCTAGTCCGAATGGCAAAAAATGAAGTCGCATTTTTCGTACCAGTTGTGTCCTGCATTGAGTTGAAAAGTGTTTTTGGCATAACATTTAGCCTGAAAAACATTTCTAAGCGATTCTTGTGCCTAAATTGGTTTTTTTCCATGTTCCATAGCTCCGTCATGTCAAAATGTGTAAAAAATGAAGTTAGATTTTTCGTACAAGTAGTGCCCAACATTTAAAGTGAAAAGTACTTTGCCCATAACTCTTATCTCGGAAAACATTACTGATTGATTCTTGCGCCTAAAGTAGCATTTTTCCATGCTCAACAGATTCCTCAAGTCTGAATGGAAAAAAAAAATGAAGTCGGATTTTTCGTACCAGTTGTGCCCTGCATTGAGTTGAAATGTGTTTTTGGCATAACTGTTAGCCTGAAAAACATTTCTAAACGATTCTTGTGCCTAAAGTGGTTTTTTCCATGCTCCACAGCTCCGTCGTGTCAAAATGTGTGAAAAATGAAGTTGGATAATTCATACAAGTGGTGCCCTACATTGAATGTGAAAAGTATTTTGCCTATAACAATTATCTCAGAAAACATTACTGATTGATTCTTGAGCCAAAAGTGGCATTTTTCCATGCTCATTAGATTCCTCAAGTGCAAATGGGAAAAAAATAAAGTCGGATTTTTCGTACGAGTTGTGCCCTGCATTGAGATGAAAAGTGTTTTAGGCATAACTCTTAGCCTGAAAAACATTTCTAAACGATTCTTATGGCTAAAGTGGTTTTTTTCCATGCTCCATAGCTCCGTCATGTCAAAATGTGTAAAAAATGAAGTCAGATTTTTCGTACAAGTAGTGCCCTACATTTAATGTGAAAAGTATTTTGCCCATAACTCTTATCTCAGAAAACATTACTGATTGATTCTTGAGCCAAAAGTGGCATTTTTCCATGCTCATTAGATTCCTCAAGTACAAATGGGAAAAAAATAAAGTCGGATTTTTCGTACGAGTTGTGCCCTGCATTGAGATGAAAAGTGTTTTAGGCATAACTCTTAGCCTGAAAAACATTTCAAAACGATTCTTATGCCTAAAGTGGTTTTTTTCCATGCTCCATAGCTCCCTCATGTCATAATGTGTAAAAAATGAAGTTAGATTTTTCGTACAAGTAGTGCCCTACATTTAATGTGAAAAGTATTTTGCCCATAACTCTTATCTCGGTAAACATTACTGATTGATTCTTGCGCCTAAAGTAGCATTTTTCCATGCTCAACAGATTCCTCTAGTCCGAATGGCAAAAAATGAAGTCGCATTTTTCGTACCAGTTGTACCCTGCATTGAGTTGAAAAGTGTTTTTGGCATAACTCTTAGTCTGAAAAACATTTCTAAGCGATTCTTGTGCCTAAATTGGTTTTTTTTCCATGCTCCATAGCTCCGTCATGTCAAAATGTGAAAAAAATGAAGTTAGATTTTTCGTACAAGTAGTGCCCAACATTTAAAGTGAAAAGTACTTTGCCCATAACTCTTATCTCGGAAAACATTACTGATTGATTCTTGCGCCTAAAGTAGCATTTTTCCATGCTCAACAGATTCCTCAAGTCTGAATGGGAAAAAAAAATGAAGTCGGATTTTTCGTACCGCAGTTGTGCCCCTCGCATTGAGTTGAAATGTGTTTTTGGCATAACTGTTAGCCCGAAAAACATTTCAAAACGATTCTTGTGCCTAAAGTGGTTTTTTTCCATGCTCCATAACTCCGTCATGTCAAAATGTGTAAAAAATGATGTTAGATTTTTCGTACAAGTAGTGCTCTACATTTAATGTGAAATGAATTTTGACCATAACTCTTATCTCTGAAAACATTACTTATTCATTCTTGCGCCTAAAGTAGCATTTTTTCATGCTCAACAGATTCCTCAAGTCCGAATGGGAAAAAAATAAAGTCAGATTTTTCGTACGAGTTGTGCCCAACAATGAGCTGAAAATTGTTTTTGGCATAACTCTTACCCTGAAAAACATTTCTAAACGATTCTTGTGCCTAAAGTGGTTTTTTTCCATGCTCCACAGCTCTGTTGTGTCAAAATGTGTAAAAAATGAAGTTGGATTTTTTGTACAAGTAGTGCCCTACATTGAATGTGAAAAGTATTTTGCCCATAACTGTTATCTCGAAAAACATTACTGATTAAATCTTGCGCCTAAAGTTGCATTTTTCCATGCTCAACAGATTCCTCAAGTCTGAATGGAAAAAAAAATGAAGTCGCATTTTTCGTACCAGTTGTGCCCTGCATTGAGTTGAAATGTGTTTTTGGCATAACTCTTAGCCTGAAAAACATTTCAAAACGATTCTCGTGCCTAAAGTGGTTTTTTTCCATGCTCCATAACTCCGTCGTGTCAAAATTTGTAAAAAATGATGTTAGATTTTTCGTACAAGTAGTGCCCTACATTTAATGTGAACTGAATTTTGACCATAACTCTTATGTCGGAAAACATTACGGATTGATTCTTGCGCCTAAAGTAGCATTTTTCCATGCTCAACAAATTCCTCAAGTCCGAATAGGAAAAAAATGAAGTCGGATTTTTCGTACGAGTTGTGCCCTACAATGAGCTGAAAAATGTTTTTGGCATAACCCTTTGCCTGAAAAACATTTCTAAACGATTCTTGTGCCTAAAGTGGTTTTTTTCCATGCTCCACAGCTCCGCCGTGTCAAAATGTGTAAAAAATGAAGTTGGATTTTTCGTACAAGTAGTGCCCTACATTGAATGTGAAAAGTATTTTGCCCATAACTCTTATCTCGGATAACATTTCAGATTGATTCTTGCGCCAAAAGTGGCATTTTTCCATGCTCATTAGATTCCTGAAGTCCAAATGGGAAAAAAATGAAGTCGGATTTTTCGTACGAGTTGTGCCCTGCATTGAGTTGAAAAGTGTTTTTGGCATAACTCTTAGCCTGAAAAACATTTCAAAACGAATCTTGTGCCTAAAGTGGTTTTTTATTCCGTGCTCCACAGATTCCTCTAGTCCGAATGGCAAAAAATGAAGTCGCATTTTTCGTACCAGTTGTGCCCTGCATTGAGTTGAAAAGTGTTTTTGGCATAACTCTTAGTCTGAAAAACATTTCTAAGCGATTCTTGTGCCTAAATTGGTTTTTTTTCCATTCTCCATAGCTCCGTCATGTAAAAATGTGAAAAAAATGAAGTTAGATTTTTCGTACAAGTAGTGCCCAACATTTAAAGTGAAAAGTACTTTGCCCATAACTCTTATCTCGGAAAACATTACTGATTGATTCTTGCGCCTAAAGTAGCATTTTTCCATGCCCAACAAATTCCTCAAGTCCGAATAGGAAAAAAATGAAGTCGGATTTTTCGTACGAGTTGTGCCCTACAATGAGCTGAAAAGTGTTTTTGGCATAACTCTTATCCTGAAAAACATTTCTAAACGATTCTTGTGCCTAAAGTGGTTTTTTTCCATGCTCCACAGCTCCGTCGTGTCAAAATGTGTAAAAAATAAAGTTGGATTTTTCATACAAGTGGTGCCCTAGATTGAATGTGAAAAGTATTTTGCCCATAACTCTTATCTCATAAAACATTACTCGATTGATTCCGGGAGCCAAAAGTGGCAATTTTCCATGCTCAATAGATTCCTCAAGTGCAAATGGGAAAAAAATAAAGTCGGATTTTTCGTACGACTTGTGCCCTGCATTGAGATGAAAAGTGTTTTAGGCATAACTCTTAGCCTGAAAATAATTTCTAAACGATTCTTATGGCTAAAGTGGTTTTTTCCATGCTCCATAGCTCCGTCATGTCAAAATGTGTAAAAAATGAAGTTAGATTTTTCGTACAAGTAGTGCCCTACATTTAATGTGAAAAGTATTTTGCCCATAACTCTTATCTCGGTAAACAATGTCGATTGATTCTTGCGCCTAAAGTAGCATTTTTCCATGCTCAACGGATTCCTCTAGTCCGAATGGCAAAAAATGAAGTCGCATTTTTCGTACCGGGCTTGCCCTCCATTGAGTTGAAAAGTGTTTTTGGCATAACTCTTAGCCTGAAAAACATTTCTAAGCAATTCTTGTGCCTAAATTGGTTTTTTTCCACGCTCCATAGCTCCGTCATGTCAAAATGTGTAAAAAATGAAGTTAGATTTTTCGTACAAGTAGTGCCCAACATTTAAAGTGAAAAGTACTTTGCCCATAACTCTTATCTCGGAAAACATTACTGATTGATTCTTACGCCTAAAGTAGCATTTTTCCATGCTCAACAGATTCCTCAAGTCTGAATGGGAAAAAAAATGAAGTCGGATTTTTCGTACCAGTTGTGCCCTGCATTGAGTTGAAATGTGTTTTTGGCATAACAGTTAGCCTGAAAAACATTTCTAAACGATTCTTGTGCCTAAAGTGGTTTTTTTCCATGCTCCACAGCTCCGTCGTGTCAAAATGTGTGAAAAATGAAGTTGGATTTTTCATACAAGTGGTGCCCTACATTGAATGTGAAAAGTATTTTGCCTATAACTATTATCTCAGAATACATTACTGATTGATTCTTGAGCCAAAAGTGGCATTTTTCCATGCTCCTTAGATTCCTCAAGTGCAAATGGGATAAAAATAAAGTCGGATTTTTCATACGAGTTGTGCCCTGCATTGAGATGAAAAGTGTTTTAGGCATAACTCTTAGCCTGAAAAACATTTCTAAACAATTCTTATGGCTAAAGTGGTTTTTTTCCATGCTTCATAGCTCCGTCATGTCAAAATGTGTAAAAAATGAAGTCAGATTTTTCGTACAAGTAGTGCCCTACATTTAATGTGAAAAGTATTTTGCCCATAACTCTTATCTCAGAAAACATTACTGATTGATTTTTGAGCCAAAAGTGGCATTTTTCCATGATCATTAGATTCCTCAAGTACAAATGGGAAAAAAATAAAGTCGGATTTTTCGTACGAGTTGTGCCCTGCATTGAGATGAAAAGTGTTTTAGGCATAACTCTTAGCCTGAAAAACATTTCTAAACGATTCTTATGCCTAAAGTGGTTTTTTTCCATGCTCCATAGCTCCGTCATGTCAAAATATGTAAAAAATGAAGTTAGATTTTTCGTACAAGTAGTGCCCTACATTTAATGTGAAAAGTATTTTGCCAATAACCCTTATCTCGGTAAACATTACTGATTGATTCTTGCGCCTAAAGTAGCATTTTTCCATGCGCAACAGATTCCTCTAGTCCGAATGGCAAAAAATGAAGTCGCATTTTTCGTACCAGTTGTGTCCTGCATTGAGTTGAAACGTGTTTTTGGCATAACATTTAGCCTGAAAAACATTTCTAAGCGATTCTTGTGCCTAAATTGGTTTTTTTCCATGTTCCATAGCTCCGTCATGTCAAAATGTGTAAAAAATGAAGTTAGATTTTTCGTACAAGTAGTGCCCAACATTTAAAGTGAAAAGTACTTTGCCCATAACTCTTATCTCGGAAAACATTACTGATTGATTCTTGCGCCTAAAGTAGCATTTTTCCATGCTCAACAGATTCCTCAAGTCTGAATGGAAAAAAAAAATGAAGTCGGATTTTTCGTACCGGTTGTGCTCGCATTGAGTTGAAATGTGTTTTTGGCATAACTGTTAGCCCGAAAAAACATTTCTAAACGATTCTTGTGCCTAAAGTGGTTTTTTCCATGCTCCACAAATTCCGTCGTGTCAAAATGTGTGAAAAATGAAGTTGGATAATTCATACAAGTGGTGCCCTACATTGAATGTGAAAAGTATTTTGCCTATAACTATTATCTCAGAAAACATTACTGATTGATTCTTGAGCCAAAAGTGGCATTTTTCCATGCTCATTAGATTCCTCAAGTGCAAATGGGAAAAAAAATAAAGTCGGATTTTTCGTACGAGTTGTGCCCCCGCATTGAGATGAAAAGTGTTTTAGGCATAACTCTTAGCCCGAAAAACATTTCTAAACGATTCTTATGGCTAAAGTGGTTTTTTTTCCATGCTCCATAGCTCCGTCATGTCAAAATGTGTAAAAAATGAAGTCAGATTTTTCGTACAAGTAGTGCCCTACATTTAATGTGAAAAGTATTTTGCCCATAACTCTTATCTCAGAAAACATTACTGATTGATTCTTGAGCCAAAAGTGGCATTTTTCCATGCTCATTAGATTCCTCAAGTACAAATGGGAAAAAAATAAAGTCGGATTTTTCGTACGAGTTGTGCCCTGCATTGAGATGAAAAGTGTTTTAGGCATAACTCTTAGCCTGAAAAACATTTCTAAACGATTCTTATGCCTAAAGTGGTTTTTTTCCATGCTCCATAGCTCCCTCATGTCATAATGTGTAAAAAATGAAGTTAGATTTTTCGTACAAGTAGTGCCCTACATTTAATGTGAAAAGTATTTTGCCCATAACTCTTATCTCGGTAAACATTACTGATTGATTCTTGCGCCTAAAGTAGCATTTTTCCATGCTCAACAGATTCCTCTAGTCCGAATGGCAAAAAATGAAGTCGCATTTTTCGTACCAGTTGTACCCTGCATTGAGTTGAAAAGTGTTTTTGGCATAACTCTTAGTCTGAAAAACATTTCTAAGCGATTCTTGTGCCTAAATTGGTTTTTTTTCCATGCTCCATAGCTCCGTCATGTCAAAATGTGAAAAAAATGAAGTTAGATTTTTCGTACAAGTAGTGCCCAACATTTAAAGTGAAAAGTACTTTGCCCATAACTCTTATCTCGGAAAACATTACTGATTGATTCTTGCGCCTAAAGTAGCATTTTTCCATGCTCAACAGATTCCTCAAGTCTGAATGGGAAAAAAAAATGAAGTCGGATTTTTCGTACCAGTTGTGCCCTGCATTGGGTTGAAATGTGTTTTTGGCATAACTGTTAGCCTGAAAAACATTTCAAAACGATTCTTGTGCCTAAAGTGGTTTTTTTCCATGCTCCATAACTCCGTCATGTCAAAATGTGTAAAAAATGATGTTAGATTTTTCGTACAAGTAGTGCTCTACATTTAATGTGAAATGAATTTTGACCATAACTCTTATCTCTGAAAACATTACTTATTCATTCTTGCGCCTAAAGTAGCATTTTTTCATGCTCAACGATTCCTCAAGTCCGAATGGGAAAAAAATAAAGTCAGATTTTTCGTACGAGTTGTGCCCAACAATGAGCTGAAAAGTGTTTTTGGCATAACTCTTACCCTGAAAAACATTTCTAAACGATTCTTGTGCCTAAAGTGGTTTTTTTCCATGCTCCACAGCTCTGTTGTGTCAAAATGTGTAAAAAATGAAGTTGGATTTTTTGTACAAGTAGTGCCCTACATTGAATGTGAAAATTATTTTGCCCATAACTCTTATCTCGAAAAACATTACTGATTAAATCTTGCGCCTAAAGTTGCATTTTTCCATGCTCAACAGATTCCTCAAGTCTGAATGGAAAAAAAAATGAAGTCGCATTTTTCGTACCCGGCTAGTGCCCCGCATTGAGTTGAAATGTGTTTTTGGCATAACTCTTAGCCTGAAAAACATTTCAAAACGATTCTCGTGCCTAAAGTGGTTTTTTTCCATGCTCCATAACTCCGTCGTGTCAAAATTTGTAAAAAATGATGTTAGATTTTTCGTACAAGTAGTGCCCTACATTTAATGTGAACTGAATTTTGACCATAACTCTTATGTCGGAAAACATTACGGATTGATTCTTGCGCCTAAAGTAGCATTTTTCCATGCTCAACAAATTCCTCAAGTCCGAATAGGAAAAAAATGAAGTCGGATTTTTCGTACGAGTTGTGCCCCTACAATGAGTCGAAAAATGTTTTTGGCATAACCCTTTGCCCGAAAAACATTTCTAAACGATTCTTGTGCCTAAAGTGGTTTTTTTCCATGCTCCACAGCTCCGCCGTGTCAAAATGTGTAAAAAATGAAGTTGGATTTTTCGTACAAGTAGTGCCCTACATTGAATGTGAAAAGTATTTTGCCCATAACTCTTATCTCGGATAACATTTCAGATTGATTCTTGCGCCAAAAGTGGCATTTTTCCATGCTCATTAGATTCCTGAAGTCCAAATGGGAAAAAAATGAAGTCGGATTTTTCGTACGAGTTGTGCCCTGCATTGAGTTGAAAAGTGTTTTTGGCATAACTCTTAGCCTGAAAAACATTTCAAAACGAATCTTGTGCCTAAAGTGGTTTTTTATTCCGTGCTCCACAGCTCCGTCGTGTCAAAATGTGTAAAAAATGAAGTTGGATTTATCGTACAAGTAGTGCCCTCCATTTAATGTGAAAAGTATTTTGCCCATAACTCTTTTATCGGAAAACATAACTAATTGATTCTTGCGCCTAAAGTAGCATTTTTCCATGCCCAACAAATTCCTCAAGTCCGAATAGGAAAAAAATGAAGTCGGATTTTTCGTACGAGTTTGTGCCCTACAATGAGCCGAAAAGTGTTTTTGGCATAACTCTTAGCCCGAAAAACATTTCTAAACGATTCTTGTGCCTAAAGTGGTTTTTTTTCCATGCTCCACAACTCCGTCGTGTCAAAATGTGTAAAAAATAAAGTTGGATTTTTCATACAAGTGGTGCCCTAGATTGAATGTGAAAAGTATTTTGCCCATAACTCTTATCTCATAAAACATTACTGATTGATTCTGGAGCCAAAAGTGGCAATTTTCCATGCTCAATAGATTCCTCAAGTGCAAATGGGAAAAAAATAAAGTCGGATTTTTCGTACGACTTGTGCCCTGCATTGAGATGAAAAGTGTTTTAGGCATAACTCTTAGCCTGAAAATCATTTCTAAACGATTCTTATGGCTAAAGTGGTTTTTTCCATGCTCCATAGCTCCGTCATGTCAAAATGTGTAAAAAATGAAGTTAGATTTTTCGTACAAGTAGTGCCCTACATTTAATGTGAAAAGTATTTTGCCCATAACTCTTATCTCGGTAAACAATACTGATTGATTCTTGCGCCTAAAGTAGCATTTTTCCATGCTCAACAGATTCCTCTAGTCCGAATGGCAAAAAATGAAGTCGCATTTTTCGTACCAGTTGTGCCCTCCATTGAGTTGAAAAGTGTTTTTGGCATAACTCTTAGCCTGAAAAACATTTCTAAGCAATTCTTGTGCCTAAATTGGTTTTTTTCCATGCTCCATAGCTCCGTCATGTCAAAATGTGTTAAAAATGAAGTTAGATTTTTCGTACAAGTAGTGCCCAACATTTAAAGTGAAAAGTACTTTGCCCATAACTCTTATCTCGGAAAACATTACTGATTGATTCTTACGCCTAAAGTAGCATTTTTCCATGCTCAACAGATTCCTCAAGTCCGAATGGGAAAAAAAATGAAGTCGGATTTTTCGTACCAGTTGTGCCCTGCATTGAGTTGAAATGTGTTTTTGGCATAACAGTTAGCCTGAAAAACATTTCTAAACGATTCTTGTGCCTAAAGTGGTTTTTTTCCATGCTCCACAGCTCCGTCGTGTCAAAATGTGTGAAAAATGAAGTTGGATTTTTCATACAAGTGGTGCCCTACATTGAATGTGAAAAGTATTTTGCCTATAACTATTATCTCGAAATACATTACTTGATTGATTCTTGAGCCAAAAGTGGCATTTTTCCATGCTCCTTAGATTCCTCAAGTGCAAATGGGATAAAAATAAAGTCGGATTTTTCATACGAGTTGTGCCACCGCATTGAGATGAAAAGTGTTTTAGGCATAACTCTTAGCCTGAAAAACATTTCTAAACAATTCTTATGGCTAAAGTGGTTTTTTTCCATGCTCCATAGCTCCGTCATGTCAAAATGTGTAAAAAATGAAGTCAGATTTTTCGTACAAGTAGTGCCCTACATTTAATGTGAAAAGTATTTTGCCCATAACTCTTATCTCAGAAAACATTACTGATTGATTCTTGAGCCAAAAGTGGCATTTTTCCATGATCATTAGATTCCTCAAGTACAAATGGGAAAAAAATAAAGTCGGATTTTTCGTACGAGTTGTGCCCTGCATTGAGATGAAAAGTGTTTTAGGCATAACTCTTAGCCTGAAAAACATTTCTAAACGATTCTTATGCCTAAAGTGGTTTTTTTCCATGCTCCATAGCTCCCTCATGTCAAAATGTGTAAAAAATGAAGTTAGATTTTTCGTACAAGTAGTGCTCTACATTTAATGTGAAAAGTATTTTGCCCATAACTCTTATCTCGGTAAACATTACTGATTGATTCTTGCGCCTAAAGTAGCATTTTTCCATGCTCAACAGATTCCTCTAGTCCGAATGGCAAAAAATGAAGTCGCATTTTTCGTACCGGGCCAGTGCCCCGCATTGAGTTGAAAAGTGTTTTTGGCATAACTCTTAGTCTGAAAAACATTTCTAAGCGATTCTTGTGCCTAAATTGGTTTTTTTTCCATGCTCCATAGCTCCGTCATGTAAAAATGTGAAAAAAATGAAGTTAGATTTTTCGTACAAGTAGTGCCCAACATTTAACGTGAAAAGTACTTTGCCCATAACTCTTATCTCTGAAAACATTACTTATTCATTCTTGCGCCTAAAGTAGCATTTTTCCATGCTCAACAGATTCCTCAAGTCCGAATGTGAAAAAAATAAAGTCAGATTTTTCGTACGAGTTGTGCCCTACAATGAGCTGAAAAGTGTTTTTGGCATAACTCTTACCCTGAAAAACATTTCTAAACGATTCTTGTGCCTAAAGTGGTTTTTTTCCATGCTCCACAGCTCTGTCGTGTCAAAATGTGTAAAAAATGAAGTTGGATTTTTCGTACAAGTAGTGCCCTACATTGAATGTGAAAAGTATTTTGCCCATAACACTTATCTCGGAAAACATTTCAGATTGATTCTTGCGCCAAAAGTGGCATTTTTCCATGCTCATTAGATTCCTGAAGTCCAAATGGGAAAAAAATGAAGTCGGATTTTTCGTACGAGTTGTGCCCTGCATTGAGTTGAAAAGTGTTTTTGGCATAACTCTTAGCCTGAAAAACATTTCAAAACGAATCTTGTACCTAAAGTGGTTTTTTATTCCGTGCTCCACAGCTCCGTCGTGTCAAAATGTGTAAAAAATGAAGTTGGATTTATCGTACAAGTAGTGCCCTCCATTTAATGTGAAAAGTATTTTGCCCATAACTCTTTTATCGGAAAACATAACTGATTGATTCTTGCGCCTAAAGTAGCATTTTTCCATGCCCAACAAATTCCTCAAGTCCGAATAGGAAAAAAATGAAGTCGGATTTTTCGTACGAGTTGTGCCCTACAATGAGCTGAAAAGTGTTTTTGGCATAACTCTTAGCCTGAAAAACATTTCTAAACGATTCTTGTGCCTAAAGTGGTTTTTTTCCATGCTCCACAGCTCTGTCGTGTCAAAATGTGTAAAAAATGAAGTTGGATTTTTCGTACAAGTAGTGCCCTACATTGAATGTGAAAAGTATTTTGCCCATAACTCTTATCTCGGAAAACATTTCTGATTGATTCTTGCGCCAAAAGTGACATTTTTCCATGCTCATTAGATTCCTGAAGTCCAAATGGGAAAAAAATGAAGTCGGATTTTTCGTACGAGTTGTGCCCTACATTGAGTTGAAAAGTGTTTTTGGCATAACTCTTAGCCTGAAAAACATTTCAAAACGAATCTTGTGCCTAAAGTGGTTTTTTATTCCGTGCTCCACAGCTCCGTCGTGTCAAAATGTGTAAAAAATGAAGTTGGATTTATCGTACAAGTAGTACCCTCCATTTAATGTGAAAAGTATTTTGCCCATAACTCTTTTATCGGAAAACATAACTGATTGATTCTTGCGCCTAAAGTAGCATTTTTCCATGCCCAACAAATTCCTCAAGTCCGAATAGGAAAAAAATGAAGTCGGATTTTTCGTACGAGTTGTGCCCTACAATGAGCTGAAAAGTGTTTTTGGCATAACCCTTTGCCTGAAAAACATTTCTAAACGATTCTTGTGCCTAAAGTGGTTTTTTTCCATGATCCACAGCTCCGTCGTGTCAAAATGTGTAAAAAATGAAGTTGGATTTTTCGTACAAGTAGTGCCCTACATTGAATGTGAAAAGTATTTTGCCCATAACTCTTATCTCGGAAAACATTTCTGATTGATTCTTGCGCCAAAAGTGACATTTTTCCATGCTCATTAGATTCCTGAAGTCCAAATGGGAAAAAAATGAAGTCGGATTTTTCGTACGAGTTGTGCCCTACATTGAGTTGAAAAGTGTTTTTGGCATAACTCTTAGCCTGAAAAACATTTCAAAACGAATCTTGTGCCTAAAGTGGTTTTTTATTCCGTGCTCCACAGCTCCGTCGTGTCAAAATGTGTAAAAAATGAAGTTGGATTTATCGTACAAGTAGTACCCTCCATTTAATGTGAAAAGTATTTTGCCCATAACTCTTTTATCGGAAAACATAACTGATTGATTCTTGCGCCTAAAGTAGCATTTTTCCATGCCCAACAAATTCCTCAAGTCCGAATAGGAAAAAAATGAAGTCGGATTTTTCGTACGAGTTGTGCCCTACAATGAGCTGAAAAGTGTTTTTGGCATAACTCTTAGCCTGAAAAACATTTCTAAACGATTCTTGTGCCTAAAGTGGTTTTCTTCCATGCTCCACAGCTCCGTCGTGTCAAAATGTGTAAAAAATGAAGTTGGATTTTTCATACAAGTGGTGCCCTACATTGAATGTGAAAAGTATTTTGCCCATAACTCTTATCTCATAAAACATTACTGATTGATTCTTGAGCCAAAAGTGGCATTTTTCCATGCTCAATAGATTCCTCAAGTGCAAATGGGAAAAAAATAAAGTCGGATTTTTCGTACGAGTTGTGCCCTTCATTGAGATGGAAAGTGTTTTAGGCATAACTCTTAGCCTGAAAATCATTTCTAAACGATTCTTATGGCTAAAGTGGTTTTTTCCATGCTCCATAGCTCCGTCATGTCAAAATGTGTAAAAAATGAAGTTAGATTTTTCGTACAAGTAGTGCCCTACATTTAATGTGAAAAATATTTTGCCCATAACTCTTATCTCGGTAAACATTACTGATTGATTCTTGCGCCTAAAGTAGCATTTTTCCATGCTCAACAGATTCCTCAAGTCCGAATGGGAAAAAAAATGAAGTCGGATTTTTCGTACCCGCTTTGTGCCCCGCATTGAGTTGAAATGTGTTTTTGGCATAACTGTTAGCCCGAAAAACATTTCAAAACGATTCTTGTGCCTAAAGTGGTTTTTTTTCCATGCTCCATAACTCCGTCATGTCAAAATGTGTAAAAAATGATGTTAGATTTTTCGTACAAGTAGTGCTCTACATTTAATGTGAAATGAATTTTGACAATAACTCTTATCTCGGAAAACATTATCGATTCATTCTTGCGCCTAAAGTAGCATTTTTCCATGCTCAACGAGATTCCTCAAGTCCGAATGGGAAAAAAATAAAGTCGGATTTTTCGTACGAGTTGTGCCCTACAATGAGCCGAAAAGTGTTCTTGGCATAACTCTTACCCCGAAAAACATTTATAAACGATTCTTGTGCCTAAAGTGGTTTTTTTCCATGCTCCATAACTGTCGTGTCAAAATGTGTAAAAAATGAAGTTGGATTTTTTGTACAAGTAGTGCCCTACATTGAATGTGAACAAGTATTTTGCCCATAACATTTATCTCGGAAAACATTATCGATTAAATCTTGCGCCTAAAGTTGCATTTTTCCATGCTCAATCAGATTCCTCAAGTCCGAATGGAAAAAAAAAATGAAGTCGCATTTTTCGTACCAGTTGTGCCCTCGCATTGAGTTGAAATGTGTTTTTGGCATAACTCTTAGCCCGAAAAACATTTTAAAACGATTCTTGTGCCTAAAGTGGTTTTTTTTCCATGCTCCATAACTCCGTCATGTCAAAATTTGTAAAAAATGAAGTTAGATTTTTCGTACAAGTAGTGCCCAACATTTAAAGTGAAAAGTACTTTGCCCATAACTCTTATCTCGGAAAACATTACTCGATTGATTCTTGCGCCTAAAGTAGCATTTTTCCATGCTCAACAGATTCCTCAAGTCCGAATGGGAAAAAAAATGAAGTCGGATTTTTCGTACCGGTTGTGCCTCGCATTGTGTTGAAATGTGTTTTTGGCATAACTGTTAGCCCGAAAAACATTTCAAAACGATTCTTGTGCCTAAAGTGGTTTTTTTCCATGCTCCATAACTCCGTCATGTCAAAATGTGTAAAAAATGATGTTAGATTTTTCGTACAAGTAGTGCTCTACATTTAATGTGAAATGAATTTTGACATTAACTCTTATCTCGGAAAATATTACTTGATTCATTCTTGCGCCTAAAGTAGCATTTTTCCATGCTCAACGATTCCTCAAGTCCGAATGGGAAAAAAATAAAGTCGGATTTTTCGTACGAGTTGTGCCCTACAATGAGCTGAAAAGTGTTTTTGGCATAACTCTTACCCTAAAAAACATTTCTAAACGATTCTTGTGCCTAAAGTGGTTTTTTTCCATGCTCCACGACTGTCGTGTCAAAATGTGTAAAAAATGAAGTTGGATTTTTGTACAAGTAGTGCCCTACATTGAATGTGAAAAGTATTTTGCCCATAACATTTATCTCGGAAAACATTACTGATTAAATCTTGCGCCTAAAGTTGTATTTTTCCATGCTCAACAGATTCCTCAAGTCTGAATGGAAAAAAAAATGAACTCGCATTTTTCGTACTCGCCAGGTTCCCGCATTGAGTTGAAATGTGTTTTTGGCATAACTCTTAGCTTGAAAAACATTTCAAAACGATTCTTGTGCCTAAAGTGGTTTTTTTCCATGCTCCATAACTCCGTCATGTCAAAATGTGTAAAAAATGATGTTAGATTTTTCGTACAAGTAGTGCCCTACATTTAATGTGAACCGAATTTTGACCATAACTCTTATCTCGGAAAACATTACTGATTGATTCTTGCGCCTAAAGTAGCATTTTTCCATGCTCCACAAATTCCTCAAGTCCGAATAGGAAAAAAATGAAGTCGGATTTTTCGTACGAGTTGTGCCCTACAATGAGCTGAAAAGTGTTTTTGGCATAACTCTTAGCCTGAAAAACATTTCTAAACGATTTTTGTGCCTAAATTGGTTTTTTTCCATGCTCCACAACTCCGTCGTGTCAAAATGTGTAAAAAATGAAGTTGGATTTTTCGTACAAGTAGTGCCCTACATTGAATGTGAAAAGTTTTTTGCCCATAACTCTTATCTCGGAAAACATTACCGATTGAGTCTTGCGCCAAAAAGTGGCATTTTTCCATGCTCATTAGATTCCCAAGTCCAAATGGGAAAAAAATGAAGTCGGATTTTTCGTACGAGTTGAGCCCCGCATAGAGCCGAAAAATGTTTTTGGCATAACTCTTAGCCCGAAAAACATTTCTAAACGATTCTTGTGCCTAAAGTGGTTTTTTATTCCATGCTCCACAACTCCGTCGTGTCAAAATGCGTAAAAAATGAAGTTGGATTTATCGTACAAGTAGTGCCCTCCATTTAATGTGAAAAGTATTTTGCCCATAACTCTTTTATCGGAAAACATAACTCGATTGATTCTTGCGCCAAAAGTAGCATTTTTCCATGCTCAACAAATTCCTCAAGTCCGAATAGGAAAAAAATGAAGTCGGATTTTTCGTACGAGTTATGCCCTACAATGAGCCGAAAAGTGTTTTTGGCATAACTCTTAGCCCGAAAAACATTTCTAAACGATTCTTGTGCCTAAAGTGGTTTTTTTCCAAGCTCCACGAACCTTCGTCATGTCGAATGTGTAAAAAATAAAGTTGGATTTTTCGTACAAGTAGTGCCTCGCATTGAATGTGAAAATTATTTTGCCCATAACTCTTATCTCGGAAAACATTCCGATTGATTCTTGGGCCTAAAGTAGCATTTTTCCATGCTCAACGGATTCGTCAAGTCCGAATGTGAAAAAAATAAAGTCGGATTTTTCGTAACAGGTTGTACCCTGCATTGAGCCGAAAAGTGTTTTTGGCATAAGTATTAGCTTCGAAAAACATTTCTAAACGATTCTTGTGCATAAAGTCGTTTTTTTCCGTGCTCCAGACTCCGTCATGTCGAATGTGTAAAAAATGAAGTTGGATTTTTCATACAAGTAAACATTGAACGTGAAAAGTATTTTGCCCATAACTCGATCTCGAAAACGTTTCGATTGATTATAGCGCCTAAAGTAGCATTTTTCAATGCTCAACAAATTTCTCAAAATGTGTAAAAGATAATGTCGGATTTTTCGTACCGGTTGTGCCCTCCATTGAGCCGAAAAGTGTTTTTGGCATAACTCTTAGCCTCGAAAAACATTTCTAAACAATTCTTGTGCATAAAGTGGTTTTTTCCATGCTCCACACTCCGTCATGTCCGAATGTAAAAAAAATGAGGTTGGATTTTTCGTACAAGTATACATTGAACGTGAAAAGTATTTTGCCCGTAACTCTTATCTCGAAAAAACGTTTCGATTGATTCTTACGCCTAAAGTAGCATTTTTCCATGCTCAAAAGATTTCTCGAATATGTAAAAAATAAAGTCGGATTTTTCGTACCAGTTTTGCCTTGCATTGAGCTAAAAAGTGTTTTTGGCATAACTCTTAGCCTGAAAAACATTTCTTAACGATTCTTGTGCCTAAAGTTATTTTTTCCATGCTCCACAAACTCGTCACGTCAAAATGTGGAAAAAATGAAGTTAGATTTTTCGTACAAGTAGTGCCCTATATTGAACGTGAAAAGTATATTGCCCATAACTCTTATCTCGAAAAATTTCGATTGATTATTGCGTCTAAAGTAGCATTTTTTCATCCTCAACATATTCCTTAAGTCCGAATGGAAAAAAATAAAGTTTGATTTTTCGTACCAGTTGTGCGCTTCATTGAGCTGGAAAGTGTTTTTGGCATAACTCTTAGCCTGAAAAACATTTCTAAACGATTCTTGTGCCTAAAGTGGTTTTTTTCCAAGCTCCACAAATTGTCATGTCCGAATGAGTTAAAAATGAAGTTGGATTTTTCGTACAAGTAGTGCCCTACATTGAACGTGAAAAGTATTTTGCCCATAACTCTTATCCCGGAAAACATTTCGATTGATTCGTGCGTCTAAAGTAGCATTTTTCCATGCACAACAGTTCGTCAAGTCCGAATGGGAAGAAAATGAAGTTTGATTTTTCGTGCCAATTGTGCCCTACATTGAGCCGAAAAGTGTTTTTGGCATAACTCATAGACTGAAAAATATTTCTAACCGATTCTTGTGCCTAAAGTGGTTTTTTTCCATGCTCCACAGCTCCGTCATGTCAGTATATGTAAAAAATGAAGTTGTATTTTTTGTAAAAGTAGTGCCTTACATTGAATGTGAAAAGTATTTTGCCCATAACTCTTATCTCGAAAACATTTCGATTGATTCTTGCGCCTAAAGTAGTATTTTTCCAAGTTCAAAAGATTCCCCAAGACGTAATGGAAAAAAAAATAAAGATTGATTTTTCGTACCGGCCAGGCCCTACATTGAGCCGAAAAGTGTTTTTGGCATAACTCTTAGCCCGAAAAACATTTCTAAACGATTCTTGTGCCTAAAGTGGTTTTTTTTCCATGCTCCACACCGTCATGTCGATTGTGTAAAAAATGATGTTGGATTTTTCGTACAAGTAGTGCCTCGCATTGAATGTGAAAAGTATTTTGCCCATAACTCATATCTCGGAAAACATTCTGATTGATTCTTGGGCCTAAAGTAGCATTTTTCCATGCTCAACAGATTCGTCAAGTCCGAATGGGAAAAAAATGAAGTCGGATTTTTCGTAATAGCTTGTACCCTGCATTGAGTCGAAAAGTGTTTTTGGCATAAGTATTAGCCTCGAAAAACAATTCTAAACGATTCTTGTGCATAAAGTGGTTTTTTTCCATGCTCCACAACATCCGTCATGTCGAATGTGTAAAAAATGAAGTTGGATTTTTCGTGCAATTAAACATTGATCTTGAAAAGTATTTTGCCCATAACTCTTATTTCGAAAACGTTTCGATTGATTATAGCGCCTAAAGTAGCATTTTTCCATGCTCAACAAATTTCTCAGAATGTGTAAAAGATGATGTCGGATTTTTCGTACCAGATGTGCCCTCCATTGAGCTGAAAAGTGTTTTTGGCATAACTCTTAGCCTGAAAAACATTTCTAAACGATTCTTGTGCATAAAGTGGTTTTTTCCATGCTCCACAGCTCCGTCATGTCTGAATGTGTAAAAAATGAAGTTGGATTTTTCGTACAAGTATACATTGAACGTGAAAAGTATTTTGCCCGTAACTCTTATCTTAGAAAACGTTTCTGATTGATTCTTGCGCCTAAAGTAGCATTTTTCCATGCTCAAAAGATTTCTCAATGTGTAAAAATAAAGTCGGATTTTTCGTACCGGTTTGCCTTGCATTGAGCCGAAAAGTGTTTTTGGCATAACTCTTAGCCTGAAAAACATTTCTAAACGATTCCTGTGCCTAAAGTTATTTTTTCCATGCTCCACAGCTCTGTCACGTCAAAATGTGGAAAAAATGAAGTTTGATTTTTCGTACAAGTAGTGCCCTATATTGAACGTGAAAAGTATATTGCCCATAACTCTTATCTCAGAAAAATTTCTGATTGATTCTTGCGCCTAAAGTAGCATTTTTTCATCCTCAACATATTCCTTAAGTCCGAATGGAAAAAAATGAAGTTTGATTTTTCGTACCAGTTGTGCGCTTCATTGAGCTGGAAAGTGTTTTTGGCATAACTCTTAGCCTGAAAAACATTTCTAAACGATTCTAGTGCCTAAAGTGGTTTTTTTCCAAGCTCCACAGCTTTGTCATGTCAGAATGAGTTAAAAATGAAGTTGGATTTTTCGTACAAGTAGTGCCCTACATTGAACGTGAAAAGTATTTTGCCCATAACTCTTATCTCGGAAAACATTTCGATTGATTCGAGCGTCTAAAGTAGCATTTTTCCATGCACAACAAAGTTCGTCAAGTCCGAATGGGAAGAAAATGAAGTTTGATTTTTCGTGCCAATTGTGCCCTACATTGAGCTGAAAAGTGTTTTTGGCATAACTCATAGACTAAAAAATATTTCTAACCGATTCTTGTGCCTAAAGTGGTATTTTTCCATGCTCCACAGCTCCGTCATGTCAGTATATGTAAAAAATGAAGTTGTATTTTTTGTACAAGTAGTGCCTTACATTGAATGTGAAAAGTATTTTGCCCATAACTCTTATCTCGGAAAACATTTCTGATTGATTCTTGCTCCTAAAGTAGTATTTTTCCAAGTTCAGCAGATTCCCCAAGACAGAATGGAAAAAAAATAAAGATTGATTTTTCGTACCGGCTAGTGCCCTACATTGAGCCGAAAAGTGTTTTTGGCATAACTCTTAGCCCGAAAAACATTTCTAAACGATTCTTGTGCCTAAAGTGGTTTTTTTCCATGCTCCACAATCCGTCATGTCGATTGTGTAAAAAATGATGTTGGATTTTTCGTACAACTAGTGCCTGCATTGAATGTGAAAAGTATTTTGCCCATAACTCATATCTCGGAAAACATTCTGATTGATTCTTGGGCCTAAAGTAGCATTTTTCCATGCTCAACAGATTCGTCAAGTCCGAATGGGAAAAAAATGAAGTCGGATTTTTCGTAATATGATTGTACCCTGCATTGAGCTGAAAAGTGTTTTTGGCATAAGTATTAGCCTGAAAAACAATTCTAAACGATTCTTGTGCATAAAGTGGTTTTTTTCCATGCTCCACAGCTCCGTCATGTCAGAATGTGTAAAAAATGAAGTTGGATTTTTCGTGCAAGTAAACATTGATCTTGAAAAGTATTTTGCCCATAACTCTTATTTCAGAAAACGTTTCTGATTGATTATAGCGCCTAAAGTAGCATTTTTCCATGCTCAACAAATTTCTCGTAATGTGTAAAAGATGATGTCGGATTTTTCGTACCAGATGTGCCCTCCATTGAGCTGAAAAGTGTTTTTGGCATAACTCTTAGCCCGAAAAATATTTCTAAACGATTCTTGTGCATAAAGTGGTTTTTTCCATGCTCCACAAATCCGTCATGTCCGAATGTGTAAAAAATGAAGTTGGATTTTTCGTACAAGTATACATTGAACGTGAAAAGTATTTTGCCCGTAACTCTTATCTTAGAAAACGTTTCTGATTGATTCTTGCGCCTAAAGTAGCATTTTTCCATGCTCAAAAGATTTCTCGAATGTGTAAAAATAAAGTCGGATTTTTCGTACCGTTTTGCCTTGCATTGAGCCGAAAAGTGTTTTTGGCATAACTCTTAGCCTGAAAAACATTTCTAAACGATTCTTGTGCCTAAAGTTATTTTTTCCATGCTCCACAGCTCTGTCACGTCAAAATGTGGAAAAAATGAAGTTAGATTTTTCGTACCAATTGTGCCCTACATTGAGTCGAAAAGTGTTTTTGGCATAACTCTTAGCCTCGAAAAATATTTCTAACCGATTCTTGTGCCTAAAGTGGTTTTTTCCCATGCTCCACAATCCGTCATGTCGAATAAGTAAAAAATGAAGTTAGATTTTTTGAACAAGTAGTGCCTTACATTGAATGTGAAAAGTATTTTGCCCATAACTCATATCTCGGAAAACATTTCGATTGATTCTTGCGCCTAAAGTAGTATTTTTCTATGTTCAACAGATTCCCCAAGACCGAATGGGAAAAAAATGAAGTTTGATTTTTCATACCAGCTTATGCCATACATTGAGTCGAAAAGTGTTTTTGGCATAACTCTTAGCCGAAAAAACATTTCTAAACGATTCTTGTGCCTAAAGTGGTTTTTTTCCAAGCTCCACAAATCCGTCATGTCGAATGTGTAAAAAATGAAGTTGAATTTTTCGTACAAGTAGTGCCTGCATTGAATGTGAAAATTATTTTGCCCATAACTCTTATCTCGGAAAACATTCTGATTGATTCTATGGCCTAAAGTAGCATTTTTCCATGCTCAACAGATTCGTCAAGTCCGAATGTGAAAAAAATAAAGTCGGATTTTTCGTAATAGCTTGTACCTCGCATTGAGTCGAAAAGTGTGTTTGGCATAAGTATTAGCCCGAAAAAACAATTCTAAACGATTTTTGTGCATAAAGTGGTTTTTTTCCATGCTCCACACTCCGTCATGTCAGAATGTGTAAAAAATGAAGTTGGATTTTTCGTACAAGTAAAAATTGATCTTGAAAAGTATTTTGCCCATAACTCTTATCTCAGAAAACGTTTCTGATTGATTATAGCGCCTAAAGTAGCATTTTTCCATGCTCAACAAATTTCTCGTAATGTGTAAAAGATGATGTCGGATTTTTCGTACCGGGTTGTGCTCTCCATTGAGTCAAAAGTGTTTTTGGCATAACTCTTAGCCCGAAAAATATTTCTAAACAATTCTTGTGCATAAAGTGGTTTTTTCCATGCTCCACAGCTCCGTCATGTCTGAATGTGTAAAAAATGAGGTTGGATTTTTCGTACAAGTATACATTGAACGTGAAAAGTATTTTGCCCGTAACTCTTATCTCAGAAAACGTTTCTGATTGATTATTTCGCCTAAAGTAGCATTTTTCCATGCTCAAAAGATTTCTCAGAATGTGTAAAAAATAAAGTCGAATTTTTCGTACCAGTTTTGCCTTGCATTCAGCTGAAAAGTGTTTTTGGCATAACTCTTAGCCTGAAAAACATTTCTAAACGATTCTTGTGCATAAAGTGGTTTTTCCATGTTCCACAACTCCGTCATGTCCGAATGTGTAAAAAATGAAGTTGGATTTTTCGTACAAGTATACATTGAACGTGAAAAGTATTTTCCCGTAACTCTTATCTCGTAAAACGTTTCTGATTGATTCTTGCACCTAAAGTAGCATTTTTCCATGCTCAAAAGATTTCTCAGAATGTGTAAAAAATAAAGTCGGATTTTTCGTACCAGTTTTACCTTGCATTGAGCTGAAAAGTGTTTTTGGCATAACTCTTAGCCTGAAAAACATTTCTAAACGATTCTTGTGCCTAAAGTTATTTTTTCCATGCTTCACAAACGTCACGTCAAAATGTGGAAAAAATGAAGTAAGATTTTTCATACAAGTAGTGCCTTACATTGAACGTGAAAAGTATTTTGCCCATAACTCTTATCTCGGAAAACATTTCGATTGATTCGTGCGTCTAAAGTAGCATTTTTCCATGCACAACAAGTTCGTCAAGTCCGAATGGGAAAAAAATGAAGTTTGATTTTTCGTACCAATTGTGCCCTACATTGAGTCGAAAAGTGTTTTTGGCATAACTCTTAGACTGAAAAATATTTCTAACCGATTCTTGTGCCTAAAGTGGTTTTTTTCCATGCTCCACGACTCAGTCATGTCGATTGTGTAAAAAATGATGTTGGATTTTTCGTACAAGTAGTGCCCCGCATTGAATGTGAAAAGTATTTTGCCCATAACTCTTATCTCGGAAAACATTCCGATTGATTCTTGGGCCTAAAGTAGCATTTTTCCATGCTCAACCGATTGGTCAAGTCCGAATGGGAAAAAAATGAAGTCGGATTTTTCGTAACAGTTGTACCGCATTGAGTCGAAAAGTGTTTTTGGCATAAGTATTAGCCTCGAAAAACAATTCTAAATGATTCTTGTGCATAAAGTGGTTTTTTTCCATGCTCCACAACTCCGTCATGTCGAATGTGTAAAAAATGAAGTTGGATTTTTCGTACAAGTAAACATTGATCTTGAATAGTATTTTGCCCGTAACTCTTATCTTAGAAAACGTTTCTGATTGATTCTTGCGCCTAAAGTAGCATTTTTCCATGCTCAAAAGATTTCTGAGAATGTGTACAAAATAAAGTCGGATTTTTCGTACCAGCTTTGCCTTGCATTGAGTCGAAAAGTGTTTTTGGCATAACTCTTAGCCCGAAAAACATTTCTAAACGATTCTTGTGTCTAAAGTGGTTTTTTTCCAAGCTCCACAAACCTGTCATGTCGAATGTGTAAAAAATGAAGTTGGATTTTTCATACAAGTAGTGCCTTACATTGAACGTGAAAAGTATTTTGCCATAAATCTTATCTCGGAAAACATTTCGATTGATTCGTGCGTCTAAAGTAGCATTTTTCCATGCACAACGAGTTCGTCAAGTCCGAATGGGAAAAAAATGAAGTTTGATTTTTCGTACCAATTGTGCCCTACATTGAGCCGAAAAGTGTTTTTGGCATAACTCTTAGACTCGAAAAATATTTCTAACCGATTCTTGTGCCTAAAGTGGTTTTTTTCCATGCTCCACAACTCCGTCATGTCGAATATGTAAAAAATGAAGTTGGATTTTTTGTGACAAGTAGTGCCTTACATTGAATGTGAAAAGTATTTTGCCCATAACTATTATCTCGGAAAACATTTCGATTGATTCTTGCGCCTAAAGTAGTATTTCTCCATGTTCAGCAGATTCCCCAAGACGTAATGGAAAAAAAATAAAGATTGATTTTTCGGACCGGATGTGCCCTCCATTGAGCCGAAAAGTGTTTTTGGCATAACTCTTAGCCCGAAAAACATTTCTAAACGATTCTTGTGCCTAAAGTGGTTTTTTTCCATGCTCCATGACTCGGTCATGTCGATTGTGTAAAAAATGATGTTGGATTTTTCGTACAAGTAGTGCCCGCATTGAATGTGAAAAGTATTTTGCCCATAACTCTTATCTCGGAAAACATTCCGATTGATTCTTGGGCCTAAAGTAGCATTTTTCCATGCTCAACGCATTGGTCAAGTCCGAATGGGAAAAAAATGAAGTCGGATTTTTCGAATAAGCTTGTACCCCGCATTGAGTCGAAAAGTGTTTTTGGCATAAGTATTAGCCTCGAAAAACAATTCTAAATGATTCTTGTGCATAAAGTGGTTTTTTTCCATGCTCCACGTACCCGTCATGTCGAATGTGTAAAAAATGAAGTTGGATTTTTCGTACAAGTAAACATTGATCTTGAATAGTATTTTGCCCGTAACTCTTATCTTAGAAAACGTTTCGATTGATTCTTGCGCCTAAAGTAGCATTTTTCCATGCTCAAAAGATTTCTCGAATGTGTACAAAATAAAGTCGGATTTTTCGTACCCGCTTTTGCCTTGCATTGAGCTGAAAAGTGTTTTTGGCATAACTCTTAGCCTGAAAAACATTTCTAAACGATTCTTGTGCCTAAAGTGGTTTTTTTCCAAGCTCCACAGCTCTGTCATGTCAGAATGTGTAAAAAATGAAGTTGGATTTTTCATACAAGTAGTGCCTTACATTGAACGTGAAAAGTATTTTGCCCATAACTCTTATCTCGGAAAACATTTCTGATTGATTCGTGCGTCTAAAGTAGCATTTTTCCATGCACAACAGGTTCGTCAAGTCCGAATGGGAAAAAAATGAAGATTGATTTTTCGTACCAATTGTGCCCTACATTGAGCTGAAAAGTGTTTTTGGCATAACTCTTAGACTGAAAAATATTTCTAACCGATTCTTGTGCCTAAAGTGGTTTTTTTCCATGCTCCACGAACTCCGTCATGTCGAATATGTAAAAAATGAAGTTGGATTTTTTGTACAAGTAGTGCCTTACATTGAATGTGAAAAGTATTTTGCCCATAACTCTTATCTCGGAAAACATTTCGATTGATTCTTGCGCCTAAAGTAGTATTTTTCCATGTTCAAGAGATTCCCCAAGACGATAATGGAAAAAAAATAAAGATTGATTTTTCGTACCGGGCCAGGCCCTACATTGAAATGAAAAAGTGTTTTTGGCATAACTCTTAGCCCGAAAAACATTTCTAAACGATTCTTGTGCCTAAAGTGGTTTTTTTTCCATGCTCCATGACTCGTCATGTCGATTGTGTAAAAAATGATGTTGGATTTTTCGTACAAGTAGTGCCCGCATTGAATGTGAAAAGTATTTTGCCCATAACTCTTATCTCGGAAAACATTCCGATTGATTCTTGGGCCTAAAGTAGCATTTTTCCATGCTCAACGCATTTGTCAAGTCCGAATGGGAAAAAAATGAAGTCGGATTTTACGTAATCAAGTTGTACCCGCATTGAGTCGAAAAGTGTTTTTGGCATAAGTATTAGCCCGAAAAACAATTCTAAACGATTCTTGTGCATAAAGTGGTTTTTTTCCATGCTCCACAACTCCGTCATGTCGAATGTGTAAAAAATGAAGTTGGATTTTTCTTACAAGTAAACATTGATCTTGAAAAGTATTTTGCCCATAACTCTTATTTCGTAAAACGTTTCGATTGATTATAGCGCCTAAAGTAGCATTTTTCCATACTCAACAAATTTCTCGAAATGTGTAAAAGATGATGTCGGATTTTTCGTACTCGTATGTGCCCTCCATTGAGCCGAAAAGTGTTTTTGGCATAACTCTTAGCCCGAAAAACATTTCTAAACGATTCTTGTGCATAAAGTGGTTTTTTCCATGCTCCACGTCCCGTCATGTCTGAATGTGTAAAAAATGAAGTTGGATTTTTCGTATAAGTATACATTGAACGTGAAAAGTATTTTGCCCGTAACTCTTATCTTAGAAAACGTTTCGATTGATTCTTGCGCCTAAAGTAGCATTTTTCCATGCTCAAAAGATTTCTCGTAATGTGTAAAAATAAAGTCGGATTTTTCGTACTCGCTTTGCCTTGCATTGAGATTGAAAAGTGTTTTTGGCATAACTCTTAGCCTCGAAAAACATTTCTAACCGATTCTTGTGCCTAAAGTGGTTTTTTCCCATGCTCCACGCACCCGTCATGTCGAATAAGTAAAAAATGAAGTTAGATTTTTTGAACAAGTAGTGCCTTACATTGAATGTGAAAAGTATTTTGCCCATAACTCATATCTCGGAAAACATTTCGATTGATTCTTGCGCCTAAAGTAGTATTTTTCTATGTTCAAAGATTCCCCAAGACCGAATGGGAAAAAAATGAAGTTTGATTTTTCATACCGCTTATGCCATACATTGAGTCGAAAAGTGTTTTTGGCATAACTCTTAGCCTGAAAAAAACATTTTTAAACGATTCTTGTGCCTAAAGTGGTTTTTTTCCAAGCTCCACAACTCGGTCATGTCGAATGTGTAAAAAATGAAGTTGAATTTTTTCGTACAAGTAGTGCCCCGCATTGAATGTGAAAATTATTTTGCCCATAACTCTTATCTCGGAAAACATTCGATTGATTCTTGGGCCTAAAGTAGCATTTTTCCATGCTCAACGGATTCGTCAAGTCCGAATGTGAAAAAAATAAAGTCGGATTTTTCGTAATAGTTGTACCCGCATTGAGTCGAAAAGTGTGTTTGGCATAAGTATTAGCCTGAAAAACAATTCTAAACGATTTTTGTGCATAAAGTGGTTTTTTTCCATGCTCCACAACTCAGTCATGTCGAATGTGTAAAAAATGAAGTTGGATTTTTCGTACAAGTAAAAATTGATCTTGAAAAGTATTTTGCCCATAACTCTTATCTCGAAACGTTTCGATTGATTATAGCGCCTAAAGTAGCATTTTTCCATGCTCAACAAATTTCTCGAATGTGTAAAAGATGATGTCGGATTTTTCGTACATGGGTGCCTCTCCATTGAAATGAAAAAGTGTTTTTGGCATAACTCTTAGCTCTGAAAAATATTTCTAAACAATTCTTGTGCATAAAGTGGTTTTTTCCATGCTCCACAAACCATGTCTCGAATGTGTAAAAAATGAGGTTGGATTTTTCGTACAAGTATACATTGAACGTGAAAAGTATTTTTGCCCGTAACTCTTATCTCGAAAACGTTTCGATTGATTATTTCGCCTAAAGTAGCATTTTTCCATGCTCAAAAGATTTCTCGAATGTGTAAAAAATAAAGTCGAATTTTTCGTACCGCTTTGCCTTGGATTCACCGAAAAGTGTTTTTGGCATAACTCTTAGCCTGAAAAACATTTCTAAACGATTCTTGTGCATAAAGTGGTTTTTCCATGTTCCACACTCGTCATGTCCGAATGTGTAAAAAATGAAGTTGGATTTTTCGTACAAGTATACATTGAACGTGAAAAGTATTTTCCCGTAACTCTTATCTCGTAAAACGTTTCGATTGATTCTTGCACCTAAAGTAGCATTTTTCCATGCTCAAAAGATTTCTCGAATGTGTAAAAAATAAAGTCGGATTTTTCGTACTCGCTTTACCTTGCATTGAAATGGAAAAGTGTTTTTGGCATAACTCTTAGCCCGAAAAACATTTCTAAACGATTCTTGTGCCTAAAGTTATTTTTTCCATGCTTCATGCAACATCACGTCAAAATGTGGAAAAAATGAAGTAAGATTTTTCATACAAGTAAAGGCCTTACATTGAACGTGAAAAGTATTTTGCCCATAACTCTTATCTCGGAAAACATTTCGATTGATTCGTGCGTCTAAAGTAGCATTTTTCCATGCACAACAGTGTCCGGCTAAGTCCGAATGGGAAAAAATGAAGTTTGATTTTTCGTACCTATTGTGCCCTACATTGAATGAAAAGTGTTTTTGGCATAACTCTTAGACGAAAAATATTTCTAACCGATTCTTGTGCCTAAAGTGGTTTTTTTCCATGCTCCACACCTCACTCGCCATGTCGATTGTGTAAAAAATGATGTTGGATTTTTCGTACAAGTAGTGCCTCGCATTGAATGTGAAAAGTATTTTGCCCATAACTCTTATCTCGGAAAACATTCCCGATTGATTCTCGGGGCCTAAAGTAGCATTTTTCCATGCTCAACGTATTGGTCAAGTCCGGAATGGAAAAAAATGAAGTCGGATTTTTCAGAATAAACAGACTCAAGATTGAGCCGAAAAGTGTTTTTGGCATAAGTATTAGCCTCGAAAAACAATTCTAAATGATTCTTGTGCATAAAGTGGTTTTTTTTCCATGCTCCACAACTCCGTCATGTCGAATGTGTAAAAAATGAAGTTGGATTTTTCGTACAAGTAAACATTGATCTTGAATAGTATTTTGCCCGTAACTCTTATCTTAGAAAACGTTTCGATTGATTCTTTCGCCTAAAGTAGCATTTTTCCATGCTCAAAAGATTTCCGAGAATGTGTACAAAATAAAGTCGGATTTTTCGTACCGCTTTGCCTTGCATTGAGATGAAAAAGTGTTTTTGGCATAACTCTTAGCCTGGAAAACATTTCTAAACGATTCTTGTGTCTAAAGTGGTTTTTTTCCAAGCTCCACAAATCGGCCATGTCGAATGTGTAAAAAATGAAGTTGGATTTTTCATACAAGTAGTGCCTTACATTGAACGTGAAAAGTATTTTGCCCATAAATCTTATCTCGAAAAACATTTCGATTGATTCGTGCGTCTAAAAGTAGCATTTTTCCATGCACAAAAGTTCACAAGTCCGAATGGGAAAAAATGAAGTTTGATTTTTCGTACCAATTGTGCCCTCACATTGAATGAAAAGTGTTTTTGGCATAACTCTTAGATCAAAAATATTTCTAACCGATTCTTGTGCCTAAAGTGGTTTTTTTCCATGCTCCACAAATTCCGGCCATGTCGGAATATGTAAAAAAATGAAGTTGGATTTTTTGTACAAGTAAGTGCCTTACATTGAATGTGAAAAGTATTTTGCCCATAACTATTATCTCGGAAAACATTTCGATTGATTCTTGCGCCTAAAGTAGTATTTCTCCATGTTCAAATAGATTCCCAAGACATGAATGGAAAAAAATAAAGATTGATTTTTCGGACCGGGATGTGCCCTCCCATTGAGCCGAAAAGTGTTTTTGGCATAACTCTTAGCCCTGAAAAACATTTCTAAACGATTCTTGTGCCTAAAGTGGTTTTTTTCCATGCTCCATGCCTCATCATGTCGATTGTGTAAAAAATGATGTTGGATTTTCCGTACAAGTAGTGCCCGCATTGAATGTGAAAAGTATTTTGCCCATAACTCTTATCTCGGAAAACATTCCGATTGATTCTTGGGCCTAAAGTAGCATTTTTCCATGCTCACCGAGATTGGTCAAGTCCGAATGGGAAAAAAATGAAGTCGGATTTTTCGTAACAATGCTTGTACCGCATTGAATGGAAAAGTGTTTTTGGCATAAGTATTAGCTTCGAAAAAACAATTCTAAATGATTCTTGTGCATAAAGTGGTTTTTTTCCATGCTCCACAGCTCCCGTCATGTCGAATGTGTAAAAAATGAAGTTGGATTTTTCGTACAAGTAAACATTGATCTTGAATAGTATTTTGCCCGTAACTCTTATCTTAGAAAACGTTTCCGATTGATTCTTGCGCCTAAAGTAGCATTTTTCCATGCTCAAAAGATTTCTCGAGAATGTGTACAAAATAAAGTCGGATTTTTCGTACAGCTTTGCCTTGCATTGAGCCGAAAAGTGTTTTTGGCATAACTCTTAGCCTCAAAAACATTTCTAAACGATTCTTGTGCCTAAAGTGGTTTTTTCCAAGCTCCACAACTCCGTCATGTCGTAATGTGTAAAAAATGAAGTTGGATTTTTCATACAAGTAGTGCCTTACATTGAACGTGAAAAGTATTTTGCCCATAACTCTTATCTCGGAAAACATTTCCGATTGATTCGTGCGTCTAAAGTAGCATTTTTCCATGCACAACAGTTCGTCAAGTCCGAATGGGAAAAAAATGAAGTTTGATTTTTCGTACCAATTGTGCCCTACATTGAGTGAAAAGTGTTTTTGGCATAACTCTTAGATCGAAAAATATTTCTAACCGATTCTTGTGCCTAAAGTGGTTTTTTTCCATGCTCCACAAATTCGCCATGTCGAATATGTAAAAAATGAAGTTGGATTTTTGTACAAGTAGTGCCTTACATTGAATGTGAAAAGTATTTTGCCCATAACTCTTATCTCGGAAAACATTTCGATTGATTCTTGCGCCTAAAGTAGTATTTTTCCATGTTCACAGATTCCCCCAAGACAATGGAAAAAAAATAAAGATTGATTTTTCGTACTCGAGCCCTACATTGAGCCGAAAAGTGTTTTTGGCATAACTCTTAGCTCTGAAAAACATTTCTAAACGATTCTTGTGCCTAAAGTGGTTTTTTTCCATGCTCCACAACTCAGTCATGTCGATTTGTGTAAAAAATGATGTTGGATTTTTCGTACAAGTAGTGCTCGCATTGAATGTGAAAAGTATTTTGCCCATAACTCTTATCTCGGAAAACATTCGATTGATTCTTGGGCCTAAAGTAGCATTTTTTCCATGCTCAACAAGTTTGTCAAGTCCGAATGGGAAAAAAAATGAAGTCGGATTTTACGTAATCATTGTACCGCATTGAGTCGAAAAGTGTTTTTGGCATAAGTATTAGCTGAAAAACAATTCTAAACGATTCTTGTGCATAAAGTGGTTTTTTTTCCATGCTCCACGGCCTCCGTCATGTCGAATGTATAAAAATGAAGTTGGATTTTTCTTACAAGTAAACATTGATCTTGAAAAGTATTTTGCCCATAACTCTTATTTCGAAAACGTTTCGATTGATTATAGCGCCTAAAGTAGCATTTTTCCATACTCAACAAATTTCTCGAATGTGTAAAAGATGATGTCGGATTTTTCGTACCGTATGTGCCCTCCATTGAACCGAAAAGTGTTTTTGGCATAACTCTTAGCCCGAAAAACATTTCTAAACGATTCTTGTGCATAAAGTGGTTTTTTCCATGCTCCAACTCCGTCATGTCTCGAATGTGTAAAAAATGAAGTTGGATTTTTCGTACAAGTATACATTGAACGTGAAAAGTATTTTGCCCGTAACTCTTATCTTAGAAAACGTTTCGATTGATTCTTGCGCCTAAAGTAGCATTTTTCCATGCTCAAAAGATTTCTCGAATGTGTAAAAATAAAGTCGGATTTTTTCGTACCGTTTTGCCTTGCATTGAATTTGAAAAGTGTTTTGGCATAACTCTTAGCCCGAAAAACATTTCTAAACGATTCTTGTGCCTAAAGTTATTTTTTCCATGCTCCACAAATGGCCACGTCAAAATGTGGAAAAAATGAAGTTAGATTTTTCGTACCAATTGTGCCCTACATCGAAATAAAAGTGTTTTTGGCATAACTCTTAGCTGAAAAATATTTCTAACCGATTCTTGTGCCTAAAGTGGTTTTTTCCCATGCTCCTGACTCCGTCATGTCGAATAAGTAAAAAATGAAGTTAGATTTTTTGAACAAGTAGTGCCTTACATTGAATGTGAAAAGTATTTTGCCCATAACTCATATCTCGGAAAACATTTCCGATTGATTCTTGCGCCTAAAGTAGTATTTTTCTATGTTCAAAGATTCCCCAAGACCGAATGGGAAAAAATGAAGTTTGATTTTTCATACCAGTTATGCCATACATTGAGTCGAAAAGTGTTTTTGGCATAACTCTTAGCCCGAAAAACATTTCTAAACGATTCTTGTGCCTAAAGTGGTTTTTTTCCAAGCTCCATGACTCCGTCATGTCGAATGTGTAAAAAATGAAGTTGGATTTTTCGTACAAGTAGTGCCCGCATTGAATGTGAAAATTATTTTGCCCATAACTCTTATCTCGGAAAACATTCGATTGATTCTTGGGCCTAAAGTAGCATTTTTCCATGCTCACGTATTCGTCAAGTCCGAATGTGAAAAAAATAAAGTCGGATTTTTCGTAATAAATGTACCGCATTGAATTGAAAAGTGTGTTTGGCATAAGTATTAGCCGAAAAACAATTCTAAACGATTTTTGTGCATAAAGTGATTTTTTTCCATGCTCCACACTCCGTCATGTCGAATGTGTAAAAAATGAAGTTGGATTTTTCGTACAAGTAAACATTGATCTTGAAAAGTATTTTGCCCATAACTCTTATCTCGTAAAACGTTTCGATTGATTATAGCGCCTAAAGTAGCATTTTTCCATGCTCAACAAATTTCTCGAATGTGTAAAAGATGATGTCGGATTTTTCGTACTAGTGTGCTCTCCATTGAGTCAAAAGTTTTTTTGGCATAACTCTTAGCTCCGAAAAATATTTCTAAACAATTCTTGTGCATAAAGTGGTTTTTTCCATGCTCCACAACTCCGTCATGTCCGAATGTGTAAAAAATGAGGTTGGATTTTTCGTGACAAGTATACATTTAAGGTGAAAAGTATTTTGCCCGTAACTCTTTCTCTCGAAAACGTTTCGATTGATTCTTGCGCCTAAAGTAGCATTTTTCCATGCTCAAAAGATTTCTCGAATGTGTACAAAATAAAGTCGGATTTTTCGTACCGCTTTGCCCTTGCATTCAGAAAAGTGTTTTTGGCATAACTCTTAGCCCAAAAACATTTCTAAACGATTCTTGTGCATAAAGTGGTTTTTTCCATGTTCCAGACTCCGTCATGTCCGAATGTGTAAAAAATGAAGTTGGATTTTTCGTACAAGTATACATTGAACGTGAAAAGTATTTTCCCGTAACTCTTATCTCGAAACGTTTCGATTGATTCTTGCACCCTAAAGTAGCAATTTTCCATGCTCAAAAGATTTCTCGAATGTGTAAAAAATAAAGTCGGATTTTTCGTACCGGCTTTACCTTGCATTGAGAATGAAAGTGTTTTTGGCATAACTCTTAGCTCCGAAAAACATTTCTAAACGATTCTTGTGCCTAAAGTTATTTTTTCCATGCTCCACGTACTGTCA
This sequence comes from Beta corolliflora, assembly GCA_947648045.1. Lineage (NCBI taxonomy): Eukaryota > Viridiplantae > Streptophyta > Magnoliopsida > Caryophyllales > Amaranthaceae > Beta > Beta corolliflora. The sequence continues at coordinate 6,414 of CANSZD010000061.1, read as the reverse complement.
CGTCAAAATGTGGAAAAAATGAAGTAAGATTTTCGTACAAGTAGTGCCCTATATTGAACGTGAAAAGTATATTGCACATAACTCTTATCTCGAAAAAAATTTCCGATTGATTCTTGCGCCTAAAGTAGCATTTTTTCATCCTCAACATATTCCTTAAGTCCGAATGGAAAAAATGAAGTTTGATTTTTAGTACCAGGTTGTGCGCTACATTGAGCCGGAAAGTGTTTTGGCATAACTCTTAGCCTAAAAAAACATTTCTAAACGATTCTTAGGCCTAAAGTGGTTTTTTTCCAAGCTCCACAAATTGGCCATGTCGTAATGTGTAAAAACCGAAGTTGGATTTTTCGTACAAGTAGTGTCCTACATTGAACGTGAAAAGTATTTTGCCCATAACTCTTATCTCGGAAAACATTTCGATTGATTCGCCCGTCTAAAGTAGCATTTTCCATGCACAACGGGTCTCGTCAAGTCCGAATGGGAAAAAATGAAGTTTGATTTTTCGTACCAATTGTGCCCTAAATTGAGTTGAAAAGTGTTTTTGGCATAACTCTTAGGCTGAAAAATATTTCTAACCGATTCTTGTGCCTAAAGTGGTTTTTTTTTCCATGCTCCATGGGCCTCCGTCATGTCGAAAATGTAAAAAATGAAGTTGGATTTTTTGTACAAGTAGTGCCTTACATTGAATGTGAAAAGTATTTTGCCCATAACTCTTATCTTGGAAAACATTTCCGATTGATTCTTGCGCCTAAAGTAGTATTTTTTCCATGTTCAAATAGATTCCCCAAGACAGAATGGAAAAAAATAAAGATTGATTTTTCGTACTAGGTAGTGCCCTTACATTGAGCCGAAAAGTGTTTTTGGCATAACTCTTAGCCCGAAAAACATTTCTAAACGATTCTTTTGCCTAAAGTGGTTTTTTTCCATGCTCCATGACTCCGTCATGTCGATTGTGTAAAAAATGATGTTGGATTTTTCGTACAAGTAGTGCTCGCATTGAATGTGAAAAGTATTTTGCCCATAACTCTTATCTCGGAAAACATTCCGGATTGATTCTTGGGCCTAAACTAGCATTTTTCCATGCTCAACAGTTTCGGTCAAGTCCGAATGGGAAAAAAATGAAGTCGGATTTTTCGTAACAATTTGTACCTCGGCATTGAGTCGAAAAGTGTTTTTGGCATAAGTATTAGCCTCGAAAAACAATTCTAAACGATTCTTGTGCATAAAGTGGTTTTTTTCCATGCTCCACGGCTCCGTCATGTCGGAATGTGCAAAAAATGAAGTTGGATTTTTCGTACAAGTAAACATTGATCTTGAAAAGTATTTTGCCCATAACTCTTATTTCGAAAACGTTTCGATTGATTCTATCGCCTAAAGTAGCATTTTTCCATGCTCAACAAATTTCTAATGTGTAAAAGATGATGTCGGATTTTTCGTACCGTGTGCCTCCATTGAGACGAAAAGTGTTTTTGGCATAACTCTTAGCTCAAAAACATTTCTAAACGATTCTTGTGCATAAAGTGGTTTTTTCCATGCTCCACAACTCCGTCATGTCTCGAATGTGTAAAAAATGAAGTTGGATTTTTTCGTACAAGTATACATTGAACGTGAAAAGTATTTTGCCCCGTAACTCTTATCTTAGAAAACGTTTCGATTGGATTCTTGCGCCTAAAGTAGCATTTTTCCATGCTCAAAAGATTTCTCGGAATGTGTACAAAATAAAGTCGGATTTTTCGTACAGGTTTGCCTTGCATTGAGTCGAAAAGTGTTTTTGGCATAACTCTTAGCCCAAAAAACATTTCTAAACGATTCTTGTGCCTAAAGTGGTTTTATTCCAAGCTCCACAAACTCTCTGTCATGTCGAATGTGTAAAAAATGAAGTTGGATTTTCGTACAAGTAGGGCCCTACATTGAACGTGAAAAGTATTTTGCCCATAACTCTTATCTCGGAAAACATTTCGATTGATTCGTGCAGGCCTAAAGTAGCATTTTTCCATGCACAACAGGTTCGTCAAGTCCGAATGGGAAAAAAATGAAGTTTGATTTTTTCGTACCAATTGTGCCCTACATTGAGCCGAAAAGTGTTTTTGGCATAACTCTTAGACCGAAAAATATTTCTAACCGATTCTTGTGGCCTAAATTGGTTTTTTTTCCATGCTCCATGCCTCAGTGATATCGGAATATGTAAAAATGAAGTTGGATTTTTTGTACAAGTAGTGCCTTACATTGAATGTGAAAAGTATTTTGCCCATAACTCTTATCTCGGAAAACATTTGTGATTGATTCTTGCGCCTAAAGTAGTATTTCTCCATGTTCAGAGATTCCCAAAACAGAATGGAAAAAAAATAAAGATTGATTTTCCAGTACCAAGTGCTCCCGTACATTGGTCGAAAAGTGTTTTTGGCATAACTCTTAGCCCGAAAAACATTTCTAAACGATTCTTGTGCCTAAAGTGGTTTTTTCCATGCTCCACAAATCCGTCATGTCGATTGTGTAAAAAATGATGTTGGGTTTTTCGTACAAGTAGTGCCCCGCATTGAATGTGAAAAATATTTTGCCCATAACTCTTATTTCGGAAAACATTCCGATTGATTCTTGGGCCTAAAGTAGCATTTTTCCATGCTCAGCCGATTGGTCAAGTCCGAATGGAAAAAAATGAAGTCGGATTTTTCGTAACAGTTGTACCACTGCATCGATGGAGAAAAGTGTTTTTGCATAAGTATTAGCCCGAAAAACAATTCTAAATGATTCTTGTGCATAAAGTGGTTTTTTCCATGCTCCACAACTCCGTCATGTCGGAATGTGTAAAAAATGAAGTTGGATTTTTCGTACAAGTAAACATTGATCTTGAAAAGTATTTTGCCCATAACTCTTATTTCGTAAAACGTTTCGATTGATTATAACGCCTAAAGTAGCATTTTTCCATGCTTAACAAATTTCTAATGTGTAAAAGATGATGTCGGATTTTCGTACATGATGTGCCCTCCATTGAGCTGAAAAGTGTTTTTGGCATAACTCTTAGCTTCGAAAAACATTTCTAAACGATTCTTGTGCATAAAGTGGTTTTTTCCATGCTCCATGAACCAGTCATGTCTGAATGTGCAAAAAATGAAGTTGATTTTTCGCATAAGTATACATGAACGTGAAAAGTATTTTGCCCGTAACTCTTATCTTAGAAAACGTTTCGATTGATTCAGTTATCAAAGTAGCATTTTTCCATGCTCAAAAGATTTCTCAATGTGTACAAAATAAAGTCGGATTTTTCGTACCAGCTTTGGCCCTTGCATTGAGACATTGAAAAGTGTTTTTGGCATAACTCTTAGCTCGAAAAACATTTCTAAACGATTCTTGTGCCTAAAGTGGTTTTTTTCAAGCTCCACAAATCTGTCATGTCGAATGTAAAAAATGAAGTTGGATTTTTCGTACAAGTAAGGCCCTTACATTGAACGTGAAAAGTATTTTGCCCATAACTCTTATCTCGAAAACATTTCGATTGATTCGTATGCCTAAAGTAGCATTTTTCCATGCACAACGTGTCGTCAAGTCCGAATGGGAAAAATGAAGTTTGATTTTTCGTACCAATCGGGCCCTACATTGAGCTAAAAAGTGTTTTTGGCATAACTCTTAGAGTGAAAAATATTTCTAACCGATTCTTGTGCCTTAAGTGGTTTTTTTCCATGCTCCACAGCCTCCGTCATGTCGAATATGTAAAAAATGAAGTTGGATTTTTTGTACAAGTAGTGCCTTACATTGAATGTGAAAAGTATTTCGCCCACAACTCTTATCTCTAATACATTTTGATTGATTCTTGCGTCTAAAGTAGTATTTTTCCATGTTCGCAGATTCCCCAAGACGGAATGGAAAAAAATAAAGATTGATTTTTCGTACTGGCCAGGCCCTACATTGAGTCAATAGTGTTTTTGGCATAACTCTTAGCCCGAAAAACATTTCTAAACGATTCTTGTGCCTAAAGTGGTTTTTTTCCATGCTCCACAAATCCGTCATGTCGATTGTGTAAAACATGATGTTGGATTTTTCGTACAAGTAGTGCCTTGCATTGAATGTGAAAATTATTTTGCCCATAACTCTTATCTCGGAAAACATTCTTATCGATTCTGGCCAAAAGTAGCATTTTTCCATGCTCAACCGATTCGCAAGTCCGAATGGGAAAAAAAAATGAAGTCGGATTTTCGTAAGGTTTGACCCGATTGAACTGAAAAGTGTTTTTGGCATAAGTATTAGCTCGAAAAACAATTCTAAACGATTCTTGTGCATAAAGTGGTTTTTTTTCCATTATCCACGCCTCCGTCATGTCGAAAGTGTAAAAAATGAAGTTGGATTTTTCGTACAAGTAAACATTGATCTTGAAAAGTATTTTGCCCATAACTCTTATTTCGAAAAACGTTTCGATTGATTATAGCGCCTAAAGTAGCATTTTTCCATGCTCAACAAATTTTAATGTGTAAAAGATGATGTAGGATTTTTCGTACCGTATGTGCCCTCCATTGAGCCGAAAAGTGTTTTTGGCATAACTCTTAGCCCGAAAAACATTTCTAAACGATTCTTGTGCATAAAGTTGTTTTTTCCATGCTCCATGCTCCGTCATGTCCGAATGTGTAAAAAATGAAGCTTGATTTTTCGTACAAGTATACATTGAACGTGAAAAGTATTTTGCCCGTAACTCTTATCATAGAAAACGTTTCGATTGATTCTATGCTTAAAGTAGCATTTTTCCATGCTCAAAAGATTTCTTTAATATGTAAAAAATAAAGTCGGATTTTTCGTACTCTTTGCCTCAGATTGAACTGAAAAGTGTTTTTGGCATAACTCTTAGCCCGAAAAACATTTCTAAACGATTCTCAGTGCCTAGAAGTATTTTTTTCCGTGCTCCAGCAGCTCTGTCACGTCAAAATGTGGAAAAAATGAAGTTAGATTTTTCGTACCAATCAGGCCCTACATTGAGTCGAAAAGTGTTTTTAGCATAACTCTTAGCTCGAAAAATATTTCTAACCGATTCTCGTGCCTAAAGTGGTTTTTTTCCCATGCTCCACCAGCTCGGTCATGTCGAATAAGTAAAAATGAAGTTAGATTTTTGAACAAATAGAGCCTTACATTGAATGTGAAAAGTATTTTCCCCATAACTCATATCTCAAAAACATTTCGATCCATTCTGCGCCTAAAGTTGTATTTTTCTATGTTCAAGTTGATTCCCCAAGACCGAATGGGAAAAAATGAAGTTTGATTTTTCATACCAGTTATGCCGGTACATTGAGTGAAAGTGTTTTTGGCATAACTCTTAAATCGAAAAACATTTCTAAACGATTCTTTGCCTAAAGTGGTTTTTTTCCAAGCTCCACAACAATCGGTCATGTCGAATGTGTAAAAATGAAGTTGGATTTTTGTACAAGTAAAGTGCTCGCATTGAATGTGGAAATTATTTTGCCCATAACTCTTATCCGAAACATTCCCCGATTGATTCTCGGGCCTAAAGTAGCATTTTTCCATGCTCAATGCATTCGCCCAAGTCCGAATGTGAAAAAAGTAGTCGGATTTTCAGAATAAATGGACTCCAGATTGAGACTAAAAGTGTTTTTGGCATAAGTATTAGCCCGAAAAACATTTCTAAACGATTATTGTGTATAAAGTGGTTTTTTTTCCGTGCTCCACGGCTCCGTCATGTCGAACGTGTAAAAAATGAAGGATTTTTCGTACAAGTAAACATTGAACGTGAAAAAGTATTTTGCCCATAACTCTTATCTCGTAAAACGTTTCGATTGATTATAGCGCCTAAAGTAGCATTTTTCCATGCTCGACAAATTTCTCAATGTGTAAAAGATGATGTCGGATTTTTAGTACATTTCGTGCCCCTCCATCGAATAAAAAATGTTTTTGGCATAACTCTTAACCCGAAATACATTTCTAAACAATTCTTGTGCATAAAGTGGTTTTTTCCATGCTCCATGCCCGTCATGTCCGAATGTTAAAAAATGAGGTTGATTTTTCGGACAAGTATACATCAACGGGAAAAGTATTTGGCCCGTAACTTTTATCTCGAAAAACTTTTCGATTGATTCTTGCGCCTAAAGTAGCATTTTTCCATGCTCAAAAGATTTCTCAATGTGTAAAAAATAAAGTCGTATTTTTCGTACCACTTTTGCCTTGCGTAGGTGAAAAGTCTTTTTGGCATAACTCTTAGCCCAGAAAAACATTTCTAAACGGATTCTTGTGCTCTAAAGTTATTTTTTTTCCATGCTCCACAAACTCACCAAAATGTGGAAAAAAAATGGTTAGATTTTTCGTACAAGTAGTTGCCCTATATTAAACGGAAAAGTATATTGCCCATAACTCTTATCTAAAAATTTCGATGATTCTCGCCTAAAGTAGCATTTTTTCATCCTCAACATATTCCTTAAGTCC